>VZSC01011138.1:60611-104659 GCA_013398225.1 Steatornis caripensis
GAGAGAGTCCAGCGGAGGGCCACGAAGTTGATTAGGGGAGTGGAGCATCTCTCGTATGAGGAAAGGCTGAGAGAGCTGGGTCTGTTCAGCCTGGAAAAGAGAAGGCTGAGAGGAGATCTGATCAATGCTCACAAATATCTAAAGGGTGGATGTCAAGAGGACGGGGTCAGACTCTTCTCAGTGGTGCCCAGCAACAGGACAAGGGGCAACGGGCACAAACTGGAGCACAGGAAGTTCCACCTGAACATGAGGAGGAACTTCTTTACTGTGAGGGTAACAGAGCACTGGAACAGGCTGCCCAGGAAGGTTGTGGAGTCTCCTTCTCTGGAGATATTCAAAACCCGCCTGGATGCATTCCTGTGCAACCTGCTCTAGGCTAACCTGCTTTAGCAGTGGGGTTGGACTAGATGATCTCTAAGAGGTCCCTTCCAATCCCTACCATTCTATGATTCTTGACAATTAATATGTAGATTGGCTAAAAATTTTTATCACGAGCTGCTAATAAATTTCCAGAGATTGCTTTCAGTTCAACAGAACATACTTTAAACAAATACATTATTTGTATTTAACCTTGTAGATCTTCAGTTGTAATTGAAACATTTCGTAAATTTTTTTCTACTTTCGTAACAAAGAAAATTTTTGATGATTCGTTTCAACAGAAATAAAATAAATGTTAATAGTTCTAATTTGTAGATCGGTACTGTTAAAAGTAAACAAAATACATTAAATAAAATTTCACAATGTCTGAAGTATTTTATCTTTGCTGGTGATAAAGTTTTTTTTAATATCTCACTTTAGTCCTGTTTCATGGCTGCAGTAACATCAGGGATACTAAGCTCCTATTATTTGTAATATACAGTTACAGAAATCTAAGTAATTAAAAGAGTACTAGAAGTAGACACTCCAGAACACACTTACTATCCTATGCCTTCCTCCCTCGTTAAACTGATTATTATAGGAAAAAAAATAGGCAAAAGATGACCCAAACAACCCCACAAGTATCATGGCAAAAATGACATATCCTCAAGCTTTATGCTGAAGTGGCACAGTTTTTCCACATTGTGAGGCTAGATAACAGGAGAAAACTACAGTATTAAACAAAAATTCTAATGAAAGACAGGATTGTACCTTGTCACAGGCCCAAGGAAAAGGTGAGAGAGACAAGAGAGTGGGAGAGAGAAGAGACTGCAGAAGTAGTTTAAAGAAATTGGTCTTGCTTGGGTAGCTTTTGTAGGAAAGTTAAATTCAGGTTATTAGGCTATTTTATTGATATATGCACTTATTTCTGAAACTCTCACGTACTTAGTGTATACTGTTTTAAAGGAGGCTGTCCTGTAAACTATTACTGCTCCTAGCAAAGGAAACAATTTAAAGCATTTCATCGAATAAGGTATGTTTATGAAAGCACTGTGAGTACTAGGAGAACCGCAACCTGTCAGAGTAGTTTACAAGAGAGAGAATGGTGTGGGTTTTCCTGAAGTTAGATGCTGCCTTGAGGCCTGAGAACTGCAAGGGAGAAAATTAGGCAAAAGCCAACGATTTGCACAAGTGACAAATGCATCTAGGTACGGTTAAACAAAAGAAACTTCTAGAGTTGATGGATAGGAAACTGTCTGGAAATTTAGGCCAAAGGCTTGACAAAACAGCCCCCAAATGACAATATTTTTGCACAAATGTAAAGGCTCTGCATAAAATTTCCAAAGTCTCTGAAGAGAGGCAAGTGACTTACTGAAAATCAGTAGGAGTCAGACACCAAACATCCCTTAGAGCGTATAGTTTTTATTGGAGTAACACCATCCAAGAGGAAAACCATTTTAATGTATCTGGGCGACTCTCAGCGAGAGAAAACATTAAAAATTCACAAATAAATTGAAACTGAGGAAAAAAATACACACAGATACACTCGCATTTCCATACAGAATTCAGCATTTGAATGTTCCTTGTTCTATTTTAGATTTCAGGTCACTGGTTCTCTTGCAAACAGAGATTAGCACAGACATAAAAATGCTATTCTCAGAAGACAATTTCCAACTAAGATATGATGTCATGATAGATGACATTTAACACTTAATCACATCATCATTTTCTGTGAAGTGTATTTCACCTTGGTGATCCTTTCAAAATAACTTTAAAAATGACAGATTTGAAAGGCAATTTGAGAGGATAGACAGAATAATGTAAAAAGATTCAGTCTTTTAAATAGGAATAGTAAAAACATTAGCAAGAATAGCAGTTTAACATCTTACATTACAATCTCTATGTGAATTCAAATAATTTTTCCCCAAGAATCTGGGTTATAGTACTTTTTGATTATTTTTACTCTGACTTTAATTGTCTGTGGGAAATTTCAAAGTATAATTGTAAAATACATCATTTAGTGCAATAAACAAAACCTTAATTTTGAGTTACTTACAGTCCATAAGCAGAGTTTACAGCAAGACTGGTAATCTGTTGTGGAGGCTCACCATCCACCCACACCAACTGAATAACAAGATCTGCTTGGTATCCAGGAGGCATTCGCACAGGTCGAGTCTTAACACTAAGAAGAGGAGGTACAAAATCAGAACAAACAAACAGACTGGGCCATGAATAACAACTGCTTCTCTTGAGAAAATACTAGTGAAGCACAATCCCTTAGCAAGTTTGGAGCAGGAGGCAGCACTTAAAGCACACTGTGCACATACCCATACATTGAGGCTAGACATTCCAATCAGTACAGAGATATTCTGGAGGAATTCCAGGTTTTGACTCTCTTTTCTGTTGTAGAAACAAATCTGAAAACTTCAATATTCCCTACAAGAGAAACTCTTGAGAAGATGTAGGTGGGGGTTAATAAAAATAATGTTTGCTTAATCATGTCACTTTGAGTCTCCTTTTTCAGTATATTTTCTTAATGCACACTTAAAAAATAGTCCTGAATAATCCACTTGGATGGAAAACCTAAAACAGTTTCTTCTGAAACTTTGAAACAGGACGTTTCTGTATTTTTGGAACTTTCTTGCTCTGAAGCACGACAAAAAAATGCAAAGAGTAAAGAGAAGATGAGATGATGTAGCTTTCTGTAGTGGTCCTCACCATTGCATATTCAAAACTTATGGACTTGACAATTCTATTTGTCCATTTAGTGTAAATAAGTCCTGTTTTCTTCTTAGGAGTATAATCACCTAATATATGATCTGGTCTTAATGAATGAATGCTTCCTACATAAAATCTGATATAATTAACACAAATTCATATTCTGTTCTGGCACGTTCAGTGACATGCAAAGCAGGTAGTGAAGGTGTACATATTAAGGGGGAGTGTAAGAACTGAACACTGCCATGTAACTGCTTTATGTGCGTTCTTGACTGGTAGAACTTAACGTGATGATACACTGAAAGAAGATATTCTGCAATAATCACAATACTTTGAGGTATTTGTGTTATTCATTAGTACATTCACACTGTAGGTAGTAATAACACCCACTAGCCAGTGCGTCTTTACTGTAGCCGTGAGTGGTGAGACTTCTTATATCGCACCCCGCTGCACACAGTCATAATAGGGTGGTCTATGACACATAATCCTCTATCCCTGTGAAAAACAGTACCCAAAGAAAGACTAAGAATCAGGAGAGGAAGGAAAGCAGCTAGTTAGTATAGACATGGACAACACATCCTGAAGACCTGCAGAAATACCCTCTGCCCACCTCTCCCTTCTTTCCAGGCTCAATTTCACTCCTGACTCCTCGACCTCCTTCCCCATCCCAAGCAGCACAGCGGGGATGGGGAACGGATAGGGATGGGAAACAGTGGTTGTGGTCAGTTCATAAGACTCTGTGCCTGCCACTCCTTCCTCACGCTTTTCCCCTGCTCCAGTGTGCGGTCCCTCCCAAGGAGCACAGTCTTTCAGGAACAAACTGGTCCGGCGTGGGTCCCTGATGGGCCACAGTTTCTGCCAGAAAACCTGCTCCTGAGTGGGCTCCTCTCCATGGGTTGCAGCTCCTGCCAGGAGCCTTCTCCAACGTGGGCTCTCCATGGGCTGCAGAGGAACAGCCTGTATCACCATGGTCTCCTCCACAGGCTGCAGGAGAATCTCTGCTCCAGTGCCTAGAGCACCCCTCCCCCTCCCCTCCTTCTCTAACCTTGGTGTCTGCAGAGTTGTTTCTCACACTTTTTTCTTGCTTCTCTCTCTCACAGCTGCTGTGCAGCATTTTTTGCCCTTTCTTAAATTTGTTCTCTCTGAGGAGCCACCATCTTGGCTGCAGGGCTCAGCTGTGCCCTGCAGTGGGTCCTTTGGAGTGGCTGGAACAATCTGTGTCCGGCACGGGGCAGCCCTGACCTCTCCTCACAGAGACCCCCTCTCACAGCGCCCCCTGAACACCTGGGCACCTCCACTAGATACAATACCTTTGATAACTGCTTCTTCAAAATACATTCACACGTTGTCTTGAACCGTTTAACCATTTCAATAATACAGTTTATGCCATACTGCTTATATTTTTACTGTAGAGGGTTCACTAACCATGCCCAACCTTTCCCTTATTTACTATTTAATGAGAAAGGCATTCCTTATCCATCTTTCTTAATGCATTTCCTTAACAGTCGCTTGGCACACTATTCTGTTTCTTCTGCCTGTAGTACTGTTCAGACCATACATATTCATTTATCTGGAGCAGTAATCAGCCATTTGGCTCAGATCTTGTCATAGGAAAGACATGACAGAACAGTTCAGCAAGAGGGATGCTTTTTTCCATCCTCCTCTTCCTCCCTCCTCCAGTCCAGATGTTTGGACTATGACTGGTCCCATCCCTGCTCAGGGCTGCTGCAGTTGCAAGAGCAAAAGGAAAGCACTCAAGGGCCACAGTCTTGACCTAAATTGGAAGGGAATCTCACTGTGACAGCATGTAAATAGTGGAGATGAACAGCACTTCATCTGCCTGGTTAGAGACAAGAAAGTAACCACTTCGATTTTCTTGCATAAGGAGCCTTGTTAACCATGGATGGTGACAGACTGCAACAGATACAGCAACTTACTACAACTCTAGCGTGCCAAAAAATGATGGGATCCAAAAAGCAGTGCTGGCAGTAGTGAGATAAGACTTTCTGAAGCACAGGTTGACCAAGCCAGAGTAAGCGCATGGTGTAGCAGGGTTGCACAAGACACCTTGTTGGAACTAATACATCATTGTGTCAAGCCTGAAGAGAGGAAGCAGCAGAAACAGAAGCTGGTGCAAGTGAAGCACCAGCTGCTGCAGCTGGTAAAAGAGCTGAACAGTTTAGTGTTAGATGTGTGATGCCTTTCACAATCATCTGCAACTTTCTCAGGTCCTGCAGTCTCCTAAAACTCCATATCCCTACCAGAGCATACCTATTATACCTGAGGATATGAGGTCGCATATCTGGATATCACAGCAGAATATATACAGCATTTCAGAATGAGGAATTAAACCTTCACTTCGATCTATAAGACATAAACATCTCCTTTCCCCTCCATGACCTTGACCTGTTCCCACATTTTCCCCCCTCTGATTGCAGAAGTACGCAAGTTGTGCGGCAAGGTTTTGGTATTGGGGGGCAAGGGGGTACAGGGGTGGCATCTGTGAGGAGAGGCCAGGGGCTGCCCCATGCTGGACACAGACTCATTCTAGCTGGTTCCAGCTGGCTCTGCCAGAGACCCAGGGCAGGATACAGCTAAGCCCCTCAGCCAAGTTGGTGGCACCTCTGGGAAAACAATTTTAAGAAAGGGTAGAAAATGCTGCCTGGGAGGAAGAAATGACAAAAAAAAGTGAGAAACAGCCCTGCAAGTACCAAGGTGAGAGAAGGAGGGGAGGAGGTGTTCCAGGTGTGGAAGCAGAGATTCTGCAGCTTGTGGAGAGGTTTTCTGTGTTTCCAGCACTACTTTCATCTTACCATTGTAATTCTGATTAGAACAAATGTTTTTTGACAGAAAAGGAATGTGGACCCAGTTAGGTTTTTGGGGAAAAGTGAATATTTATATGCCTTTCCCTATTGAAAAGGATGAGAGTGTACACAATATAGTTTTGTATAAATGTAAGAGGGAGTATGCCAGCAGTTCTAGTGGTATAATTACTTTGAATTTGAAAAATCACTTCTCTGTCAAAATAAGTTTACATTTACTTTGTGTAAAATGGGACAAAAGTCAGTTGGCCAGCTCAATGTGAGATTATGTGGAGTTAAGCGATCTTTTAAAAACTAACCAGCAGAACCTCTGCTTGTTCATTATGTCTTCTCGTCTCCAAGATCAACAGTTCCTCTCCTCCACAGACAAAACCAAATCAGAATCCCTTAAGGGAAAAATCTTAGCCACTGAAATAATTTATTGCATTCTTGCTGATTTCGATGTCATAAATAGGTTTCACATTGGGATTTTTTTTAATTTTATCTATCTGCCTCTTCTAATTGATTTTCATGGTTTACATTAATTATTAAACTGAGGTCTGAGATTCAACTGCCTGACTGAATGAGGTGAACAAACGAACAGGATGCCAAAAAATACTGTTAATTTTGCAAGAACAGTGTCACGATATTGCTTTTAAATGGTAATGCTGTTTTCAGGAGCTCAACAGCGCAAAATATCTGCAGTCAGGCAATGTTCATTTAAACTGCTTTTGAAATAATTAAGGCAGTTAAAATATTTAATAATAATTAGACTGAAATAATAATGAATTCACTAAAATGAGAGCAATTATTATCAGCAATGCACTATAATTGCTGGAAAATTACAGTTTATGGAGTTTTGTACAGAATTCTGTTTTGAAACTATTCAAACCCATAATTTATCTGCCTTATTACTAAGAACATATTAATCTACTCCAAACAGTAGCAATGTGTGCTCTAGCAGACAACAATTTGCTGCTTTCTAAAGATAAAACATATATACACTTCCACACAGTGCAACTGTTTCATAATTGTGTATTTTAAAGATTGCTTCATGAGCACGAACACAGTTTCCATCCCTTACACACCATAAAACGCATATACTTCTTTCACAGAGGACGATTTTAGTGTTATACTAATTAATCAAGGAGGGAAAGCTTTGCACATGTCTGCTTTATGGAAGTCTCTTTGTGGACTAAACTGAAAAATGTTTGTCAAAAACTCCTTGACTTATTCTGTAGTGCTTGTATCCCATTCAGAATTGCGGGTATAAGATGAAGATTTACTCCTAGATCATACGGGAGAATTACAATCAAACCTTTACTTGATCTTCTCCATAATTACTTCTAGCCTTTTAAAATACTTTATTAATTATTTTGCCTTAATTCTTTTGTTTATTCTGGTTTCTTCTCATTTTGTGTCACACACATATGATTAACCTCTTTTTTCTTGATAGTTGACTGGTTGTTATCACAACAGATAGGAATGCTTTTTAGAAGAAGAAATCTTTAAACAATAGCATAGACTTACCTAAGACACGGGATACTATCCTTCATTGTTCCTTCACATGCTACAGTGTTGGTACTGCCTGAAAGGCTCTTTAAAGAAGGAAGCTGGGAGGAAGAGGCATCTGGAAATGGAGGAATTATTTCCGGTTCAGGAGTAATGATATCTTCTACTTCATACTGAAGTCGTACCTCTAATGACTTAAATAAAAAGTAAGTTATAATTTAATAAAGCAAGCTGCTAAAAGTTCTTTTACTTTCAAATAAATACCAGTAAAAATACCCCTCCCCCATCATTATAATTTGCAGGCAAAGAATACTGTCATTTGTTGTTTATACAGCCTAACAGCAACATCAGAGAGGAACCAGTCATCTACCTTATGCTGATGGAAAAACACGTAGATATATTCTTCCAGTGCTGACTTTGTTTGAAGCCTTTTATTGTAAGTGAAAGGCAAGAATACAGCTTTCCAGAATTTGTTATGAAAAGAGAAGTTAATCGCTTACCCCCAAGTAAATAATATTTCAGCATAAGAAGGCATCATTCAGTAAAAATGTAATGAAAATTTTCTGCCTATTGCCTGTTATCTTTTTCCTAAGAAAATTCATTAAAAGGATGATCATCAACTCTGCCTCCTCATTGCTAGTACAAGAGACTCTCTGCAAGACAGGTTTTAACCAGTATGCAGAAGCCTGACAGTGTGGGTGGTGCTGATGAACAAACGTCATTTGGCCATAGGTGGGGGTCAGGAAATCAGAGATAACAGCACACAGAGTCCCACGTTCCTTAGACTGAACATGAGTTTGGCAGATTCTAGAAAGCAACGTTCAAACCAGTTACCTTTTGCTCTCCTTCTGGGCTCTCTAGAGAGTGAAAAGGAGATCAACCAGGCCCAACAACCCTTCAGTTCTTTCCACAAATTCAGGAAATCTTAGTTGAGGGACTCCAAAACACAGGGGAAACTAGTCAGGGAGCTCAAATCTATATAAGTAATTATCTCAAAGGATCACAGTAAGTATTGGGGAAGTCCTTCTACCTCACAAATTATCCAAGGAGATCCTTATTTTGAAAAGAATAAAAAGCAAGGTTTAGCCCTCAAGAAGATAAGGTCTTGGCATTACTAGCTGAATAGTAATTTCAGTGCTGATACCTTGAAGCGATGAGAAGCAGTTGCAGATTTAGATACTGCAAACTCTGTCTTAGTCAGTGATCGCTCACTGAGGCATCATCTGTACCAGAATGGAGATGACAGTATTAAGAAAATACCTAAGTTATACGAGAATTGGGACATAAAGATCAATACTGAAGACTGTCAACCACTGTGTTAAAACATGAGATTTCAGAAAAAAGTTATCCTGCTCAATCAGAAGAGAAAGAGTCCTTTCTCAAAATTTCACTTTTGTTTTCTCCTTGCAAAATCCATGGGTATTTTTTGCCTGAAACACCTAAGAAACCTGTGGACAACATTTGCTGTCAAAGACTAATGAGTGAAATACTGAGTTCAGGAAAACCTAATCTCCTGGAAGCAATTGCTGCTGACCAAAACAATTTATAATGCTGTTTAATCTTCACACAGCATCGGAGTAACTGTTGAAGAGTATGTTCTTCTGCTTGCCATGTTAGAATTGCATTATTCTTCTTTGGATGTTTTTCTTTGTGTCTTCCTTTTGCTACTAAAATTTGTTTTGTTAAGTTCTAGCTATTGTCCATTTGCAGAAAGAAGGAAAAAATTAGGCTAATAACATGAGTGTGAATTTTTTTTTACATTTTGGTCCCTGCTTTGACTGGATCTTGGAAGGGATAGAGACCTGTTGTACCAATTTATTTTGACACCTTGTAAAGATCTTTTTGGAGTATCCTATCATTAGGTTCATTGATTCTCCCTTCTACATTCAGACTAGCGTAAACTTTTTTTCTTTGGTTCTTTTTAAGAGCTTTGAAAAGGAGCTTCACTGAGGAAAGACTGGTCATGGAGAAAATGATCATGTTTAACAGATACCTAGATATCCTTTTGAGACAGCATGGAGTAGATTCAGGTGAGAAAACAACAGCAGCAGCAGCAAATACTTTTTACATAACTGCATGGCAATGACTCCAGGGTTGGTTATGAAGCAGAATTTGTCTCATGCATACTACTTGCCTCCAGAATCTGATATGGAATAATGCAAATAATACTTCTATTGAGGAAATCCCAGGCACAGTCTATACCTCTAAGGCATATTCAGAAACAGACCTCTCTGCTATGTGGAGAAAGCTTTCAGTAGCCTCCATGCTTCCCATTTACCATAGCAATAACATTAGAAGACTGACATCAGGTAATGAAACCAACACGGGGTCCTTAAAATGCTAGGATTTGTAGATTGAACTCTAGTTCAGGCTGACTGCTAGAGAAAGGAGGACACTAAGTGCTAGAACTTGGGCTCACCTCAGGCAGAAAAGAAATCCTGAGATTGACCAGTTCTGTCTCAGTATAGACAAAGCCAGACAGCCTAAAATCAGGTAGATGCAAAGAAATCTTTTCTAGCAAGAGAGTGTCCAGAGTTGCAAACTGTTCTCCAATACCCGAGAATGGCAAGCTTGGAGGAGAGGCAGTCATGTTTAGTTTGGCTTTGCCTTAAGAGTAGTCTCCTGTTAAACTCCTTAGACTTAAGAAATAATGTTTTACATTATAAATGCTGTTCAGGCACACTGTTAGCAGTGGTTGTCGCTCTTGTGCAAAAATGCAAGGTTTAAACCAAAGTCAGACTCGTTGTACAACAATAAGTACAAAATGAGTGCAGTGCGGTTAAAAGAACATGAACTGTATGATTCTACCTGAAATAAGGTGATTCCTTAAGACGTGAAGTCAGAAAAGGAGTATTTGAACAGTATAAAGCAACAGAAAACTTAGGAAAATACCAAGGGCTCAGCCAAAAAAATGTTTCCATTTTTAGGGAAACAAAGTCAATAAGCCAGAAAAAAAATTCAACTCTTTATTTTGTTAAAGCCAGTGGTAATTTTCAGTCCCCTTGTGATACGAACACTATGAACATAAATTAAAGAGATTAAACACTAGAGCTAAAAAGAGCATTATTATGTATGTACACAATGTATGTTATCCGATAAAAACATACAGCAGCCAGTATTTTTAGAGCAGGTAAGTACAACAGAGATTTACTGTATCATAAAGTCTTAAAAGCACACTATGTCTGAAATCTGTGCTGTATGTTACTGTTAAAGCAAAAAAGTGGAGAGCTGGGTCCCGAAAACTCAGTTAGATTTCTGTCACTAACTTACGTAAGATCAAGATTTCACTCAAAAGGTTTTAAACTGAATGTTCATAAACCCGTATTTATACAGCTTAATATTAATTTTATTGAAGTAAATGAGCACAGACACAGCAAGGCATTTTGTTTTAGAAATTATGTCCTTTTATAAGAGAGTAAAATTCTGAAAGACTTACTGCAATTTCAGTATTTACTTCATGTTTGCTGAACCTATAAACAACCACATACGCAGAAACTCCTGCCACACAGAAAATTCGGCTTTCAGGACACCAGTACATCATCTGAACAGCAAATGGGTCTTCTTCCACAATCTCAGCTGTTGCTTTTCCTTCTCCCAGTTTCTGTTTTTCAAAGACCTTTGAAGTTTTTAATTTGTACAACATCTGTAGAGTGACTGGAATATATTGAAACATATAAAAAATACTAACATGAAGCAAACCAGTTATAAAATTCCTTGATTCCCATTTTCTTTTCAGTTGTGGCATAACAAAGAATCTTATGAAGGCCTAAGAGGAGAAGACGACGGGTGTTATACAATACAGATCTTATTCTGGTACACAGTACTGGTAGGATATGTATTTAATATTTCGAAAAGGGTATTTATCTGTGAAATACTTCTTAGTGCTTTCTGGGACAGAATGTCAAAGGTGCATCTTAACCATTAGGTCCATAATTAGGCTTATACTCAATGTTACAGAGAGACTCTGATAATGCTGCTGTTTTCCTAATGAGATGTGAACCTAAGATTTCATTTGTCTGAGGTTATTGGCTTGCTAGAATGTAAAGACTGCATGGCACTGCAAGAAAAAAACATTAGGAAAGTATTCTGGTGGCCTGGGCAACACAAAGACTTTCTGAACAAACAGGAGTTCTAAAATGTTTTGAATTTCCTGACTAATAAGTATATCTGTATTTATACCTGTATATAAAACTTTACTATCCAGAAGCCTTTGTCAAGACTAGAACTCCACTGCAGTGCATTGTGGAGGTAAAGGAGGGATTATAATTAACCACATTTTCTTTTATTGAATTCCTCCTGTTTTTTACTACTTTTACACTAATTTATCAGCAGCATTTATTAATAACTGCGTAAGGTCAGAAAAAGTCAGTCAGGCCCAGCACCTATAAAGGCGTGTGTATACATAAAGGCAAAGCTGTTACACATGTTAGTGTAATTGTGGTAGATCAATTTAGCTATAGCTTGTGTAACAAGAGCAACAAAAAAAAAAAAGAACAAACGGTGGTTTAGTTATGTAAGCGGATGACGAACACAACAGAATTACATTTTCATTTTGCAGTGCAGATATATTTCAGGAGTTTTAGCATATAAATTTTTTTATATTTTAAAAAGTTTTAGCTTACAAAATGCTACCAAATTTTCCACAAATTACAGCAAGTGATTCTGTAATGAAAACATAATTCTTCCTGCCTTCTGTGGCAGTGGCAGAAGCCTCAGGATGCCCTTAGTATCAGTGGCAAATCTAGAGCGGCACTTCAAATCAGACATCGTGGGTCCATGCATACTAGGACTGGAAGAATTGCAGGAACATAGGGCACAAGTACAAAGCAAGACTCTCTATGCTTCTGTGAATTACTAGGTACCATCTGCACAAGGGCAAAAAAGAAACAGCAATGGCTTTTGAGCAAAGATACATTTGGAAAACTGCTTTGGTGGCTTAGCAATTTCCTGTATTCCACAAGTCTGTGCTTTTACATACAAAATGACACAATTAAAATATGTCTAAAAGCAAAGTATTTTTGTGCCTTCAATTACCAGTAAGCTATGATGTTTGCTATGAAATCTCAAATGAAATTTGAACTCTATTAAAAAAGTCAAGACCTTGTAAATAATAAAACTTTGCAATAATTAAAACTTTGTAAATAGTTAAGTACCACGTATGGTACCAGAAACACAGTCATGCCCTGAAATGCAGGACTAAGACCAGGACATCAGAGACGTACTGAAAGTACCATTACTGTTGAAAGGATTGTGAATATTCATGATCATCTAAGCTTTTACCTTTAAGAAAAACTCCTATTGCAGCACGTACATACTGATTAGTGGGTTATGTTTACATTACCTATGAGAGCTTTTTCCTTTCCGTGTTCCTGCCAGAATTATAAAAGCAATGACTAGCTCACTGGTTCCTCTGCAGTGTATACGCTAAATGCTTTGGGGGTCTTGAAACAATCTGTAGTTTCACCCTCAATCTAATACCTGGATTTGCACAAGTATGTAATGAAATATGCACAAGATGAGTCTAATGCCTCACACTACTTCTCTAAATAAAAGTCATTATCCTATTTTTGTTCATACTAAAGCGCTCTCAAACTTCTGTCTTTGCAGATAAACTCCTGTTCACCTCATTAGATTTTTTTCTTTTTTTATCATAATTTGAAAATACTGGAAGATGTAAACTCTTAAGCAGCATTATCTGTTTTACCTCCACTTCCGAAGAGACAAGTTATATAATAAAAAAACAGCTCATAATCATGTTCAGTTGACATGCCTATGTAAAATTCCTTTGTGAAATGAGGCTTTGGAAATCCTCATTTTCTCCTTGTCCTTCCTGATGAGTGAAAATATTTGGTATTCAGCAAAAAGAGAACTACCTGACGAAGTCATCAGGTTTAGCTGACACTAAAAATCTTATAAACATTCCCCACATTTGGCTGGAAATGAGAGCATTACAATTATCATTAACATTACATACATAATCAATAATCATTACAATTCTGTGGCACAACATGGAACTAGCAGGTAGTTTAACTATTGCATACTCCGTGTTCTTGGTGACCATTACAGACTGGTTATTAGAGTCAAATTAAATCTCTCTATGCCTACCATTTCACACAGAAGTTTCTTTCACACTCTCTCTTCTTTAAGAGACTGATACCTCGTAAAAGAGAGATTCTACCAATACATTCCTGTACTACAGAAGAGACTGTACACATTTGCACCAGAATATTTTAGCTTTCAACCAAAATGAGTGTATATTTTTAATAAATATATTTTACTAATAAGTACTATATGTATTTTCTGTAGGGGAAAATCTGGGTTTTGATATGTGTAGTTATACCTAAAATGTATGGAACAAGTATTTTCTGAAGCTTTTTGCTGCTAAGATGAACGGAAATGCTTCCCAATTATTTCCTGGAATTGAGACTGGAAAAGAAAAGATTTAGGTCATCTTCACCCTTGCCAGATTAGACATGTATTGTTGTATTTTAATATTTTATTTGTACTTAGCTGTAAAAAAGACTCAGAATAGAAGAGACATAACAAATGGAACTGAATATTAGATCTAATTGAGCCCACTCTTTTATACACACAAGATGATTATTCCCTCGGGATTTTTTACCAACACTTCATCCTTCATAGGTTTTGGTATGTTGGATCTGGAGTTTTGATTCCTCTTAAAGACTTTAACTCTTTTCTGTCTAATATATCTCATCAGCAGTGGTTTTTTTCCTAATTTAATAGAAATCTGTTTCATTTCACCTCATTATTCCTAATTATATAATCTCAGATATTACTACTCATACTGTTAAATATGTTATGTGTGTGTGTGAGAGAGAGAGAGAGAGAGAGACAGAGATTTGTCAGCATTATATAAAAGCGAACTTTAGAAACTTACTGGCAGAAGCATCCCAAAACTTTACTGACCCATCTGCATGGCTTAAAAAAAAATATAAAAATTAAATGTGTTAAAACAAGATGCAGTTCTAAAACATCCTACTTTCAACTGAGTAATAAATATAAGCAGAAAAACTGTATTTTGCTCATTTGCAGCAGAACACCTTACTGACAACATATAACGATATATATACTAACTATAAGAAAATAATTTGTTATTAGTTTGATTAGATATAGTAAAACACTTTTTCAAGCATTTCCTACAGAGAACTAAGCCCCTAATGAATTTTAAGATTGCAATATCAAGAAATTAATTCCCAGACTAATGACAAGTTTAAGTTACAGCACTTTTGGCTTTGCAGTGGGCCAGCATCAAGCCTACACACTCTAAAACTGGCATGTATAATGAACTTTGAAATGACAGAGGGTAACTTTATTTTGCTTTATATCTTACAACTGTGTTCTTTTTATTAACACAAAATCATCCCTAAAGTAAACTGGAGAAAGGAGACATTTCTGTTTAAAATGAGAATAATCCCTTCATCACTTTATTGGTACTGTCGCACATATAATCTTATTTTTAAATACAGGTGTTAAGCATCATTGATAATTTATCAAACATATTGCTGCCACCAGCATGGCCGAGACCAGAGGGAAACACAGAGTGCATCAGCTGAATCGCTTCTGTTTTACAGCATGGCCCCTTGGAAATCCATCAGGCATTGCTCATGGGGCTTCTACTGCAATCTGAGCCTTTCTACACCTTTTTGCTCTCTCTCCACTTGCAAGGTGAAATTCATCCCAGTGCACCACACCCTCACTAATGCTGGGGTATTAAAATGAATTCCCAAACTGTCCCCAGATACGAAGTCCCAAGGCCAACAGCTATAGAAAAACAGCTGCTTCCCTGTCTAATGTTATTCTCTATGCTCTTCAAGCCCAAAAAATTCTCTTCCAATGGATTCTCCTTTCCAAAGACCCCACCTTCACAAGTACATGGACTTGTTGTCTAACACTAAGTCCTCAAACAGTAATTCTTAATGGTAGTTCATCCCCAAGTACAAAGCTCTATTTTCTACAGCAAATGGGAATTTCTGTGGTGACTCTGCACAAGGAAAAAACCTACGTACCTCAAACAAAGAGGCCAGGATATGCAATTCTTATCTACAGCTAACCCACAATGAAAAGCTGTAGACACTAACATTTTAATAGTACCAATCCTCAGTTTCATTCTCACCCTGTAATAATGATTTCGGGGTATGTCTGAGCTCCAAGGTTCCATGCTCCACCACTGATAGGCCACTCCTAAACAAAGAACAAGAGTACAGATATCACAATTAATCCTGATGAATCTTTCTTCATTGATTTTTAAACTCAAGAGCAGATAACATTTTCTTGCAAAAAAGCAATACAGCTCTTACAAGGAACAAAAACCTGTAGCATTCAAGGCTTTTAAAGATTATTGACAATTTTATATTACCAATGAAGGCTTTTGAAACTTAATAACATTTTTATGTTATCAATTAACGTTCTGTGTTTTTAAAATGTTTCTGCACAGCTAACTCAACAATCAAAAAGAGGAACTAGAGGAAGGAGTAACAAACAGTTCTGCTGCTCTTTTCAGATTGCTTGACTCTTGCAGTTTCTGTAGGACACTGAATAAACTCAGAATCTATTTTAAGGATGAAGACTACTGAAGAAGTTGGTCCAGAAACAAATATCTGAACATGATGCCATGAGATATGATATAAGTGAATGCAGCTTTTACAGAAAATATGCAATCATCATCTCTTCTCTGTCTCTTGCTTATTGGTGGCAAGACTCCCATTTTCTTCCTTGGTCTAGGCTGGTAGAGCGGAATGCTGGTCTGTGCCGAAAGGTTGACGTGTATGGATACAGGATGTGGAGGATGATGTACGTGCAGAGTGGGTGAGAATATGTGCAGAGCATGAGTGGGTGGAAGAAAACTGGGAGCACACACTGGTTATGTGGGTACATGGAGTGGATGCTCATGGGTGCAGAAATGGGTGGGTGGCAAATGAGTGGCTACCTACATTCAGAGTGTATATTTGTATGTGCACAAATAGAGCAAGGGGACAAGAGAGTGTGCAATGAATATAGGTAGGTGGTGAAAAGTTTGGGCAACTATGTATATGAGGTAAGGACAGATAAGCAGACAAATTCAAATAAGAAAAAAATATTTTCTGAAGCACTTGGCTGAATCAAGACCCAAAAAAAGTAGATAGGGCCCAGTTTCTCAGTTCATGGAAAACAAGGCAGATCCAAGGAGAATGCTTCTGTTAATGTGAATAGAAAACTGATGATGTCTCATATGTTTACCCAATGTTTTTTATAATTTATTTATTATGATGGATTATTTCTAGTCAAAACATGAAACAGATTATTGCTTGAAATTTATAACATAATTGCATGTCCTCTATTTCTGCAGCTTGTCCTGTTTCTAAAAGCATTACATTAAGACTTTGGTAGGTCAGTAAAATAATTATTAATATCCCTATTTAATCAAAACCTCAATCATGGCGTCAACCCTCAACTTTCACTGAAGCTCTTCTGCTAACTTCTTTCAGTTATTATGTTTTCAATTTTTTCTTCGATAGAGATAACTTATCCATACAAATTTGAGTTGTACACTGATGGCTTTCCTTTAACTCAATCTGATCTGGCGTAACTCCAGCAGCCTGATGATTAAGTCCTATATAATGATCATTAATGGTTGTGCTTAAGTGATAGTGTTTGAGGGACAAATACCAGGCTGTAAAAGCATGCTGCTAAGCTTGCCTGCTGGACCAACTTGAAAGTGATTATTAAAGAAGTAAAATGAAAATAATTTGGTAATGTGTTACAAAAACATAGGTTGTACACCTTTGTTTAAGAAAATACTGGTTTTGTTTACCTTATTGCTGTATCCTTGCTTTTTATGTTTTGCTCCTACAGAATAGAGTACAGGAATCAAATCTGGAGGACAGTCCGCAAAATATTCTGTGCAGGTAACAGGTGACTCATGAATGTCAATAGGATATGGATTTTCAAAGATTGGAAAACTAGTTAAGGAAGACAATTTATTAGAAGCACTGTGACACACTGAGCCATAGAAGAAAACATGTTCTTATATAAAAGGGTATAACAGAATCCAAGTAAAATAATTACTAATAAAGTACATTTTCCCTTATTTATTCAAGCATATGTATTGTTTATAAAGTCAGCAATAATGTGTAGTTACTCAAAGATATAAACATTTCACTGCTGTGACAAGAACCCTCTTGTAACATAAATACCCATTCACGTGCATGGTTCCTAGGGCTAATAAGACTGCTTGTGTGAATGAGAATTAGGAGCTAGTTTTTCCTAACATCTCAAAATCTTGTTTATACAGAAGTGACACATTTTCTAGAAGCTTCAGGTTCATGGATATGATATATACTATGATTTAAGAACTACTTATACAACTGTGGATTTTATATTGAGCAGCTTAGCTTACTCAGTTGGTAGACTACTGATTCTACAGTGCACAATTGCAATAACAGATAAAGTAGATCTCAGTTTATTTCTCACTTCCATCAGTTTGGACAGTCTGTTAAGAAGGGAGGCCTCTTGTGGTATATTACACAATGTTATTCACAATAGAAAAATGTAGGAAATTTGGTTCTGATTTCAGTTACATCCTTTTTATATTGCTGAGATGATTTGAATTATTCTTGAAAGTAAGCGAGATCAGAATATGATACACTTAAAATGTTTCAAGATGTCAAGGGCAAAATCTGTTCCTAGTTATACCAGTGTGAATGTGGATGTACATTACTAGTACTGTTGGAGGCAGAACAAAATAAGTAAGAATTGGATTCTGCATTACATGATGTACAGATCCTCTGTATGAATATGAACATTGATTCTGATGTGAAAGAACTATTTGTCATTTAAACCAGCAAGTGGATCGTTAAAAAATACCCCAGAACCACTATAAATCAATGCCATTATTTATTAAGATACTTAAGTAAATACTGAAGTGGTAGTCCCTGTGGAGTCTAGTGAAGTTAGGCATGCATGTAAGTAGTAGTTGAATCTGGCTTCCAAAGCACATATTCAGGTCATAATTCAGCATGTGACCAATTATCACTTAACTTTGATGTTGAGTGAATGTTTGAGGGCTAAGCTGAAGGGACAGCAGATTTAGATTTATTCCCCAACTTAAGAGCAAATATCTTAAGTGCCTGTTGATCAGCTGATGTTAGCTCTTAAGGCGGAGGTAAACACATGGAGTGAATTATTACCAAGAGTGAATGATTTTGGATAGTAAAGTGACATTGCATGGTAACATTTAGATTTTTATCATAATTTGCTGGTCAGTTAAAATGAACACAACTTCATATAAGACTTCATACTTACTTGCTTTGTGTCAGGTCAACAACAATGAGATCTTTTTCCAAAAGCACAACTACAGCATAGGGTTCTTGAAATTCTGTAAGCGGAGAATCAAGTATAAAAGACATGTAGCTCTCCTATCAGTCATTTTAAACAAGCAAGTTATATTTACGGTCTCTAAACATTCGCAGTATATTAAACTAAAGTTTTGAGGTACAAATCCTAGACGTATTCACAAACTAGACATATCTGCAAACTAGGGCCAGACAGGAACTGAGAAATTACTTCTGGGCAGCACTGCTGATCAACCTACATAGCAGAAATAGAATTGGCATATTATAGCATGCAAGCATGATGGCATATTGAATGTAAAGAAACAGAATATGACTAAGTTGTGTGTATCACTGCATTGATGAATCCAACTATTATACAGAAAATGTATTTTGCTGTCCAGTAGTAATACTTCTACTGTGTACAACTGTTCTTCAACAACAGATTGTGAGCAGCTGGTCCAGTCCACTTGATGATACACAATGAATATTCCAAAGGAATTCTGTAAGTCTGCTGTGCTCAATTCAGATACAGACATGCTCTTTCCTTCTGCACACTCTTCAGGAGATTATCTTGTTTGATTTTTTATTTAATGCTTTTTTTGTTTATCAAAAAACCCCACTATTAAGATGACAAACAAATGTGTCCCTTGATGCATAGGGTGCATTAGTTTACATAGCATAAAAGTTATTTTTAAAAATATAAATGTGAAATTGTGACTCTTTTCAACAGAAGCAAACCATTCCAGTATGTGCAAGCTCAGAGTACACACTTCAGATGGCTGATGCTAAAAGGCTCAGTAAACTGACAGCAACTGATTTACGTTCCTTTCTGGCCAGGTACAAATGCACATTATTTGTGGCTTGTTTTTATAGAAGGCTTTGAATGTGCATTAAACAAAACTTTTTAAGTATTAGTGTGGGAGCAGGGGAAGGGGCTACAAAATCTTAGTACTGGGAAGTGTCACTGTATTTGACACAGTTAAACGAAGGCCCAAACTAACTTTGATCACTGAAAATTAAATTTTTGCATGACAAACAAATACACACTTTATTTTTACTAAGTGTTTTTAATATGTATTTGATCTTGCTACGTATGTAAGATTTATTTTAATTTTCTGCTTGAGGGCTTAAAATGCTAAACTTAGTTTCTTTTTGACTTACAGCTTTTCTTAATCTATTTTCTGGAGTTTTCTCTGAATGTACTTCAGACTATGGCAGCCCCACAATATGCAGCAAAACACTTTAAACTGTTCAGTTCAGGCTGAAGTATAAGCACTTTTTTGCAGGTAAGTGATACTCTAATCTTCAATAATTTAGCAATCTGTAGATTTTCAGCCTCATGAAAAATGTCAGAAATATAAACACATATATTTGATTAATAGCAATATTTCTTCACACGAGCCCATGTATTTCAAGCTTATATCTGGAGATCTATGCATGCTTTATTATCCACTCAATACTTGCTTCCTATATTGAGCATGCAAACAAGTTCCAGCTACTTTCAGTGATGTGGTTTTCTTGCGATGGAGACAACTGTGAGAATGGAAGTCCCTAGAATGAAATTAAGGTATGAGAGAAGATTTCTTCATTTATATTTTCCATAACTGTGTTTTGCTTAATAAACTTACCATTTGGATATGGGGTTTCACAAAGAGTTAAAAAATCAACTATAGGGTGATCCATTTCAAGAACTGTAATTGCTTTCCCATGCATAATTGTTAAACTTGGTCTTCGACAAGCCTTATCGTATGACAATCCACCAGAAAATATCACAAACGGTTCACTGTATTAAAAAAACCCAACATAGTAATTATAAGTTTACATGGTACATAGAAGTTTACACTATAGGTTTAGTACCTTTAAATCATAATAAATAGCTTTGCAAAAAGAAAGAGAAAAACATTCCAAGAGGCCTTTAACTCAGGAATGTAACATTGAGTTAATTACAGAATTAAAAACATACCTGCTTTTACAGGTCTTGTACTCTACTTTGAGAATTGGTTTACAAGATTCAGGTTTTTTCCCATCTCTTTGAATTTTTCCTAAGGAAAGAAAGATGATGAAAACTGTATTAAAACACCATGATAATAGAACTGTAAATCTAAAACATACTGCTTATACAGTTACTTCAATGTGCAAGAAAACGGAACTTTAAAGCTACAGAAGATGATGAGTATTTAGCTCCTGTTTCCATAAAATATGCATTTGTATGCATTAATTACGTTTATTGTTGCTTTATGTTTTTACTGCCACATACATCTAAAGGACCATAGACCACACTTCAAAGACATCTAAAAACCATGCAGGTCACTGAGAAAGATGACACAACTAATAATTAATGAATTTGCCCAAATGTATACCTTTTTTCTGAACACATTATGACTATAAACAGCTTCATTTTTTCCCAAGTCATTCTTAGATTGACTCAATTCCTTTTGTTGACAAAATGTTACATGCTCTGGAGTGTAACTAGTTGAGTGACAAAATTAAATTAAGCATTTCAATTACATTGAAATTCATGGGTTCTTGGTTAACTATGGCTCAGTACTTTCTTCCAGAGAAAAGTCACTTGTAAAAAGAAAATTGGTTTTGTTACTTTGGAAAGCCTATGTTTGCTTTTGACAACAACGTGATTGGAGATTCCAGTGTAGATTGAGCCAGACTGTTCTCAGAGGTGAACAGTGACATGATGGACAAAAGGCAAAGGACTCAAGTTGTGACATGGGAAATTCTGGTTAGATATTAGCAAAGAAATTTGTACCATGAAAGTCATTAAATACTGGAAGATGTTGTCCAGAGAGGTTGTGCGATTTGTTGTTGGAAATGTTCAAGTGTCTAGTGTCAACTGGACACTGCCCTGAGCTAACTAATCTAAACAGGCCTGTTTTGAGCTGGGGTTTAGACTATATGACCTCTGAGAGGTCCCTTCTGACATAAAGTACAATTCTATGACTAAAAATGATAAAATAAAAGGAATTAGGAAATTTAAGAAAATGCTAAAACTCTTCTGGTCTACATATATCTTGCCTTCCCTTTCCTCCTCGCTCTCCACCCAGTCAGGCTTCTTGGTAATGTATTGATTTGCAATAGAGTTAATAATTTTTAACCTCACTTATAGGAAGCAATGGCATAGAAAGCCTCAGCCATAAAAGATACTGCCATTTCTTAATATGGCTCCTTTAAATTCTTCATTGCAGTGACTCGGGAAGCCTTGTACCATCTCTACAAGCAACACAGTGCCTTGTACAAAATGTATTATTTCTTGTGAAAATTGCACATACGAGCACGTAAGTACAAAATATATAAAAGAAAGAAATATGAAAATCCCACAGTCTGAGGGTGTCAAAGACTAGCCATAGACTATTAAAATGAATTGGATAAAAGACGACATTAGAGCAATATTACCCAGTAAGAGGTATTTATGACACCAATTTAAAAAAGTTTGATCAAAATCGGTCTCTGATTTTTATAGTATTTTACAGTTATTTTGCAGATTAAAATATTTATGCAAGAAGCAACACTGGATCTTAGCTACAGTAAAAATGAAATAAACATAGGTATTAGCAAACAGCATGGAAAATATTGTATTGTTTCTTAGTTATACATTTTAACTATCAAAATTACCATGTGGAATTGTGGTCTGGAATGGTCTGTTAGGACTTTTCAGATTCCATAGGGTCAAGCTGCCATCAGAGTGACTGCACATGAACTGTTTCCCTTCATGGTGCCATGCAACAGAATGAATAGCCTACAGAAATGAAAGAAGAACTTGAGACTGAAATGGAATACAGCATTTACACTAATGATATTTTAATGTATGACTTTGGATTATATTAATCTAATGGTATATCAACAGTGGATGGTTCTTGTTAGTCTGAAGTCCATTACCAGCATTTTTTAGTAACCAATGGCTGTCATCTACTGCTAGCCAAGCAAACCAATTTATTATAAAAGCTAACATAACATTAGAATATAAGAAAGCCTGTACTGAATCAGACCAAAATTAAAGGAACAGGGTATTACGGTAAAAGTATAAGAACAAGGGATATACAGTGCAATTGTAATATGTCTGACAGCTCTCCTTAGAAGTATTGAGTCTGGCAAATGTATGGGGAATTCTGTGTGACAAGTTTTACAGGTAACATACAACATATGCAGTCTTCCCCAGAGGACTATTTAGGAAAAGTAGAAATAGTACGCTGTTCTTGAATAATTTTTCCCTCTGTATACTTAAGTTTCAGAGCAAGTACACATAAGTATGGGACGTTTAATTCAAAACCAAAACCACTTAAGAGACCGGGATTATTTCATTGACATAGGAAAATAACAAAACAATGATGTAAGATACTTTTGTAACAGACAGTGCTTCAGAAAGAGGAATATCGCACTCCTATGTACACAATGAAAGTACCACGTGATGAATGTTATGTATGCTAAAAAGTAACAATTAATAGAACATTTTTAGTATTTTGTGCATAATTAGTGGAACTGATTGAAAATACCCATAATTACATCAAACAAGCTGAAAGGATAATGGTGCAAGTCCTTCATTTTCACTGGTACGTGCTATAAACTAACAAAAGCCATTTCCCAACAAAACAAAGCATTGCTTCACTGTATACCACAGTTTCTCACACGCTTCCCTCAGAAGCACAAACTCACAGAATTTTCCCTTGAATCCATTTCCCTTCCAGAAATGTTAGCTGCCAAATAGCAAAAAACACAATATGTTTTTATGTAAATGTAAATAAGAGAGACCTGTTTTTGAATGCAGTTTAATAAATTTCTATTCTTTGCAACCCAGGAAATGCTAAGGCCTTGCATGCACTCACAATTGCACATGGCCATTTACCTGATTTATTCAAATCACTTTAAAGTCATGTCTGGGTATTGATAAGTCAGCATTGGAGTTGTTCGTATCAATTTCGCTTAAGCTGACGAGAAATACACCCAAGTGCTACTGGTCTCTATTCAAAAGTCCCTGTTGGTCTTCCTCCTTTAGTAAGTATATTGATCGTTATGGTTGGTAATGGTTCATGGTCTAGAGGAAATACCAGAAGAAACCCCATGAAAAGGCTGTGACCCTTTCCCAAAACTTTACGCAGCTCCTAAGGCCGGACAACATAGCCACAAATGAGCTTTTGCATTAAGATGACTTAGATGTTTTAACAGGAATCTGACATGCCTTGTATGTGAATGCTTTGCTAACACACCAGTAAGTTAATAGTGCCAACAAAGACTCAACAAACAGAGATGACAAAGTGAACTCTAGATTCAAATGATACAAGCGTCACTCAAACTTCTACCTACCAGATTGGGGTTGGCACACAATTCCTCTTAAAGACCCGTAATATACCACACTATAACTGAAGAATTAAAAGCTAACACAGAAAGACTGTTCATACAGAGTCCAATGCCATTGCGTTCAGGTAGCGAGAACCTTAGATCTGTGAGGGAGCTCCACTTAGTCCTTCACTTACACTGAAGGCATATCTATCCTCGTGCATATCATTCTGACATGAGCTCATTCATGCTTGCTATCATGCCAAATTGAATCTGCTTTTGATATATTATCACACATAGAAACATTTCACTTTGTTACAGTCACTGTGTCTGAGCAGGAGCTAGTAACTAGCAGCTGAAAATAATACAAGGCTGCTTGTTAAACTGCCTCTCAGCTGCTAGGTGCAAAAACCTCCTGTTGAGCGGAGCTGAGGAGAAATGCTGCTGTCACAGACAGCTGGCATAGCAGCAACTCAAATTCATCTGTTAGACTTTGCCCTGAAAACGGCAAGAAATACTTAGAATTGCTTTTGAAGGTCTCAGCTGGGAGTCATGCCTCATACTGATAGGTGGTACTGAACAGGTCCCTTATTTTCTCTCTGCTAGAATATGTCTAGCATTCTGATCCACTTCTTTAGCATCCACACAAAAAAGGAGCAGTTATTTGCTTAGAACAGGAGTTCACCATGGTGAGTGACTCATGTGAATGTTCCCACAGTGTATGCACATAAAGCATATCGCTCCAGATTGGGTATGTTTCTCCTTCTGCAATACCCACAGTGGTTGCACACATATCCAATCTTCTCTCATACTCAGCATATACTAAAATTAAGCGAGACCAGCACCATTCCTGTTCCTTCCCAGCCACAAACCTCCTCCACTGAGAAGAACTCGTGGGGACTCTAGGACCACTTTTAACCATATTTTGAACAACCGCCATACTGATCTCATCCTATTGCTTGAATCTTACCGTTAAGGACCATTACAGCAAGGGCCACATCAGATTTGATACTTCCATAATGGCAGAGTGCTTGATAAAGGTAAGGAGATGTCATTTAGCAATGTCTCTGCAAACTCTGCAGCTTGATTTTGGAGACATGTTCTAATGAAAGATGATGACTATGCTTCAGGAAGCTCTGAACGTGTGTTGACACAACCTGTCAAACTTTTAAACAGTCTGCATAGGAAGACAGCTGGGTTTTTTGGGTCTGCCAACTATTAACAATAACTTGCAAATCCTTTGAAAGATCTGGCTTGTTTATGTGCTTTCTTTTTACACCAATTGAAGGAAATAAACTTTTGAAGGAATTCATAAAAGGGCTTGCAAGGAAAGTCTTTTATAGAGGGCATCACATACAAGCATTGATTGAAAGGGCCTAAATATCTTATACATATCACCACTGAGATGATGACAATCATCAATCATCACACAAAGAAACAATTTTGAAGCTGATATATTGAAAGACAGACACAAGATTCTTTAGCAGCAGGTTCAAGCTCCACTCTGGCACCAGGTGTTTCACCAGATTTTAGTCTCTTGAGAAGCTCTGACACAGTAGAGAAGAGTACATAGAAACTCCTTGTGTCCAGGAGTTGAAGAACTGAGGCAGCCTCTAACTGGTCATCAGCAGGGCTAAAAGAGAGACAGGACTACCTTTAGCTCTGGTGAGTAAACCATAAGGATCAGGGAAAAGCTTTAAAGGGAATATACAGGCTTACATGAACACCAAGCAGAGAATTCCACATAATACAACTTGTACAGCTTTTTCTGTCCTTGGTGAAAAGCTCTCTCATTTGAAATGAGCAGACGTGTTTTATCTATGAAATGTTTGCAGCCTTCAAGACATGAAGCATAGCATACTAAAGATGGAGTAAGGAATGCAGAGGCAAATGCTGCAATTGCAGGTCTATGAACAGGGGGCAGTCTTCAGCTCCACCTCTTACTAGCTATCAGGTTGTCTCAGTAAGCTGTTTATTTTAGGAGCAATGTGTCCATGACAATAATCTGGATGGCAAGGAAAATGAAAGGGCATACTTCTGCAAGTACTGGACAGATCCTGCTAATATTGTAGGAAACAACTCAACTCCCTGTCATAAGATTACCTATATTCTGAGGAGATGTCTGCAACATACATCTTGTATCCATGTCTGCAAATTTCATGTGATGTGAAGCATCACACTGGTATGACAATGCCATGCAGCCTAGAAAGCATAAGCACGATTTCACAGTGTTGAAGTCCAAGTAGACTGAGAACCATTATCTCTTGATGATCCTTCTGTTAGCTGACTGTTCAAGTGTGCAAATACAGAGGAGCTGTGTGTTCACTACTTCTAAGACCTCAATTAAAAAAACAGCACTCAATATAGTGAAAAAATTGAATGGAAGAGATCTTTTAATAATTTTTCTCACTGACAATGAAATGTAAGCATTTCTTGTGGCTGTATTAAAAGAAATATCTTTAAATTCATGACATATGAAACTATTCCTCTCTATAACAACTGAGTGTCAGTAGATATAGTCCCCAATTCGATCTTAAAAAGGAAAAATATTTAGGTTTGTAGATAGACAGTTACCAGCGTCCTGTCCTCTTCTGTATCAAAAAATACCTGCTGTTAACTTCTTGCTCCTGTGCTGTGCAGTGACAGGTTCTACAGATCTGAATAACAGAGCGCCTCCTTCTCAACAGCAGGTCTGGGGAGACTGAAATCCAATGTCATCAAGGGTAATATAGGAGAAAGCCAGTTGAGGCTTGATCCTGTGAAAGGATGAGTATTCAGATGGAGTCTTGAGGGTGCTGACACTTATTTTGAGTGACATTACCAAGCTGGACATCTATCTGAAGAAGATTACAAAGAAGAAAGAACTTGTCTTGGTGATGAACACTCACAGTCCATCAAAGACAAGAAAATATGTTGTTCCTCACAGCACACACGAAGTGTCCCTTCATGGAGAGGCCTGGTGCCAGGGGAATTTTTGATACTAAACAGAAGTGTCTGCTCCACTGATAAGCCAGAAAAGATCGTGCCATCCGATGACCCTTAAAGATGCCAGACGAGGAAGTGGTGAGTTAGATAAGATTTCCAGTTCTTTTGCCATCAAATAGGGCTTAGTTTCAAAACTGGTGCTAAAGAAAGCATAACGATGGTAAGAAAAATGAGGCTGGATTAATTTCATTCAGATCCCATTCAAAGAAGCGCTTCAGTATTCAATGAAGATAGAGAACATTTACAGCAATTTATCTGAGACCTCACAGATACCCTGCAATCACAACTGGCCGGCTCAGTGACATAGCAATGATACCAAACGTTTGGTCAGACGTCATGGGGCAGAGAAGCCTTGCATCAGTTCAGACAGAATGGTGAAGGGGAGCAGGAACAATGTTTTCTGGACTGCGATCTTAGGTGACCAGTCTGTAAGAAGAGGCTTAGGTATGAAAACTCGGGTTGGTGCCAAATACCAAGCGGCACATGCTGAATTAATAATTTGTGACTCACAAAAGCTGTATAACCCAGGACTTACAAAGGAATCCTTTTTAGGGGATTCCTAAGGGAATACTAGCAGATCTGGAACATTATCAATCTGGAGCCTTAAAGTCTGGGATAAAGTACAGTGGCTAGTCACACAAACCTTTTAAAGACAAAAGAAGAATCTTGCAATTGTTTCAGTAGATGATAGCAAGCCATCACAAGTTGCACAAAGTACAGTAATGACACAGCAAGTAACCACTGAGGAGGAAAGCACATGACTAAGGAAAAGGCTAAAAAAAGTTCCTAAGGACAGTAGCGAAAGATGTGGGACAACTAAATTGCATGAGAAATTTAACACCCAACCACTCTGTCTCAACAAACAAATAAAAATAATGGAACTGGTAATATGAAGATCTTGTTTTATGTAGTGTCATTCTGAACACAAAAGAGGACAGTGAGGGAACAGGCCTTCCCCAGGAGACCTGTAAAAGGAAAAAGTTGTCCAGCCTTAAGCAATAAATCAGGTGCAATTTTACAAGTGTATGCACAGGCAGACTGTCACATAGAGACAATGTAGTGAGCATGTCCTGAGGCTTGAGTGCTGTCCTGTTTAAATACCAGATTACTCCATCCTTTAGAACATTTGCTAGGTGGATGCTCAGAATCTTAACCCTGGAGCTCAGTGTAGTGTTAATGTGTCTGTGTGAGAACAAGCCTGAAAGAGTGCAGGATTCAGACATATTCAGAACATTTTTTAGGGTGAAAATAAATGTGTGTATGCCTTACATGTAATAAGGTGGCAAGACAAAGAAGGAAAGAGAACTACAGGAAATCAGTTACTGCCTGGATCACTTTAAAATGTCCTTTTCTACCCTCAGTTGTAGTTGCATTCACATTCATCCATGGTGAACTTTACAGAAAGGCTGGCAGAACATAGCATGTTTTTTCCTAGAGCTAATATTAAAATAATAATAACTCGGAATATATCCATTTTTGAAATAACTTGTTTGTTCATACAAGAACTGCATCTGTGTTCGATACAATCTGCTTACAAATGGCGAGAGACAATTGTCTGAAAACTATAAGAATTTTGAAAATTTTGAAAACCTTTTAATCAGGTCTGGAGTACTAGGTAATACCAACAGCCCTACAAAATAATTTATCTTTCATTCCAATGAATGTTCTAGTAATACTCAGTAAAGATAATTACATAATTTCGTATCTCAAGTCAGGTCATTACTAAGCTCAGTTCAACTGAGGATCCCCACACAGAAGCTGAAAGGGAAGAGACTATGTGACATAGTACACTCACAAGAGCCATTAATACATTAGAACTATAGATTTTATTTTCTGTTGTCAATAGCTTGTTCAAAAGCATAGCACAAAGAATATTTACAGAACAAGCAATGCCTCAAGATAAATATCCATGTGCTTGTTAAGACATATGACAAACTGCTGAATAACAGTTTTTCTGAATTAATGGAAACTGCTTACCTCATCGTAATAAGCTCTCAGATCTGCTCTTTTAGATCGTAAGTCCCAGAGCACTACAGTCCCATTTTCATAGCCTATCAACAGCTGGAGGAAGGAAACACAATTACACTTTCAGATTCAAAAGTTATACACAAATATTGAAGAACTTCATGGCTTTAAGAGAATTTTAAAAAATAAATAAGCACTATAAAAAGAAATGCCAAATGGATGCGCGAGACTGTAGTAATATCCAGCTTTCAAATTATCTTTCAGTATAAATGACTTTTCATTACTGACAACTTAAGTTGTAATATGGAAGAAAAAAGTGCTTTATACTAGTTTTTTTCCTTTGTTTCTTCTTTTTTTGTTTTGTTTTTTTTTTTTCCTGCAAAATTATGTGCCTGGACAGTCTTCACAGTTGTATATCTGCTGAGAAAATAAGATTGTAGCATGTTCCTCTCAGCTCTTACCTTCCTTGCCCCTGGCTGGAGAAAAAACTGACATCTAAGAGGTCACTTAAATTCAAACCAAAGAGTCACCAGATTAAACTCTCATTCAGCTACATATATTCCTTTAATTTCTTCTTTCTACTGCTTTAAAACATTTTGAAGAACTCCCCTTGCAGAGAATAAGTTGCTTGCTTTCCTAGAAATTGAAAATAAATTAACTGATATGCCAATTTTTACTTCTTCTAGAACTAGTACGTCATATCATCATGCACACCTTAGAAATAACAGCAAAGAAAATTTGTCAGAAGATGAAAGACAAGAAAAATGATGCTCAGAAGAAAAATAAGAACGAACACAATCCTTTCTCCTTGTCTCTGTTGAAAAGAACTGAATTATTATTGGTCTGTCACTGTGTTGAGCATTTGTCATTTTAACACAATTAATTTCAGATCTTATGGAAGATGTGAAGTCTGGCCTAATTAGGTGTCCTGGAAATTGCTTCCCATAAAGCCCATCTTCCTACGAATCTGTCCATGAAGACTTGGAATGACCAAATTGACAGACTCACACATTTCTGCTATGGAATAATTTATACAACTGGCAGTGATAACCGCATTTGTTCTTTGTCCATAAACACATGGATCACAGAATGCAGGCGAGAATTTACAGTTTCTATATTAAGAATTTGAGCAGAAGAATGACAACACTCTCAAACTATGAAAGCTTACCTGCATCTTTGCTATCAGTCACTTTAGCTTGTATAAGTCATAAAAATGAAGATTGGCTGGACTGCTAAACAAAACATCATTTTGTTTCCAGGTTAAGTATACCAGATATACCAACACTGCTATAAAAGAGTCTGGGAATACTCATAGTCCTAGTACATATGATTCTTTATATTGCTAGGAGAACATTCCTTATGTGGAGACATATTGCCTAATCTCAGAATGATTTATAGTTAATATATTTAATAGCTGAATATGAACAATACCTGATTACTTAAGAACCCTGCTCCTGAAAAAAATTCAAACTGTCCTAGAGAAATTCCAGAATATTTATAATTTTTGCTATAGACAGGTCCATATGGGATTCTGTGGCAGAGTAAATGTGGAAAGACATCCTGTTCAGAAAGCATGCAGCTAACTGGATATCACTTGTGTCAGGATGCCATACGGTATTGCCAGAGAGAGAGAGAACAAAGAAGTGTCTTATTGTGACTGCTTTAGCTGTTAGTGTAGTGATCCTAAATGGAAGACAACAGTATATCCAGGAGCTAGCAATCCACACAGCAGTTAACCTGAGGTGGCGCAGGCCTGTGCTATGCTATGTTGTGCTGCACGCAGCACTTGGATTTTAGGCCTCTGTTGTGCTGCACATATTCCTCGGCCACAAGATAAACTTAGGCAGCTAATTGTAAAGAAGCCTTTAGGCAGCTTCCACTTGCAAGGGCAATTACGGCACATTCATGTCTTTTTGTCATAATGTAAAGTGGTATGTCTCATGTGAACATCCTTTTGCTTGACAGTAGAAAGTTATAGGTTATTTTTCTAAAAAAATCTTTTGAGTTGTCTAAAGACCAAAATGCTGGCAAACCTCTTCACAGAGAGGACCAGCAGTGTGATGTGCCCTTGTCAGAAGTTCATCCAATGCTGTACAACTTGCAGTTCCCACCATCCTTTTTGTAGTAACTCCAATAAATGGTACTTTAATCAATATGTTATGGAGTCTGAATGCCTTCCTTATTGTCACCATAACAAACACTTGCACCAGTGCATTACAGCTGGGTACCAAACCAGTTGAGTTCAGCTTGTATCTACCAGTATCCTTTTCACCTCAGTTTTTGTACAACTACATTCAGGAAACTGAAGGAATAGAATAACATTTAGTATGTGACCCTGTTTCTTAATAAGCCTTTCTCCCTCGTGAAAAAGGCTTGTCTTTTCATTTTTATCACTCTCGTTTACAAAGATATCATGTTCCAGGTGATTACCAAAAGGTTAAATACCTCCTATCAGAGACAGCATTTCACCTGATCTATTGCTGAAATGTTTAATGCACAACAGCACTACAGAATTGCAAGATACAAAGTGCTGTGATTTCAGGGAAGAAGTTGAAAGATAAACAGATTGGCTACATAGCCAGGAATCCCTCTCTTTGCTCAGAGGATAGCCATGCTACTTAACTACTAGCACTGTGGTATGACACGAAGGTCAGAATTCCAACCAGCTGAATGTTATTAGTCTCATTGCCAGTATATCTATGCCATTCTGAACTCTGACCTGTCTGAACCATAGGAAACTCAAACATTTGCACTCCTTTTGGCCGTGGTGAACATCTGAGAGACCTTTAAGACAAGCTCTATGTCTGTAATAGAGGTAAAAAATAAAACATCCGCAAATGCAGTTGGAGAGGAAAACACAGACAAAGAAGAAAAATGTGTGTAAATTACGTAAAAAGAGTCCAGGAAGGAAAAACCCAAAGATTTCTCTTCAGCTTGTGATTCCTGCACCGTATTTAATTACTTATGCTTAATTAGGTTAAGAAACATACAGAAGGCTGGACAGAATTTGAAGGAGGGAGGAGTCCTGGCAAGACCTTCCTCGCCTAGTGTCATTGTTCCACATTTTGTCTTAAATTGTTCTTCACAAAATGCTTTTGATGATACATTTTTAGAAAGATTTCTCCTTTACAATCAACTAGTTGCATCCTGGTACATGCCAGCCAGCCCCTTCCTTGTCCTGGTAGCACAAAACAGCTGGGAGAAAAAACCAAGCCTGCCAAACGCACACTGTATTAGGTGTTATTAGATCTCAGAACACAAGACTCAGAGATAGGAAGTTCAGTCTACCAGCTAATAGTTAATAACGTTAAAACTTTTCCTATTAAGCTTTCTTCAGCTGCTGGGAAACTGCAGATCATTGCAGTTAATGTCTTCTCCTGTGTCAGCAAGAAAAATCATGTTTGCTACAGATCTGCCACTTAAAAATGTCTGTGCACTTCAGTCTGTTCCTAATGTACACTTATTCGTTGATTTGCAAACACAGTTATATTTCATGAACTTAATCACTAGGTCCCCAAATTGTTCTTAAGTGGCACATTAAATGCCCAGATTCTCTTCATTCTCTGTCTTCCAGCCATAGCTTGCTAGATTCATCAAAGAGACTGTCTCCAATGTCTGCCTTGATAGTTTGCCTGGAGGGCACTCTGGAAAAATTTTGAACAGCAGAAGTCTTATGGAATTACATTCACTCTTTTGGCACAGAAAAGCTGGTCATCAGTCACTAATATAAACAGGAACTTTTAGGAATTTAAAGTGTTTTTAAAAGATGAATATATAGTCAGCACAAAAATTTCCCTGGCTTTCAAAATGAGATCGTATGATTGCCCTAGATTTGGAAAGGTTTGTCTGTGTTTTAGGACTCAAACACTCAGTGCCTGTAGAATAATGCTACTTATTCACTTCAGTGAAACATGCCCAGATCTGTAACTAACTTTGTGATACTCCAGAGAAGGATATACCACTGAACCCTTGCAGAGTACAATACCTGTGTACTTGTAGAGTACAAGAATATCTGTATTTTGAGCAATGATTATGACCGATTTGTACCCACCATTTATTTCCTGAAGCATACGTGAAGAACACTTATCTGCTGCCCCCCATGAAGTGATGTAGGGAGTCTGATTTTTCCCACCAACACCTCTAGGTGGTCTTTGGTTAACCTGAAGTTGAGGAGCTAAGCAGGGTATGTAGAACTATCTTGAAACAGCTCTATTACCTAAGAACAGCTCTACTAAATTAAGCAAAGGTCTACCTATCACAGTATCTTGTACTTAAATGGCCAAGAACAAATGCAAAAGAACAATGTGTGAGGGGGGCAAGCACTTGTTATACTCTCACATATTCTCTCAGCCTAAGTGATTTTTCTCAAAGATAACCAACTTCTCAACTAGACATGACTCTGTTTAACCTCATCTTTAATAACCTTTTAGGAAAATTCAGCAAAATCTCTTCAGTAACCCTCAAATTGATTTCTCTTGTGTTAACTTTTCAAGCCTCCCTTGTGACTACTGTACATTTTCAGCACTCACAGCACCACTTGGAAAAAAATTGATAGCTTCTACCCATTGTACATTTTAAGAAGTACTTAGTTTGGAATCTGACTTTTGTCAGCTTCATTTGATATCCTTTTAGTTTTTGTATTGAAAGAGACTATAAACTGTTTCTACCCTCTTCATAACAATTGTGATTTTCCAACTCGGAATCACGATCAGCTCTTTTCCACAATGAATCGTCCTCTCTGACTTCATTGAGTCTTACATAGAAAACTTTTCCCCTTCTCTGAATTCCTTTTACCACAGTTATGTTCTTTCTGAGATAGAAGGACAAAAACTATACTCAGTATTCAGGAGACAAGTCAACCATGCCTTTATGCAATAGCCCTGTTTTGTTCTCTATTCTTCTCCAGATAATGCCTAATTTTGATTTTCTTTATTGGTCACTACTGAGCACTACACTGACATTTTCACTGAACTATCAATCATCATTCTTGATACCAACCAGTAATGATCAGCTCAGACCCATAGGTTTATATGTAAAGTCAGAAATATTTCCCCCCACACATATCACTTTCCATCATTTATACTGAATACTTACAAAAGACAGTATTTAACATGCCATTTTACCACTGAGTTTCTCAGCCTCCTGAAGTCCAGCAAACCTGATCTCATCACTCCTTACTCTCTTTTCTAGGTTGTTTATGACTATGCTGAACAGCAAAAGTCCCAGAACTTTTTTTTTTACTTTTTTCCCCATTCTGAAGATTGTTTTATGCTTCATTATTTCAACCAAAGTTTAATGAGGTTTAGTTGAAAAATGTAGTTTAATTTTTTCTCTACTCTTGGATATTTTTATCTGAAGCTATTTCTTTTGATTTAGTGCTTGGATCTTCTCTTACATCTGTGTAAGATGAGACTGGTATCTTCTACTGATATCTTCCTGCTAACACTAATTCCACATTCTGCAAATCTGCAAGCATTTTGTTAGCACCAATTTATTCTTTAAACGACAATCTATCGATGTTATAAACAGCTGCACTGGGATGGTTTCAGTATGGCTTACATTTTCTACACTTTCTCCCCATAAATTTCCAATGTTTGCTTTTCATAGGAATCCACCTGATTTTGCTGTTACTGTTAGTATGCCAGCACTTCATCAGTGTCCGGATATCTCCCATGTGCCCTCTGAGCAACAAGCAATTGTATTTCCAAGCAAGCTCTCCTCTAACCCCCTTTCCTGACACCTTTTCATTTTTTCTCTCTCTGCTGAAGTAAAAATATTTTGGGTTTCTGTTTGGACACAGTCCATGACATTCCTGTAAGAGATGTTCACTCACATTTTTTCTTTTAGTATCATATCCTTTTTCCCTACTCTATGTGCTTTATGTAGGTCATAAACAGCTGCTGTTGTGGCCGGTGAGCAAGAGTTATGCCTCATCAATAAGCCTTTATTTTTATGAGGTATTTTGCCATAGGTAGTTAAATAGCATTTCTTGATGGCTTCCGGTTTGAGGCTAGAACACTACGCTTCATAGCGTTTAATCACTTTATTTGCTGTACTCTAAATTGCTTCATCTATTGTGATTCTTCCAGAAAGGCTTAGAGATCCAATCTAATCATTTGGAGGGCTATCTAGCAAGTGCATCATTGAAAAATGAGGGAAAGAAAAAATAAAAAAAGAAAGAGCTATCAAGGTAAATAAAGGCTATGAAATATTGCATGTTTTATACTATTAGTTGTACTCACTTTTCCCTCATCTCTTGGGCTGTCACTTAAATGTACAACTGGCCCAGGGTGAGTCTTGGTGGATCTGCAAAACAAAAATCAATTCAAATCTGTGAATATTTTTTCTGTGAAGAGCTAGATGCTTATCTTAATTTCTAGGTCTGTTAACATGTACCTCCAATGGTTTAAAAGTCATTCTAAAAGGCCCAACAGACAAGGATAACTATCTGAAAGTCATCCATATCTTTTCATGTTCTCTATTTCCTTTTCACTGTTATAGGCAAAGATTCCCCTTTGTTGATGAACCCTTTCTTCTGTTTTTAAGATCTCACTCTTCCTCATATTACTGTAATTTTTTTCCTCTCATTTCTAAGGCTTTTTTTGCCTTTTCTGTGGTCAATTCCCTCTCTTTCTGCCCTCCCTCCTCACTTGCTCAATTTCAAGGCTAATCAAAGATTTGTAAAGTCTTCACTGGATTAATTTCAGTTACTGACAAGCCTCACCAAGGTCCAATGTCATTAATGACAGGGCTTCAGTAATCTCACCCATACTGCTCTACAAGGTAGCTTCTTAGCATTACTTCAGTGGCGTTTCAGAAATGGAGCATCTTGCCTTTGTCTGTTCTGTAAAGCCTTATGACATCTTCAAACTAGCTAAGACAGTTACACCCACAATGGATGTTCAGTGCGGCTCCTCAGCCACAGGACCCATCCCATGAGTCTTCATAAGCTTCTGTAAAGATGACTTATTGTTCTTGCTGTCCCTTCCCTTTTTGTAATATATACCAACAACCTAGTATGCAACTTAGTACAGGGACTGTTGCTTAAGTCGTTGTTGTCCAGTACCTGATAGCAAATGCAAATCATAGGAAACTGAATGGACAAATGAAGATTTTTCAACTGTCATCTTTTCTGACCAGACCTTTAGGCCTTGGAAGTCATACAGAGCAAGAAGACAAGCATCAGTCCACAAAGCTTCAGGCTATTTGAATGCCTGCACAGAATGGGACCTTTCTTCAGTTTAGATTCTGGGGTCGAAGCACATATCCCTTGGAGTTCAGCTTAGGATCCTGACTTGCATGGCTGGTCTTGGTTCACCAAAGTTCGCCAGGAGAAGAAATATGGCAGAGATTGACAGGGCCCATAAAGCTAAGAATTTATCTGGAAGCCATACCTAAAACCACCTAGGCTCCAAGCTGAAAAACAATCTGCAAGAGAATTAAAGAAACAAACCAAAACAAGGTTCTCCAGCCAAACTGCTCAAAGGATTTTCCTAAATTAAAATTGTTCCTTTTCCTTTCGCTCAAATACTGCACTGTAGCAAAACCAGCCTCTTTGTTCTACCAGATCAGACTGCAAATCAAGATTGAGAGTGGTATGCAAAAATTCCCAGGCAACTCAAACATTAAAATACTACAGAGTCATCCATATCATCATAGACAACTCCTTCTCAAAACAGTATGCTCCACCACTCTTGAAAGCATGCAAGCTTTCCTCTGGCTTCTATTTTTTGCTCGTAGAATGTTTTAAATTTCAGCTATTTGGCCATGCACCAAAGCTGAGCCAAAGCATGGTGGCAAAGCCCTTGTCTGATATTTACCTCTAAGCTAAAGACAATGAAAAATTACTCCAGATATTCTTAGACCTTTCAAACTAAATTTATTCCAGGCCAAAGAGATCGAAAACTTTTAGTCACCTAAAGGCCAGACAACCTTTCCAAGACTATACCCCACCCCCTTACATATATTTTAACATTACTGCTAGCTGCATACACCAAGCTAGTGGCAATGTGGCAAGCCCCTTCGTTGGTGAAACTTTTCCATGAGATGATTCCATGCCACCATCTTCAGCTTTGGTCGATCAGGTTTCCACAGATACCTGCAGCATGTTACTTTTCTACAAGAGGTCTCAGTGAGCAAGGCTTCTGCAAGAGCGTTTTGCAACATATCCCAGCACAGAAGTGCAATCAGCAGGAAAGTAGTGGACAGCCAGTTAAAGCAGTAATATTCTATACACCCTGTTTTTAATGGTGCCAGCAGCAAGTACCCATTTGGCTTGAGACATGGCACGCAACAATTTTTGCAGAGATGCAGTTAGCAGGAGATCTAGCTGTCATTCCCATCCAAGCCAATTCCCCAGAGTAGACCCCTCTGGCTGAGCTTCTGTTTCTGAGTAAACTTTACTGGAATTAAAAAATCATTTTCATGACACCAGACCTTGGAGCAGGCAGGGTAGGTAGGCAGGCAGTGATGAGGAACTGAGGGGTCAGATGAGAATATTTGCAAGCAGTGCTTAGACCCACACACGTCTTGTACAACTGTCCTCAGGGAGTGAATATGACAGCTTGGAACATTCTAGGCTGCTTTGAACTTTGTTTCTGACATAGGTACACCTATCTGAACTGGCCAGAGTATGTTGGTGGAAAAAACTAGGTCTGTTTAGGGTACGTGCTGCCTATGCCATGACGGGCAAAGGAGGAAGAATAAGAGGAAAAGCCATGAAGAGAAGAGGCAGCATAAGAAATTTTACTTTTTAGCCAGATAAGAACCACTGACAGATGACAGAAGAGGGAGCAGAGCCAAGCAAACTTCAGGCATGACTAAGCTGGCAACAGATAACATGGCTGAAGTAGCACATGCAGGCTGACAAAGGCATACTGGTTTTGGTCTTCTGGCTTTAATCTTTCTTGCTTCTCCTGAAGCGATGTTATCTCTTTCTGAGTGCAGGACTGTGGCTAGGAACCAAAATGTAGTCCTTTGCGCCACATTAATACCGGGAATATTCTGCCAAAGGCAGATCAGTGCCTCACTTCTTGCATCTTCTTGTTTCCTCAAGGAAAGTATGTACAAATAGAAATAATAGCAATGTTTTTTTGAGCCCTAGAGAAGTGTTGCTTGTAAAAGGAGAGCCAGGCATTAGGCTCTACAATGTCTCCTAATGGTAGACATCATGGCTGCATTACAAGTAGGATTAAATGAAGCAGTTATTTAGCTAACTACATTATATAAATAATATTAGTTTACAGAACTCAGGAAACACTATCAGAGCTACAGATACAGTAATCACTACTTTCACACAGTAAATCATACTGCATGTAGAAACATCTACACAAAAACATTTTGCCTCATGTAGCTTTAGTATATATAAAAATGTTTTGTTTCCCCTCATTGCTATTACAGTAGAGTTGTCAAGGAAACTGGAAACTTGTTCACTGTCATTGTGGATCAGCCTACAAAGAAAGAAAAACTCTTGAATTACATTAAAAGGAAAATCAGAGATCCAACAGCTCCTGGAAAGGACAAAGAGGTGCTGGGAAACCAATCACATTTGAAGTTACTGTGAATAAAACACACTGCTGTTGATGCCAGATAGTTCTGCATAGGCATTCCTTCAAGCTGGCTTTATCAGAATGTGTAAAAACTAACTAGATCATAGCCCTAGAGAAAGGGAAAAATACAGAAGAAGCAGGAGGAGAAAATAAGGCATAAGTGAAATATTTGAGCAAAGAATTCTTCATTCCCACATACTAGCTGGGGTACAGCTGAGAATGACTAAGAAAATAAAAGCTCTGAAAAGACATGAAGAGGACAAAACACAAATCCAAGTCCATACATAGCAGAAAGAAAAAAAAGATCAAGTCAAAAAAACCCAGCAATGATTTGCAGTAAAAAATTCCTGAAGCAAAAGCTACCTTAAACTAAGCAAGAAGTATGAGCTAATGATGACAGAAAAGATTGCAACATTTCATAGCGTTCACTGACCTTAAAAGCCCACAAAAACAGACTGCAGAAGAATTGAAAAATGGAACAAAGGATTCCCATGACAGCTCTGCAGAACTAGAAGTTTGTTAAGAAACTAGTGATACTTTGAGCTGTTTTGCACTTCATCAGAAGTTATTCCTGACAGCATCAGGTATTAAATCATTTGGTGCGTATTCATTTTGGGAGATGAGAGCTGTAAGACTTGGTTCTTACTCGGAAGAACAGGACTGAAATGAAGAAACCACTCATTGTAAAACAGGAGTCTTCAAAAAACTTGTAAGGATGGAAGCTTTCATTTAATTATTTTATTCTATAATTAGAAAGCTCAAAAAGCAGTCTGTTATAATTTGGACCCACAAAAATGTAGAAAATACACAGATGATTTATTTCTCCATCATTCTGTGAAGTTTTGTGCACTCCAAGAAACGGAGTGACTTACATACTGTTGTTAGAACTTCAAATACCAAGACAATCTTTAAAGCAGGTAAAAGTAATGGATGACAAAATAGAATCAAATCCAGACAAAACAATTTCTCTTTTGAAAATATTAACCTGCACCATTACAGAAGCGCTGTAATGATTTCCAAGAAGAATGAAAATCTGGTGGTAGAAAGTGGTAAAAGGAGTTTGGAGAGGAAAAAAAAGGAAAACATCTATATTAGTCATTGTTACAGAGTTGGAGATGACTAAATGTGACAGTACAGAGAAAAGCACGTGCATAAGCAGATACTTCTGTAGTGCCAGTAGTCAGATATCTTCCGCAGCTCTGCTTTCCACAAAGGTGCTGGGCACCAGAGATTTTAATAATTTCTTTTCATTGGTAGAGTCACATAGAAATTAAAAAGAATGAGTAAGTTAGATACATCATTCACATACTGTGGATCAAAGCTGAGAACTGGAGTAAGTAACCTCAAGATGCAACTCTGAGTCTTAGATACAATTTCTAAAATGTCGAGAAGGATGCCTTGCAACTTGCGCTTTCTTTATAGTAGGAACTATTTCTATTGGGATACGAGCATAGTGAGGGTAGCAGTTGCTCCTAGACTGCTACTTCTCTTCCAGCATGCTGCTTTCCTTCACTGTTGTGGAATTGCTGGCTCTGAGACACATCTAAGAAATGGGGCAAGACAAAGAAAGGGCTAAGAAAGGTAAAACCGAGTTATGGCTCTGTGATAACAGAGTTCCAATTTGCCCAATTCTTTGACACTCCAAATCCCATAAATTTTGACAAGTTTCTGTTATTCATTCATTAGTTAGTGGAGTGTTCAAACACTGGAATCTGCATGCTTGGGAATGGGGCTTACAATGCAGATTTCTCATTTTTGGAGTTTAGTGGACTCATATCAAGATCTTCCTTCCCTACTCAACACCAGATGACCTTCCAAAACGTACGATCCTGTAGGCTGAGAATATTAATCTCACTGTAGTTGGAGTAAATGGAGACACTCTGGGCTCATTGACTGTTTTTCTCTTCCACACCTGTTTCCAAACATTTTGAAGGAAAAGAGAGAAACTGTTTGCTTCTCAGAGAGTAGGAAATCAAACAGAATCATGAGCCTCAAACACCTCTGGTAAAAGACTAGCTCTGCTACATGACAGAGAAATGACAAGTGAAAGTTTTGAATTGTTCTTCATGCTTAGCTGAAAAGATAGTTCAGTGTGGTCTGAGGTAGTGACAATACAGGAGATGATAGAAATGGCTGAGATAAGAACTGCTAGAGAAAATGTTTCTAAAACTCCCTCTTTTTCAGCTCTGTATGAGGCCAGGTCCACTGAAACTTAGCCAGTGCTCACGACTCATAAAGGAATTTTTCCTGTAACTTCTAGAATCAGTTATGCCTTGATACTGAAAATAATCTCAAAGAATTTAACGTTTCCTTTGTGTTATTAGTCTATTCAGGCCTTAATTTCTCACTAATATTAGATACTGTTTAAGCAAGCTGGATGATCTCTCCTATACAATGAGACAATAGTCCCTATGATAAAACAGGTATTGCAATCATCTTTTTGACATAGCTCTATTAGATGCTTCTGAACAGATAATAATGAGAAAACCACTGTCATTCCAAAAATATAGTGCTGTACGGATCTTTCAGTATATTTTGACACAGAAGTAGGCAACAATCACAAATGGTAACAAGTTTTCAAGAAAAAACCCACCAAAACCCAAACAAAACACAAACTTTATAAGTCAAAGTAGTCAAGATAGGATTTCTTGCATCATATGCAAAGTCTAAAAATTTACATCCAAACCTGTTTCTCCTTCAATTCTTTAAATTACTGAGACTCTTCACCTCAGTCTTTCTCTGCAACAGAATCACTGTTAGAAAAAAATTCTTGCAGGCATTTAAGTGGCCTCACTTACTGATAATGTTTTTTTTTTCTCCCTAAGGATGAGAGTTATGTTTTCTGAAATGAATTAATATGATGAAACTCTTTGTGAGGTTGAAACCTTGCTAAGTCCATAAACAGACTAAAATGAATTGTTGGAATATATTTTCTATGGTCTGTGTATTTTTCACCTATGTGATACCATTTATTATATTATTTATTGAGCATTGTCATCATGACCTTAGAGGGACAAACTCAGTCCATGATGAAAGTCTAGAATACAACTTGTAGGTGTTTTCCAAAAGGGCAAATGACAATGCAGGTATTCTGACCACTTCAGGTTATCTTGGCCATAGTATTAGCAATGTACATGGAGACCCTTTTCAACTATGTTCTGAAAAACTGAGAGAACTGGAATTTCATCCAAGTTGTTTTTTGTTTGGTTGGTTTTTTTGTACTCTAAAAAATAATGAGCCGTAATATGGCTTTACAGTGACTTAGATATTGTAATACATAGTCCAACATTCGAAAGTTGAAGCATTTCAGGTTTTCAAAAGAGTAACTGGTTCAATCTCCTACCAGTTTCCGTTGTAAAGCCTTGAAATCTTAATGACAACTGAGTTAAAGCCACATTATGAACATCCACAGAAATTTCATCAGAAGCAGGTAGAAGTTAGTGAAAAAAATGAGGAGGGATTTTGAAAGAAAGTCAAGTTATGTTGGTAAACTTAGGNATCGTAATACATAGTTCAACATTCGAAAGTTGAAGCATTTCAGGTTTTCAAAAGAGTAACTGGTTCAATCTCCTACCAGTTTCCGTTGTAAAGCCTTGAAATCTTAATGACAACTGAGTTAAAGCCACATTATGAACATCCACAGAAATTTCATCAGAAGCAGGTAGAAGTTAGTGAAAAAAATGAGGAGGGATTTTGAAAGAAAGTCAAGTTATGTTGGTAAACTTAGGCTGCAATTTCAGAAACTGGATCAGAGTTGCACAAAGGGGGAAAAACTCTCCTTCAAGCTTGTTTGTGCAGACGACAAATCAGACACGCTCAAAATTCTATTCATAAACCCTCCATCTAAACTAAGCACTTGAATATAGCAGCAGAGAATCACTTTCACCAGGCTTTCCTTGCCAATATGTTTGACACAAATATGCTTGCACAGAAGGTAAACCCTCTACTTCCAAGCTTTATAGAGAATAGTAACATCTTCAAGATAATACCACACTCTGAAATGATATAATCTGTCTCGGAATGAAAAACAACATTATGAGCATTATTACATCTTACATCGTTTGTGGCAAGGCTGACACTGTTCCTGAAGTTTTACATACATACACATATATGTTTTCCTGCACAATAGAAACATCCTAATGTCTAGATGAAAGAAAATTCCAAGAACACACAAAATGAAAATGTCTTGTTCTCAAAACCTCAAAGGTGTTATCTACTCAATATAGTACATATATGCATTTTAAAATATAGGAATCAAAAAGCCATCCAATATGTCAATATCACCAAAACAAAGTGAGAAAGAGAAAATAATTAAGATACTTCTGATCTGAAGAACTCAAAATGAACAAATTAATTCTGGTTTTGATTAAACCACATTTTCCAGCAGTAATTTTTCAGCCAAAACTACTGAGCAGAGCTGACCTGACCAAAGTCTGACAAACGCAGGATAAACAAACATTCTAGAATCGAGAACTGGACAAAAGATTTACTAGCAGACTGTCTGAATCCCAATTACTATTTAAATCCTTGTTTTTATCTCCTTGAAGATAATATTTATGACTGTGCCTATGAATTTTGGTGGGAGCAGAGGGGAGGAAAGAAAATGAGGTATCAGTTTTGTCAACCTGAGGGGGACAGTGATTTGNATTCTAGAATCAAGAACTGGACAAAAGATTTACTAGCAGACTGTCTGAATCCCAATTACTATTTAAATCCTTGTTTTTATCTCCTTGAAGATAATATTTATGACTGTGCCTATGAATTTTGGTGGGAGCAGAGGGGAGGAAAGAAAATGAGGTATCAGTTTTGTCAACCTGAGGGGGACAGTGATTTGTGAAAGTCAGTAATAGTGAGAAAAAAAAAGGAAGAGGAGAGTTTTGGAGAAAAGTGGTTGCTGTCAATGTGAACTCTGCTTGGGACACAATTAGATCCACAACTGTAGGCCCGTAGCCCTATTTGTAGATAGTGTCCTCTTGGTTCACTGAGCTTGGTGAATTTCAGTTTACTGCCAGAGGTTACAGGCTCCTCACAACATGAAGCAGATGTCTCAGAAACTGCATGAAATACTATTAGTTTGCCCGCAGCAGTTCTTGCTGGAACTTCACAGAGGAAAAATTTTTCATTTCTATTGAAGCTTTTACTTGCAGAAAGCACAGATTTATCCCAGTCACAGTTTTGTATGTCTCCCTCCATTTCATACCCATGACACTAGCACTTGTGTTAGCCTGTCAGAGAACTGTCATTTGACACTCATTACCTTTCCTACCACTTCATCAGGCTTTGATGAGCCTGACTTAACTTCAAAATCAGCCCTGTGTTGAAGCAGCAGGCTTGGTTAGGAGACCTCCACACCCTTCTCACCTACATGATTCTACAGTTCAATGAACAAAAGTTCTCCATAGAGTCTTAGGGCAAATATATTCCATTATTCTCTTCATAGGACATTTGGAGGAGATGGTGATCAAGCTAGCCTCATAAAAATAGCAAAATCTGAATTTGTGAGATTAGTTATTATCTGTATTTCATGGAACTTCATAGTTAAACAGATT
>VZSC01011138.1:104912-122457 GCA_013398225.1 Steatornis caripensis
TTATTCTTAAAAATTAATCTTAAGGCAGCTACGAAAATGACCACAGACACAAATGCAAAAAAGTCTGCACTTACAGTTCTATTGCCTTGTTCCACATGATAACATATCCAGAAAGAATGAAGGACTCAATATTTACAATGTGTGTATTTCCCCTCTCTGTTCCAACATAAAGCCATTTACTCTGGAAGGGCAGATGGCAGTAAGTAATCCTGGAAAATAAAAACAAAAAAGTGACTGAATATCATATCAACAATATTTTTAACACTTTTGCTGATTAAATAATTGTTATTTCCATTTTACAACTTGAGAAAATACTGCCCAGCAGGTGCAGCATTCTGAAGATTGTGCAAGTTACGGGGGTCATCTCTAGAAAAATCACAACAGAGAACATGAAACAAGAGAGAGCCATCCTGTCTACCTATATTAAGGGCAGGAAAAAAGAGGTGTATCACTTGAGCACTGAACTAAGTCATGTTATCTCCATGAGCATGTACATTGCACTATGATACCACCAAAGATTCTGAAGTTAGGCTTTCTTATTTCCTTTCTTAGAATAAGCAATTTTTCTAGTTCAACAAACAGAAGTTAATGGACATCAGCCGGATTCACGTTTTGTACAACAGAAGAGTAACATCATCATTCACACAGGAAAACACTCACTTTTATTTGCTATCTGGGAGAGTAAGGCACTAGATAAGAGCATTACCCAGTAGAGTTAAGTATTATATCAGAGACACACTGAATCCTACCCTTATATTATTCTTACAGGGTGATGAACCAGTGCTGTATTAGCTTGGAAAGATGTCATGATAGTTTCTCATCATAATGCATAAAAGTTTTCACAGATGATGAATGAGTAGATTCAGGTTTCTTTGATACTATAGTTATTATATAGATATTACAGTTATTATANATCCTACCGTTATATTATTCTTACAGGGTGATGAACCAGTGCTGTATTAGCTTGGAAAGATGTCATGATAGTTTCTCATCATAATGCATAAAAGTTTTCACAGATGATGAATGAGTAGATTCAGGTTTCTTTGATACTATAGTTATTATATAGATATTACAGTTATTATATAGATATTACATACATTCAAGGAAAAATAAATCAATATAAGATAATAACCCATTTGCTACTAAAATATAATCAAATGTATACTACTGACAGAGACTGAAACTTAATCTGATCTTATAGTATAGACTCCTGAATCTTGACAAAAAGCAGGTAGTTTGCTTGGTATGCCATACGTTACTCTATTTATCATTCAGTTCCACAAACAGGCTATTTCTAGCTTTTATATACAAACTTGGTTTAACAGCTATGCAATAATTTTTATCCTTAACACCTTCCTCTGCACAAATGTATAAACAGTATTTAAGAACATAAGTATTTAATTTCTTTATTCTTATGGTACAGCAATCTTTCTGAATTAATTATAAAGGAGTGAGAGGAGTGCTGGCTGTCTTTCAGTGATTTGGCCTTCTCAGTCATGTAAAGTCCTCACAGCAGAACATTTGCCACCCTTTGAATTAAAGGAATTGTTCAATATTTATACGAATTTCACATACTTTCTGTAATTGTTTCCTGTAAGGTACTCCCAACAAACAAAAGGATTCCAAACAGATTCTACAGAGTATTTGGATAGTTATGCAGTTTTCCAAGTATCTAATCACGTGTCAGAACATTTAATGTTGAATTCATTCAAGTGAGCAAAATTTTTTTTTTGGCCTTACGTTTCTCACTGGATTGGACACTGTTCACATCCTAATTTATGGAGAAAATTATTACTGAATCATGAATCCAGAATAAGGCTTACTCTTCACAGAAATCTTGTTTTGTTGATTCAAATGAGACTTAAGTATGATATAGACTTTGTTCTACTCATCTGTACAGGGCTGAATTTTACCATTAGTTGTCTAATTTTTGCAATAATTCCAGTGCCTTTAGAGCTACTAAGTCTGGATATACAGTGCGAAGGTCCAGAAGAGAATTGAATGTTACTAAAGAATTAAGAAAGTTACCATAAATTTTCCTGCTTTCTTAAGCTCAGCTATTTCCTCTTAAATAATTTCACTTTGTTCTGATAGATTTATGGGACAGTCAGATAAGAAAGTATTCTGCACGTTTGTTCTTCTACAATGAAAACCACCCTATGAGTCTTCATTGTTTACCCAAGCTGTTATACTATCAAATACCACTTTTTACAGTATGTGATCTTACGAGAAAAAGCTATTCCCTTAAAGACAATCCACATATATAACAAATCCATTAAAGCATAAGGATCACTAGGCATTTTAACACAACACATTGGCAGGCTTCACCAAACAAAGCCATACAATTTTCATATTCTCAGAAAACTACGCACTTGCTCTGAAGTAGTTTTCTTTTACATTATGTAAATTAAATGCAAACTGCTTTATGTATTATTTATTTTTCACTTTTACAGAAAATAGTAACTTGACTTTGAGACTTGAAAGCTTTGAAGCAAGACTCAGATTTTTAATGAACATCTTACGTTTCACTAAGTACTGAAATTACACAATGATTTCTTCAAGAGAAAACAATGAAGTCTCATGCTGCAGTTTTCATTGTGGATGAAGAGTATTCCTCTATTAGTCATGTATCCCATAAGCAAATTGAGACATCCTTTGATACCTTTACAAAAAACCAGTAAATTAGCTAGAACGAAAGAAAGTCTATTTTTCTTCTTAAGAAGGTAGAGGTTGTAGTGATTTATGCCAGTATGAAATGCTTCTGCCAAAATTTAATCAGGTTGTCAATCTGATTGAGATAACATGGAACCTAATCAAATGTAGACCTGAGAATTTGCTCAGTGTTGATCACTCAACAGGAAGCCAACCAGAAATTTAGATATTATACATTCTTAGCAGCAAACCACAATATGAATTTCATTGATCATTATAAGAAACAGTAAAAACATGGACTGATACCAAAAAAGGTGTTCCTATGCTGCCAAAATGGTCTGGAACATTGTATCAGTGTTCCAATGTATTCAAAGCACAACGCAGGATATAAAATGTAATTTTAAAAAAATCAATAGGTGTCAAATAAAACACCTAAATCAGAATTAAGCAAAAACTCTTTAGCAAAGGTCCTGAAAACATTTCTAAAATTATGTAAGCAATATAAGAGAGGTAATGGAATAACTTAAAGATGCATTGTCAAGAAATTGAACCTCATTTTAGAAAGGAATATATTCTGACTAGCAAATCTTGGAAAAGTATATTTTTCAGAAAAGCACAGCACTTTACAGTCTAACGACTCTGACCAAAAAACCTCGTTGTTTATTAGTAGAATACTACAATGTTAAAATAATCTAGGCTGCTTATATTCTCTGAAATACTAGTAAAAATTCTCAGATGGCTTAAAATCATCTTTATTACACTAATCATATTGCTCTAAGAAAATTCAAAGATAACTTTAGAATACTTCCTTCCACCTCTGCTTTATTGTTTTTGGGTTTATATTTTCAGTATGGAAATTTTTCCTTGAACGCTATTCCGGTTGGAGAGTGAGGAGAGCTGTGGAAAGGGGGAGAACAAATCACATTTTTGTCAAAAGTTTTTCCAATTTAATTTCTCATTCCTTGACATCAAAATTGCAACTAAATTTAGTCTATGCCTTTTCCCCTTATACAGATAATCTTAAATATGGACAAGCACAGAACACGTATAGCCCTTACGCCCAGCACTGATTGGCAGAATGGTTCAGTTTCTGTAAGCTCCTACAAAAACCAAACATCTCCTTAAACTCCCTCCCAGAATCCTACCAAAATAAACAACACTGTCCAAGCTGTCAGAAAAGACGGAAATCTCACAAATTTACAGTAGAAGAGGAAGATGAAACATGAAGGTGCGTTAACATGGGAACACGAGTAGATGACTGGAAGCAAGCCCAGTAGCTGCAAGGCACACCAGCCGTCATCCTCTCCCAGACTTCTTCTCTTAGTGCTCAGTGACTACTAAGTTACAGCCACTGTCTTGCACACAATTTACAGTGCATTGTCCTAGTGTGGATGAGTTCAGCTGCTGAGAAAGCTGATGACTTTGAGAAGGTTATGCATATCAGAAATCTACCTCTTCATTGGAATGATTACACCTTCCCTCCCAACTCAAGGAATCTTCTCCAGCATCCTCTGGTGCTTTCAGTACTCTCCACTAATTTATGTTACTTACATCAGCTGTAAGTTTTTCTCTTGGCACTGCCACCTGATAGACTGGCCATCCTCTCTGGTACTACCCAATGACTGGCTGATGTTCTGTCAGGTCCTCTTTCAAAGCAGCTCTTTTTAGAGAGGAATCTGTGGCCTGTGTAGCTCAATGAATATTCACAATAGAGGAAAACCACTAGATGAGCCTTTCCCTTCCTTCTTGACTTCTGCAGGATTTCTTCTCCCCAGCAATGAAAACTACAGCTGCTGAGGGTGCCTCACGACTTTGTACACAGTCCCCTTTTCCCCAAATCAGCAAGTACAAATTATTTTCACCCAACTCTGTTTTTTCCCCTCACCACTCTCTCAATCTTTTGGTATTTTTGAACAGAAGTAATACGAAAAGTCCTCACTGACGTACAAAGACGACCAGACTCATCCAGTGCCTCTCCATCTCCAGTGGTTGCAAGCAAACTGGCCTTTCTGAGGGAGCTGGCTTCTGGCTAGCCAGTATTCTCAGAAAGTGTAGGGTTGCTTTTCTGTCAGTTTACAAGGGAACGGTATAGCTGAGATTATTGCTTTAAGTAATGAAATGCACACAAGAACATTTAGACAAATACTCAAGCAAAATAATTTGTAGCTGAGCTGAAGTGCCTAAACAGAAGCACAGGCTAAGGCTACAGGCAATGAAGAAAAGGAGTTGTGCCCAGCAGATCAAGCAAAGGATGTAAATTATGAGCTATGTGGCCTCTGGAGGTATTTGCTCTTCTCCCTGGACTATATATACATTTGGAGCTCACCAGCTCTGTAAGACACGTAAAACTTCTGTACTACAATAGCAGCAACCCATGCATTCTGCCATCCACGTCACAAGATGTGACTGCAGCAGCTGGTTGTGCAGTTCCCCAGATACACGTGAGCTGTGTCTGTGCAATAATAATAACAGTGTTTCCCCTGCAACATGGAGTGTTTGAGTGATTTTCTATCAGGAAGTCCTAGGAAGGCAGAAATCGAAGATGAACCCCATTATTAGGATTTCCAATGTTTAACTTAATTTTTTAGTTTAATTTACTTAAAGTATATGCACAGTCTCTAGGGCTGACACAAGAGTACAGGAAATAGTTAAAAGTGCTAACTGGCATGACTAAGAGTCAAATGAAATATACAGCATTTCAATACATCTGGACAGTTTTTCCTTTCAGGGTCTTGGTGATACTGTATCACAACATAAAACTTTATCCTATTCAAACTAGATTCTCCACCTGCCACACAAGGTAATTCCAAAAATGCCTAGTAGCCCCACACACGCAGGTCCTAGCATACAGTGAATGAACCAAACATGCCTTTGAGACTGATTCTTGGTCCACCTGTTTTTTAAGTGTGATTTAGTTTTAATTTAAATAAAGAAAAAACTTCTGTGTCACATATATTTGCTGCTAGCATAATCAGTCAACATTTGTTTTGAATTAAAATCAATCAGTCCTTATGTTATGTTTTAATTACTTACATAGGACAAACTGAAGTAGAGCTGAAAACACATAGTACATAAATTGCATTGGATCCTGGTGACAGCATAACAAAGGCACTTGATTATTAAACCCCACTGTCATTTAGGGATGTCTGACACAAGAGGTATATTAAGGTAAATTATATTCTTAAAATACTGCATGAACATTTCCATCTCTGATTTTTTCCAGTTGAGCATTATACAGACTGCTCAAATATTCTTCGTTGTTTTAAGACCATAGTGCATACACTACAATTAAAGTTTATGACAGGACTGGGTAGGTGAAGAATATCTAATGAAGAGTGTAATAATTAGAAATTAGTTTTATTTTTCCATCAAATTAGTCAAGAGCTGGATTTCACTATTCTAACTACTCAGTGAATCATCTCTAGCAATAAATTCAAGGTTATTAATGAAAGTCACAAACTATTTACAATTAAACACTGTGAAACAAGTCATCATTTAGCTCACATTCTACTGTACCTGTTTCCTGACTGAACCATCAATGCTTGCAAACAGTAGGACTACTTGAAGACATTACTTAAGCTTACTCCTCTTAGTCTGTAGCAATCAGTATTTTAAAGACACAGTAAAATGAATTGCTTCACATTATGCAATTCAATACACATCTCTTACAAAAGAACGTGAATGAAATACGGACTCAAAGCAGTGGTAACAGTTACTTTCCAGTGCTATACATCTGTTTGCCAGCATCCCTTTCAAGTCTGATCTCAGATTATTCATTTTACCCTATCAGTTCACAAGACAGTTTTATTTGTTTTTAGTTTATAACACTCTAGCTACAAGTATTCATTATGGCCACTATTTGTATAACAGAGATAATTTAATCTGTTAATTGTAATATAAGAAATAAACATTTGGGGCTCCTCTCCTGCTTATCACAGGCCATAGGATTTCTTCAAATTAATTACTACTTGAACTAGAACAATTTACTAAAAGATACCTGTGTTGCTTTAAAGAATTTCAATGATGGAAGATTCCCTACTAACACCGAGGTACAACAGATCAAGATTCCATATCTAAACTATAGTTTCAGTATAAATATATCCTAAGCAAAGTATTCTTCTAGCTGTTTATGAATGCACTGTATATAATTAACAGCCACAAACCCCTCCCAATTTCTATAAATTCTACTTGGAGAAAGTGTTGAGAAAACATTTTGACTTTATAGTTTCATTTTCAGCAAATAGGCTTAAATAGTGCTGATAGATACTTTATATTTGTTTTGACAAAGCAAATAAAGCTTATGCAGCTGTTCTCCTGCAAATTATTTAAGACGTGTCAACTGGCTGGTGGTCCACTGCTGCTTTCAAAGTGTTTAAGACACATGCATTTTCATTATGTCCCTTACCTAAAATATTATATGTAAACAAGCTATAAGAATAAGAAAGAGGAATACAAAAAGTAGGAAAAAATGTGTAAAACTTTAAGAAATGTAGTTGAAAAACAATTTCTTTCTCAAGATATTTTGGCTTTGTCCCTAGCTGGGTTTCTTTTTTCTCTGGGTCTATTTGCACAATCTGAAACATCCTGATTTTTAGAAATTGAGGCTGATTATTAATCCTTTAAAGTGTTTAAAATGTAAAGTGCAAACCAAAGCACTATCAATAGTATATTTAGTTCCTCATTTTCCTTCTTCGCTATTAAAACAATCGAGAGTAAAAGTGGCTGTTCCTCTGTTTCTTCAGAAGCTAGAAGTTCCTATACAAAACTTCTGGACAGGTGAAATAACCCTGAGAGCCTAAAGTTAGGCCCATTTTTGAATTGTAAGCTTACTATTTCAAATGAAGTTGCAGTCACAACTGTAATCCATAAATATTTGTTTTAAGACACAAACGCTTATGTTAACTACACAAAACGTTAGTGAAGCAACTGTACGAGCATTTATAATGGGTGTTAAACGTAACTGATTTACCAAGCAGTTAACTCAAAAGAACCTTGAACAAATCACAAAAAGCATGTTCAAAAACCTATTAGATGCATCACATTCCATTAGATTAGTAAACCTGGCCATCTCCCTTGAATAAAGACTGAATGTGTGTATTTAGATAAAAGCTTATGAGGTTATAATGAGCACTTGACAAGGACAGTCAAAGTCTACAGCATGCAACAGGTCCTTTGGTTTTTACTAGTTTTATTTCTTATAACTAACCTTCTTACAACTCCACAGAAGATCATCCTGACCTGTTCTACATGCCATAACACATATGAAAAGACAACTGCACTATAACTTCCTATAATACAAGACACATGCATTTAAATCCACACCTTCGGTAACTCTCTGACTACGTGCCTTAGCAGCAGCACTGCATCAAGTTAACCGGCGTTACTGGAGCTCCAGAACAACTTAAAAATCACTCTTGAAGTCCCAGTGTGCAACGGGATGACAACTTTTTGTAGCCTGTGCAACTAATAAATTGTTTNAGCACTGCATCAGGTTAACCGGCGTTACTGGAGCTCCAGAACAACTTAAAAATCACTCTTGAAGTCCCAGTGTGCAACGGGATGACAACTTTTTGTAGCCTGTGCAACTAATAAATTGTTTAATCTTCAGGAAAACAGAAAGTTACTTTCCTTCTTCTTGGACAAAAGCATAGCAAAGAGAGACTCTTTTGTCAACTCCCTTTTACGGTTTTGACTGTAAATTCATTGGGATGCCTTACACGTGGCAACAAGATCACTGACAATGACAGTGGCATACTCTCCCTGGCTAGCATTTAGTATTACACAAGAGTAATGCAGGAGATGATTGAACAGGTGTAATGTGCAGGCTTGGACCCAAGTCAAAAAAGAACATGAAAATTACAAGGAAGAAACCAGCATACTTCTCACTGGCTTTCAATTTGTTTCTGATGCCAACTCAAGGTCATTAGACAACAAAAATGAGAACAAAAGTTTCACAAAATCAGTGAAGTGAGCAAATTAATGAAACAGAGTAGACAGACTCCTGCTTTCATCTTCAGGGGAAAGACAACGTACATGTTTTTTCTATTGTCTTGTGAAATCACTATTTCTTATTTGTAGTACTTCACTTGTCCTCCATTAATTTCTTTGAAGGTTAAATAAAAATGGAGTTGTAATACCAAGCATAGTGACAGTGATGGGCAGTGCAGACCACAGTAATAGCCACTGAGCTCCTTAGCAATAAAGGAAAGCCAAAAAACAAAGGATGGAAGAGGGACATCATGTTCTCAAGAGAGACAGTTTTTGATGTATTTCTTTAATTGATTTTGTAGCAGCTGCATTTAGAAAAACCACCTAAGGGTAGAGTTTCTCTCACCTTTTCACCTAACACTGAAGCTATAAATTGAAAACACAGGTTTTGCTTCCCAGTCTCATAGTTTCAAAAAAGTGAATTGGGACTGAGTTCAAAGATGAAAGGTTGAAACTTGTCTTTTGCTATATAGCTTGACTTTACATAGCTATTAGAAAAGTAAACTAAAGATATGCCAGTATTTCATCCAGTTTTCTGCAACATACACAAATGTGTGCTTATACCATACATTCTTGCTATAGTGAGTTTAAAACCTACTTTATATCAATATCAATCAAGCTATTTTGAATTACTCTCCCCTACCAGGATAACACTGAAATACTGAAATTGATTTCAAAGTAAAAAAATGCATTTCTGCATGTGTATACTTTTTCTACATATACACACTTTTTTCCATAACAGCTTCCATCAATTAAAATCATGTAGACTTATTGGAGACCAGCTGTTCTCATTTGTTATGCTTCAGTAGACAGGGACTCTGTGATTAACGGTCCTTGTTTTTCTGCAATCTGTAGTCTCTCTTCTCTTCCTGCTCATGTACTGTTTAATGAGATAATCTCAACACTGACATTACTAGCTCTATTTCTGATTTACTGGAATAACGCCCAGAGTTTATTGTGACAGAAGGAAAAGTATCCTAAATCACTGCATTGGTTCCTGCTTAAAGCCTCCATGTGCTTGGGCAGGAAAGGAGCTGTGTAGCTTCCAAGAACCAAATGACTTACTGCAACAAAATGGGTGCGTGTTCTTCACTGTTTTAATATATGACTGGAAATCTAATGTAGAAAAGGTCAAAAGACAGATCTGAACAGGACTATGAAAGATGTCTCAATACTCAAATTTGTAAAGTTCAAAAAATAAAACCACAGAATTCCTGGAACTATACTATAACTGTAGCAAGCTGAAAATTCCCACTGACAGCGTAGGAAGTCTATGCTGTCTAAACTTGTTTAAATTGTATTGGACTTCTCATTTATAATGACTAAGGCTGCAAAACATGGTTATTCAGCATGGCTACATGTATATTTTGCTACCCATACCTGCCCTTTGAGCAATTTGGCAACACAGGTGCTATGTGAAAACAACATGTTACCCTGTGTTTTATCAAAAAAGCAGAAATCTACTGTCAAACATGCTTTATTTTCTACAAAGCATTAGAGACAACAAGCACATTGCTCAGTATATGATCTAAAGCTTTGCAGCATATAGCAACATTACGTCTACTGCTAAGAGCTTTTTTTTTTAAAGTTTTTTTTTTTCCCCGAGTAAATTAGTGTTCACTGCTAGGACTGGCCCTCAGGACTCCNAGATGGCCAGGTGATGTAATAAGAATAAATAATTCAGAACATGTTTTTCTTCTCAGTTGAAGTAAAATCAAAATTTCACAAAGATGTTTTGCAAAATAGAGTTTCAAAGAGATACTTGTTTTCTCACAGAAATAATAGAAGTACAGCCAGAGTGACACAGAGGAAGAGGTAAATTCGAAAAGCAGGTTTGTCAGGCCAGAGGGCCCTCTAGTCCCTGTACTGTTGTCAAGTCCTGGGATAACTGTGCCAGCTATGCATTTTTCTCCAGCAGTTGTATGGGTCATGATGATTTCATATATGTGCGTTTGACTATGCACATGTAGACACATGCATGCATACACATATAGCAAATTTATAAACTTATTTCATTAACTGTTATGAGTGAAATTCACTTCTCAAATATTTTAACTATGCTGTACAGCCACAGCATTTGGCCTACCACCAGCTAGAAACAAGTGATTTCAGTTTCAGGATTGAGAAAAGTCTTGTTTAGAAACCTTCACTTGATACGCTCTCCACAGTCTCACATCAAATCCCAAAACTATTTTGTGTAATTGCCAAAATACTTGCTGTAAGAAGCTTTAAATAAAATACTAAGTCAAATAAACAGTTTGGGGGTGGACTGGGGGAAGCGGAGGCTCTCTGGTACAGTTTTAGCAGTAGGGGGAAAGTAGAAGTGATTGGTTGTAAGTCATCTTTCAGGTTTTTTTGGTCCTTGTGCTATTACATACAGCTGTTATCCCTAAGAGTAATTCATATATAGCATATAAATAATTTTCTGTTCACCTGCTTTTAATGCACCAATGTGAGGAAAATGTGAATTGATAACCATGAAATAGAAAAACATTTGCCAAATTATTAATCATATTGTCACGTGTTTTCTTAAGTCCTGGATACATGATTTAAAAACGATGATATATGTAAAAAATGTAACATGGTAAATGTATTTGCTGTTCTGAGACTTTCCTGAGTAGTTACCAAAAATCAGACTACTATATACTGTGCTAATGTTATTATTGCATATTTTAAAGTCTCATTATGGAAATAAAACATTCATGTACAGAGTTGTGTAAAAATAGATCTTAAATACTTAAACAGCTCTATTTGCCTTCAGAGAAGTTGTTTAGCAAACAGATATAAAAGCAGATACGGTAGCATAATGCACTTAAGGACATTTTTAATTGAAATGAAACTGAACATAATATTAGCAGAATCCTGGTGGACTAAAAATTACTTTGGGGAAAGACTGTGAAAGCCACCATTAAAGAAAGAACAGAGATTAAATTCAAGGTTGGATCTGGATATAAACAGAGATCTTTTTAATAATCTAGAATGAAAAATATGACCACGACTTCTGTAATTGGAAGAGAGTTTATTGCATCATGTACAGATTAGAAAACAAGTATTGCTAATATCTGCAGGGTCTAGATATTCCTGGANCTTATTTCATTAACTGTTATGAGTGAAATTCACTTCTCAAATATTTTAACTATGCTGTACAGCCACAGCATTTGGCCTACCACCAGCTAGAAACAAGTGATTTCAGTTTCAGGATTGAGAAAAGTCTTGTTTAGAAACCTTCACTTGATACGCTCTCCACAGTCTCACATCAAATCCCAAAACTATTTTGTGTAATTGCCAAAATACTTGCTGTAAGAAGCTTTAAATAAAATACTAAGTCAAATAAACAGTTTGGGGGTGGACTGGGGGAAGCGGAGGCTCTCTGGTACAGTTTTAGCAGTAGGGGGAAAGTAGAAGTGATTGGTTGTAAGTCATCTTTCAGGTTTTTTTGGTCCTTGTGCTATTACATACAGCTGTTATCCCTAAGAGTAATTCATATATAGCATATAAATAATTTTCTGTTCACCTGCTTTTAATGCACCAATGTGAGGAAAATGTGAATTGATAACCATGAAATAGAAAAACATTTGCCAAATTATTAATCATATTGTCACGTGTTTTCTTAAGTCCTGGATACATGATTTAAAAACGATGATATATGTAAAAAATGTAACATGGTAAATGTATTTGCTGTTCTGAGACTTTCCTGAGTAGTTACCAAAAATCAGACTACTATATACTGTGCTAATGTTATTATTGCATATTTTAAAGTCTCATTATGGAAATAAAACATTCATGTACAGAGTTGTGTAAAAATAGATCTTAAATACTTAAACAGCTCTATTTGCCTTCAGAGAAGTTGTTTAGCAAACAGATATAAAAGCAGATACGGTAGCATAATGCACTTAAGGACATTTTTAATTGAAATGAAACTGAACATAATATTAGCAGAATCCTGGTGGACTAAAAATTACTTTGGGGAAAGACTGTGAAAGCCACCATTAAAGAAAGAACAGAGATTAAATTCAAGGTTGGATCTGGATATAAACAGAGATCTTTTTAATAATCTAGAATGAAAAATATGACCACGACTTCTGTAATTGGAAGAGAGTTTATTGCATCATGTACAGATTAGAAAACAAGTATTGCTAATATCTGCAGGGTCTAGATATTCCTGGAAATGGGAACCAACAGATTTCTCTAGTTAACAGTCAACAAATCAGTAAAAGGTGACATTCTTCTAGAGTAAGATCTATCCTGGTGTAATTTAAGCATAGAGAAACCAAACTAGTTTTAAACTAGCCAGCTTACATTCTTGCAGAACTTTCTATGCAGTGGCATCAACTCAGATTGCATTACAAATCCCACCAAAGAAAGTAAGCAGAAAAAAATTATAACATATAAAAAAGTAAGCCATTGGGGCTGTGCTGTTGTGACTAACGTTATTGCTACTTGCTCAAATATACTTAAAAATATACACCAACTAAGGTTTTGAGTTTCAAAAGGACAAATTTTGCAAAGTTATAGTAAAATAGGGAAGGTAGGTTTACCAAAGTTGGGCTATTCCAGAATATTCCAGTTGTAGGAAAGCTAGCACATGTCAAAATTAAATACAGCATTTACAAAAACCATCACTATAAAATTCTATTTTGAATGTCTATTTTTCACTTCATTTTACTGGAAATGCAGTATTTTACTGAATATTTGAGGGACTCTCAAGTATTAGCTTTACAGCTGATCTTGTAATTTGGTACTAATACTAACAAAACCTCTTAGGGACACAATATTACAGAGGAAGGACAATGCACAAGTAGAGTACCAGAAATTGAACAAAATTTAAAATGCAAAGGGCAAGGCCTCAAACTTCAAAGAGTAAGAACTTCCACTTTAGGGTTGGAACTCATGATACAGAAGTGATGGAAAAAAGTAATTTCAATTTCACTTGTCTTGCTTCCACTCTTAAAGGCTTGTACTGAAAAGCAGCACATTCCCTGACAGCTAGATATATATAAATGAAGCAGTGTAATGGGTGTACAAGTCAATCACAGCATGACCACAAGTGCTGATAAGATGAAGCCACATAAAAGGAAGATGTTTTTACGGTATGCATCAGTAAACATATTCCTGCAGAGATTACAAAAGAAAACAGTAATGTCCACCGCACAGATGGGCCCCATCTACAACACATTTCCTTCTCTAATCATCAGCTCAGTGAGAACTGATGAGAAGAAAGGCCAAAGAAAAGAAAAGCGAATGAAGACACAAACTTGGCAAGAAAAACACAGAACCTTGATCTTTTGTAGTGAAGAGAAAAAAGCAGGTTGTGAATGGATATGAATGAGCTGCTTAACTGCAAAGGAGAGACAATGTATTTAAAATGCATGAGTCTTTTTTAATATAGTCAGAGAAGACTTCAGCAAGCATAGCTTTAAATATACAACAGAAAAATCCACTGTATCCAATGTGTTTAGCTTAATCCTAATGTTATCTGCAGCAGACAGAGACAGTGTCTAGTTCCAGTAGCTAAGTTCTTTTACCTAAAACGTCTACTGAAGATGAATCTGGCATCTCCTATGACATCAAAGAAGGGAAAGGGGGGACTAATATATGGAACATCACCGTAACGTTATCCTTCAAAAGTAATGAAGAGAGTCTTAGGTAGTGTTTCCAGAAGTTGAAAAGTTTTACCTGTGCTTCCTGTTTGTAAATGGAAAAACAAATCATATATTATCAACCATATGCTACTGTCAAGCATGTCTTTGAGTAACTGTGTTATCATTAGAGCTCTTGGTGTGGGGCCAAGCACTGAAACACATTGCTTAATTTATATTTTCTTGAAGGTTCTTAATGTGTTGTATTATAGTCCAATCATGAAACCAGAAATTTAAGATAACACTGTATTTTGATAGAAGACAAAAACATATAATATGCTAGATGTACTGGGCATTACACTGTAGAACAAAAATATCAGTTTGCCATTATGTCTCATTCCTCAGTATTCCTTCCACACTTGCTCCAAAGAGACTTAGGAAAGGAACAGTGAATCATCAGAAACAAGTTAATATTGTTCACGTTGCATCAGCATATCCCAGAATTATTTGAGCAGTGCTACAATATTCTAGGAAATAGCTTGTTACCCAGAATATACCATATAAAATCCCTCACAAAAGGCAAACGATTTTAACAATAGGTCAGAAGAAGAAAACAATAAAACCAGAGAGGTTGCAAACTGTGACGTAATGGCTACAAAAGCGCATTTTGTTAGTGAAGTATTATTCATAAACCATTCGGTGTCTTAATACTGAATGCAACATGATAACTGAAAGATAACCAGTTTGCTGCAAATCTATTTATGAACAAGATTTGTGTTTATATTTAAGAGTTCGTTGCTCTTCACATCTATGTTGTTACCAACATCTGAAGAGCAAACATGTTTTTGACCTTTGTGGGAGGGAATATATGTATACACTTGGGGAAATTTGACTCAAGTAGTTGCATAAACATACGCATAAACACTGCTAAGAGCAGATTTTAGTCCATTATCCTGCAATCTTAAGTGTCATCAAACAGAAGCAAATTGCAAATTAAACAGTTCAACAATATGAAGACTGGCGCACTGAGTAATAGCCGAAGACTTAAGTAGCATTCATACATCTAACAGAATCCAACAGCTATATGGTTCACGCATCAAGTATTTTAAAAACTCAGAATAAACTGATTCTACATGAAAGCTTATTAACTGAAGTCAAATTAATCAAGAAATTGTACTAATACAATTATCTTCCTATTCACAAGTCAATNTGCACTGAGTAATAGCCAAAGACTTAAGTAGCATTCATACGTCTAACAGAATCCAACAGCTATATGGTTCACGCATCAAGTATTTTAAAAACTCAGAATAAACTGATTCTACATGAAAGCTTATTAACTGAAGTCAAATTAATCAAGAAATTGTACTAATACAATTATCTTCCTATTCACAAGTCAATAAAATATTAGAGTTTTAATTAGAAGTGCATTATATTGCATCACTTCATGAAGTAAATCCGCCAATTGTTCAGAAAAAAAAATCTAAACCAAACAGCATATCAAACGTACTGTATGAATAAAGTCACAACTTTTATAAATCCTCAAGAGGGACATGGACATAGGAAAATTTGAAACAGCCACATACTCCGTTTTCATAGGTAAAAAGCATCTGAATAATTATGTGTTTGGCTAATCTAAAATTAAATTAAATTATAAATGGTGTTCTTGTAAGAACCAGCCTTTGACTGTCTAAACACTTCCCTGTACATCCTTTTTCAATACCTTACTGTTTTCAGAAAACAGGATCAGTATTTTAAAATCCATTCTCTGTCAACAAGCATTTCTGCCCCTTTAAGAAACATCAAAACCAGGTCATTTATTGGGTCACAAACTTAAGACAGAAGGAAGAATCTTTCTCTCCATGAAGATGAATCTTGTTTTCCCTTAATCTCCCCCTCGAAGAGGAGCAGAGAGGAGGAAAACACAGGGTTTTAAACTGTTCCAACAGTCAAGACAACATTAATTTTTGGAAGACAGACCTTTGAATTTCCTGAAGAAAATAATTTTTGATCTTATTGCTTTATCAGCCTTGCAAATTCCCCTCATGCTCTCTTTGCCATAAATTTCTTATAGCTAAGGCAACCATTATTCACTGTTTTCTGAGCATCACATAATTCATAACTTCTGTGCTCTAACACAAACATTCAGGAAAGAGTGGACGCTCTCTTTTAGACTTAACTCTGTTAGGCATATATACAGAGAAATGTTACAAATTAATGAGAGGGTTAATGAGGGTTTTAGCCTGACTTTTTAGCTACTTGCCTGGAGGCTTATGTTGAATTTTACATACTAAATAAATAATCAAGCTTAGAAAATAGAAAGTTAGATTATTTGAAATCAATTGATGTGTATATTAAAAAAATAAAAAACTGAAGAGATTTCATTCTGGAGTCAAGTGCTTGAATACAGAAAACTAAAAACTTACAGCAGTGCTAGAGAGCTCCGAGAAGAAAAGAACTGCCTACAAGCTTATTTATTCATACTTATTGAAAACTTTTTAGATTTAAAACTGGACTTACTTCTATTACATAGCAATGTATCAGGATATTTGCCCCATAACCTTTAACATGCTAATAAAAGTTATTTAAATGGCAGTGATTGTACCAGTTACTTAAAATATGCATAAAAGAACTAACAGTATTTTTTTTTAGCTTACAACTTACTAGACTTCGATAAAAAGCAATATAGCTAGCTATGCATTTGTTACAAATAATGACACTCAGATCCTTTTTAAACCTCAGTTCAAAAACATAATTACACAAAACTTAGTTTTATGGAAAGGTTTCTGGTACTCCAAATAACTTGCTTCCACATATTTTACCCAATGTTTTAGGCTGTCAGAAGCAAAAGAAAGTTTAGGTAAATGTGATTACAAATGTTTTGCTCTTTGCAGAGCCCAAATGTGTGTGAGTTTATTTTTTTAAGAAATTCTGATAAAATTCTGACCAAGATACCATGCCGGTGTCTCTGAAGAGAAAGGTAAACTGGTGAATAGACACTGCATTCTTATAAGTATTGATTCCTTAGGTTATATGGAAGGTTGCTGGCTGGGAGAGCTAGACCAAGGTGTACTGGAATAACTTCTACAATATTTAAATTTACCAGTGACAAACCAGAGATATTGTACCTACCTGATGAGAACACCAACATTCAAATATTTCAACATATGTAAAATGATGAATTACTGTCCAGAAGCAGCTAGCAAATGTATATATAATTTTTCTTTTTCCTCTTTCCTCAAACCACTTGATATGCTTTTGCTATAAGTTATAAACTCTTTGGAATCACAGAATGGTAGGGGTTGGAAGGGCCCTCTGGAGAACGTCTA
>VZSC01011138.1:123581-134430 GCA_013398225.1 Steatornis caripensis
CTCCAGCCTGTTCAGGTCACACTGAATGGCAGCACAGCCTTCTGGGGAGTCAGCTGCTCCTCCCAGCTTTGTATTGGCAGCAAGCTTGCCGAATCAGGATGTATATTTTCTAAATTATTACCTAGTACTTCCCACAACAAAACTTGCAACTTGGTGACATTTAAGTGCAAACATGAGATGTATCTGAATAACAAGAACAAAGAAAAAGTCTATTTCCATAATAACTTTTTGGATTTGCTGTAGCTAAAGCTTTGATGAGCTTGTTTACTTCACAGCTCTGATAAAATACTGGTACCTTTTACCACAGCACAAGCAAATATTTAAGTACCTAGAAAAAGTTGCTGCACCTCAACAAACAGTGAATGTATATACTAAGAGAATTACAATATCATTTAAACTTCCAGTCAAAATCACACTACTTATTATGCCTATGTTTTCAAATTTCAAAAAATCCATCCCAAAGATGAAGTACAGAAGAACTGCATTGTTCAAGGACTCACAAAAAACCCAACTCCTGCATTTACACACTGAACCTTCTTCTTCTCTCTACTGACCTAATTCCTTAATAAAAACATGGAATTTCTTCTTAATATTAGTGAAAGTGTAGTATTCAAGATCTATAATACCATAACAGGTTTTACTTGGGTGACTAAATACAGATTAAAGTGCTCAGCTTCTGTTTTGAGTTTGAAAATTACAACCACTCATTTAATCTATTTTCAGTAAGGATTTCTACAACTTGGTACCCATAAAAGTAAAATTGTAAAGTAAAATTCATTTGACATTTATCATAGTTTCCCAAATGCACAATTTATTTCTGCTAAATTTCCAGGGGGGTTTTTAGTTTTGTTTTTTTTTTTTTTTTTAAAAAAAACCCTTTCAAGGTAGAGAAAAGATTTCCTTGATACAGCCAGCTGAGGTACTCTGGCTCTGAACAACAGATCAGCCAAAAGGATCACAGTGCTTGTGTCTGGTCTTAAGAAAAACAAACACACTCTTGTTCACACTGGTTCATGCAAATAGAAGGCAAAATGAAAAACATTTTGACAAAAAGTAGACAAAATTTTTCTAGTTCTGCAAAGACTGCAGAAAGTAAAGTTCTCGTTCTGTGGAAACAAGACTCAAACAAGACCCTTCTATTGAAGAAAACATTTCAAGACAAAACTATATCCTCCTTTAGAAAGGCCAACTAATAAGCATGTATTATTAGAAATCCAGAAAGTAATTTTTGGGGTTTTTTTAAATGAGAATTTTATTTTGTGTCATATAGTCTTACCTTTCTCTGTTAAATTTCAGAGAATGTAAGATAGCTGGTCGTTTCTGTCGGAGATTCCACAAATGAAGTGCATCATCTGAACTTGCACTGACCAAAGCACCCTAGAGCAGACACAAAATACAGCACAATATATTACTTTTCTGCAGATTCCATCTTATTCTTAAGTGATCCTCACTGTTAATGATCTACATGTAGAAAACAATACAGTTTATGAAAAATGGTTGCTTTCTTCTAAAAAATACATATTCTACCATAAATAATAGTCAATTTGAATTGATCTGGTAAATGTAAATATTTAGAATTAGTACAAGATTAGCCAAGTTACATTAAAACTCCCAATTTAAAATGCAAATTAAAGCTTTGTACCAAGGTTATACATCTGAACTCTCATGTATTCCCACAGAAGCATAGGGATTAACAAAAAGGAAGACAGACAACACTTGCTTAAAGAGATGAGCACGAGCGATACAACTAAAGGAAAAAGAGATTAGTGAACATGCATACACACAAGTGACAGTGCTAAGCACAGATCAGTAGTCATATCAAGACAACATGAAATTCAGAACCAGAACTGTGAAAAGAGGTACAGATAAGAAAGTAGGGACACATAGCAGGGGAGAGGACCTAGAAAGATGTAAGAGATGTACACAGAAGGGCAGATACATTATCACAGATCAGAAATACTCTGAAGACTGGTTCTGCTTCTGGTACCCCCAAAATGGACATCTTCCAAGGTCCAGACCTCTGTCTGCCTGCACAGCTTGAAGTGAACTTATTCTACCTCCTTCCTACGCTCTTTCTCCTCACCATGGAACAGTGATGCCATGAGATTACGGACTGCAGAGGAAGCTCTCTACTGCTGCTGCAGTAGTTTACTACATTTATGCCACAGATAAGGTCTAGTACTAAGGATCTATCCCTGTGTATTACCATGGTGGAGAGCAACCAGCTATTGCCAAACAGAAGGCAAAGCTTCATTCTGTGGAATGGCAAGGATGTAAATGAAAGACTAGTTCATACCAACTATGACTGGCCAAATTTCTCTTTTTGCATCTTGGATTTCTTTCCTAATCCTAGCAACTATACTTTTCAATGTTGACATATGCAAATGAAATTTGTGAAGGTGAGACTTCTCTAATACAGTATAATCTGTGCTTCAAGTCTGATATCCCAAAGAGCTTGGACTAATGTCAGAGAGAATCTCCATCACAGAAATCAAATTAATCCTATGTATTAGGGGTTCTGCTGGTCACCTAATGAAAAGGAAGATCACTGATGTGATCACAACGTTTTAACCTTGGCCTCCCTGTTTTCATCCATGCCTTCCTCTAAAGAATTCCACTGGACTAATTGTTTCTGAAGTTTCAGTCCTCCCTCCTCAGTTTCTGTGGTTCAGGTACTTTCTCCAAAGAGGTCTAAGAAAAAAAACCTCCTAGGTTTAAAAAGCCCACAAAACTAAAACCTTTTCCTTGAGAAGTTCTAAGTTCACCATGCTTGGAAAGAAGACTTGAAACTGTCAGAATTGTTTCCTTATACCATGCGATAAAATGAATTAAAACTGAACTATGACTAGCTTATGATTTGGCAAAGTTATGAGATTCTAGAAAAAACCCAGATTTATATGCTCCAGAAAGTCTTCTTGCCTATTATAATCTCCAGAGATCTTCTGCACAGAGCAAACTATAATCTGTCACTTTCTTCATGTCACCTGAATTTGATTTCAGCAAACCATTTACAAAGACTAAGCATGCTGGTTTGATTGATGACCCCTGCAATTGCTTTTCCTTGCTTTAAGTAGTAGCATATCCCCAACTATTGAGCTTTCAGGCAAAAATCATCATTATTTTACATAGAAAAATTTAGCTCATTTATTAATTTCTATTTGAAACAGGACCGTGCAGCATATTTACTATGGATTTTAAATGTACATGCACACGTTCATGTATTGACTGCTTTTTGTTCAATACTCTATATACTGATGTATATGAAGGTAATACTTTTTCCTGCATGCAGTCACATAGTCTTCTAAAAGGCTGTATGGTGAATGTCCTCTGGATGTAAGCCACTTACTTGTTGGCACAATTTGTCACTGTGAAAAGTTATATCACTCAATTACAATACATGAATTGACTTATTCAACTAAATTTATACAGAGGAATCTGAGTAAATATGTCCTTACCTCATTGATTAAGAACTGGAGCTGCAGGACTGCAGCACCACTTTCATGTTGGCAGTAGCAATCAACACCCGGCCTGCCCAGTCTGTTGCCAAAGTCAAGGATTCTAACATTTCTCTTATCACCAGAAGTAAAGAGGGGGAAAAAAAAAAAAGTCAATTCTTCTTGATTTCTGTAAAATGAAAGAATTCATGCTGGCTTTCCACTGTTCTAATTAAAGTACCAACATCATCAGGCTGAAACACGTGCAGCTGTGAGTGATCTGTTCTTGCCTGTTTTTTTTTTTTTNCAGGACTGCAGCACCACTTTCATGTTGGCAGTAGCAATCAACACCCGGCCTGCCCAGTCTGTTGCCAAAGTCAAGGATTCTAACATTTCTCTTATCACCAGAAGTAAAGAGGGGGAAAAAAAAAAAAGTCAATTCTTCTTGATGTCTGTAAAATGAAAGAATTCATACTGGCTTTCCACTGTTCTAATTAAAGTACCAACATCATCAGGCTGAAACACGTGCAGCTGTGAGTGATCTGTTCTTGCCTGTTTTTTTTTTTTTCTGTGAAATAAAGTACATGAATTAACATGAAAATACAGCAGGATGCATCTTAAACTTCTTTTTACACATTATTGGTTCATGTAACACATGAATGTATCAGGTTTTTGTACTTATCAAGACATTATAAAATCAGTAATTTGGGACTAAGGTCAGTAACACAGTTCTGTAGCAGGTTTTTTTTTTTTAAATCTGAGAAAATGCTTTTTGGAGTGAGTCATTTTATGCTTACATTAAAAGCTTACATGTAACCATTGTTCTCTGTCTCATCAACACAAGTACAGTGCAACGCCATGTAGAGTTACCCAAGTCTAGCTATGAACTACATTCCCTAGTCCAAACCTCAGTCTGAGTGAAACCACAGTTACACTGCTTGTGGCAATCCAGCTAGTTCGCTTGGAATCAACATTGACACACTGCTTTGCAGCTATATGTTGTTCTTCTGAAATATTGTTAATGTAACTTTCGATCTGTTCTCTTTGGGTCTTTTCCTCTGCATGCTAAACTGCCATCTCCCTAACTTAGATGATGGCCTTTCCCATCTGAGTCAGATTTTAACAAGAAACTGCCATTCCAGGAAATCAGTAAAGATAAAAAGTCAAAGGAAAGAACAGAGGAATATGAAATATACTAACAACCATGTTGTTTGAAAGAGGTGAAACACCTGCATATATATTCAAAACATCAAGATTATGATTAGAAACAAGATTTTACAACATAAAGCCCTATCTACTTGTTATACATGATCATGTTAGCATATTGTAAAATGCTGAACAAAAATGCCAATTGCCCACGTATTCTGCAGGCAAACATCAGAGAATCTTTACTTCCCCTTTCACAGGTGAAGAAACTTGCAGTAAACTACTCTAAAATCGGCCTCAGGGAAGTCAAGTCCATAGATTAGCAAATTTGAGGGTTAAACTTTTGAAGTATTAAGTAATCACTGTTCCAGTTGTTAAACAAGCAGCTTAATGGAAACCACTGACCTTAAGAGAACTGAGCTCTACTCCTGACTTCGCCAACTTGTCTACCGGATAACCGTAAGGGGGAAAAGAAGTATCTTTTCTTCCCTGTGCCTTTGTTTCCCTTTTTGTAAGCTGGAGATTGTGCTTCATGGAAGAACACAACATCTGACAGTGACCTCAGTGTACTGGTACCTACAGATGAAAAGCTGCATATAAAATATCATAACTACATTATAGAACAGAAAGGTAGAGAAAAAAACTAAGTAACTCTATTTACCATTTGTTCCTAAACTGTAGTCCTGAATATGATCATAACCTATAAAAAACTGTGCATCATTTAAAAAACCTATTTAAAATGGACAATAAACATATATGGCATGCCAGGATACATTTTAAGGGTTGATGGTAATCCTTTGGTCCATTTTGAATGACTGCTCTGTAGCACTCTTTTTATATTGTTCCCCACTACTTGTCATAAGGATGAGAGGAAGCAACACTAGTGTCAAAACCAACCAATCAACCAACCAACGAACTCACCGTTGGTTTCAAACTGAGTGGAAATTCTAACAGATAAGTGTTTTCCCTTTAACTTGGGCTTTATATTCAGTGTAAATACATGGCATTAGCTAATGATTGTCCTTGATGAAAATTACACTAGCCTTGCCCCCATTAAGCGGCTGTCACCCTTCAGTGTCAGTATCATGCTAAGACAGTTTTCTAGGAAACATCCTAACAAAGCAGATGATTTCATCCAGTGCATCCCAAACAAAGCAGTCTCCAATTTGCGTAAGTGTTCACCCTGAAATACTTCAAAATTACTAAAATGAGAGAAATTGTGCCATCTGCTTCAGTCTGGCCAATTGCCCTGAAGCAAGGGCTTGTGCTTAAACAGCAGCATTACCATTGACTGATGGAGGTTTTCAAACATTCTGTGAGCTGCAGTGAGGTCCTTCCAGCAGAAGGAGCTGAAGAGATATGACGACTTGGCACAGTTCCTTGGCACTTTCGCCCATCTTCTGCAAATTCTGTGTTTTGCTGCCAAGCATGGAGGAGTACAACCTTACCTCATCAAATCTTTTCATACTAGTGTACTCTATCAGGACATACAGCAGAAGTAGCTATAGTACAGGCTTTGGACTAATTTGTTCTTTTACTTTTCCTTTTTATTAAATAATGACTCTGCTATCAGGGACAGTGCAATATCTCTGAAGACTTTAAAAGGAGGGACTAATACAGACACATCTGAATACCTCAAAGTAGACATCATAGGTTTCAAGGATAAAAGCCAGTCACTATCTTCTTTCTCTTATCAGCATGTTAGATCTCCTAGTGGCCTTTACAGACATGCCAGATTATCCTAATTTATACATAAAAGGGAAAAAGATGAAAACTAAGCCTGGATCTCATCTGGGATCTAGAGTGAAACAAGCAGAACCAGAATTATGTGCATCAAGCAGTGAAAGCGTGACGGTAATAACATTCTAACAGAGAAATGTTCTTTCTGAAAACAATATTTAATCCTGGTTTTAAGATCTGTATGTGTGAAACAGGATATTTTGCTCCTATACTCACTTGTATGCAACAGTTTTTCCTAGAGTATTTCAACATTCTGTTACTCCAAAGTTTATGATTATTTTGGGAAAAAATAATCAGTTGTTAGGATGCCTAATTTTAAGTACTTGAATTCATCTTTCAAGATGCAGGCTTCCATGACAGCATAATACATTACTAACAAAGAATTTACACTCTCATGTCTTGGGCTATTCCATCATAAATTGAGGAAGATTTCAGTTTCCCAATATTACAACCTGATTCAGATTTTCCCTCCAAATCCTTTTGGTCACTTATATATAGAGCAGTTACTATATATATGATATTCACATGTCATCCATACTCACAGTAACTGTATGCCTGATGTCAGAGTCCATGCATATGTGGATATGTTCTACTGGAAACCAAAGTTACCAATGAATCATTGCATACATAGGAGAGGTATCAATGGGCAAAGCTTCCCATAAGTACGATCTGTGACTGAACTTTCCACAGCATCCCACAACTTTCTTATTCCATGCCTCATTTTTTTATGCGATACATAAAGATCTGATGTCGCTTATCTCAGAGGTTAATACTAATGGAATCCAAAGACTTGAAAGTCTTGTGTGTTTGCTGAGAATTTAGAACTGAATTCTGGAGTTGAGACCAGTGTTACCTGAAGCAGGTATTAATCTTCTTAGGGCCAGAATGTTCAGATGCAAGAGACTTTTTTTCTTCATTAGGATGGGTGATTCATTAGTAGTGTCAGGTTAAATCTTTTTGCAATAACAAAGACTACAGTCTGATTTTCTCCTCCTTGCATGGCAGAGGAACTGAAGATACGGTATCATAAAGTATCTCCTGCCACAGCATACCAAGCAGCTAACAAATATCCCGTCAAGTAAAAACTGTTAAATTAAATATGGCATCTTTTTCAAAACCAAAACTCTTCTGTAGAAGAAAGTGACACCAAGATATTTAAATAAGCAACTCTAACTTTTTTGACTACTTAACTAACTTCTTCCATGACTAAAAGCAACCTATGTACAGAAATGAACACTAAAGGGGTTATAATTAAGCAGAAACCATGGTCTCACAGCCACCATTTTATTAAAAGACACAGAAATGGGCAACCCTCTTTTATAGCCTCTCCTTTAAAACATTTGGGAATCGTGGGGTGCTGCAGAAGTAGCATTGCTGCTTGAAGGAGTTCTGTCATCTGATCTGCACTGACAGGTACATGTTTGAGTAGGAATATGCAGCACCCTAAGAGCAGATGCTTGTGGGCTGGTGTTACTCCATTATATAAACCAACCATAAAATCGACTTAGCATGCAACTTGGAATATAGGACAGCTTTTTCTTGCAGAAGACCTGTTCCACTGAGTTGAGTGACTTAGTTTAAAAAGCACCAATGTATTTAACTAAATAACAAAGCATTAGAATGGTCAAATGATTCAACCACACCACTAACCAACTAAACCAACCAGAAGGTTAGTCAGTTGTATCTGTGTCACAGGATGGATTTTATCAAAAGATAACAATTATGAAAACATCATCTTTATCACTTAGATTCGGAGTTCTGAACATAGCTATTTTCAGTTCCTGGAATACATAGCTTTACAGTTCCTTCATGGAATTTCAGTAAGTCTCACATACAGTAATTTTCTGTCTACTAAGGAGAGTGCATATTCTGGTGCAAATAAATGCTGCAGTCCTAGGTTTTGTACTTCAAATGGGCTTCAAACTGAGTTTTTTTTCCTCTTTCCACGAGATATTTTATCTTCATCTAAACATCTCCAACAGCAGGGAATCCATGATTTCCAAAAAATATTGCTCCAGTGTTTAGTTATCTTCACCATTAAGAATATCATGCTATATGTAGAATCAATACATTGTGCTTCAGTTTTAAGCCTTTGGATCTCATTATGCCTTTCTGTGCTAAATTAGCAGAAATGTCCTGCTGTGAAACTGTGATCAAGCTGTATCTTATCCACATTCTGTAGAAATAAAAACAAAAACCCCTCAGCTCCTTTATTCTTTATGTCACACAGCAGTTTTTTTAGCTCTTGAATAGCCTTATGGTTTTTTCTACATTTTTTTGAATTTGTTCTCAACTTCTTTCAAGTATCAAAACCAGAGCCACACATCATCTTGGTAATGGTTTCTTTAATACAATGTAAAAACATATAAGGCATTTTATTATTGCTTAGATCCAGTACTGATTTTTAATACACATGTGTGACACCTCATAATTACCTTAGTAAATCAGGAAAACATATTGTTTACATTTTTTGAGACTTCTCCATTGTTTTACAAAAAAATAAGTGCCCCCTACCAAGTTCCATTCTGTTAACTACATGTAGTTGAGCTCCTCAAATTCCTGGAAAAGAACATGCAACCTAATCCTAGCTTTAGGGCTTTCTATTTGCTGTGGATTAACTGGACATGGCTTCATTAAACTTAGTGGTTTTTGTTTTAAACACAGAAAGATTCAGTTTTACAGTGAGCTTCATTATGTCTTGAGTTCATTCAGCCTTTTAAATAGAGAGCTCTTCATTTTTTTCCCCTCTAGGATGAAAAGGTGAAATACTGCTGTGCTTGACTGCTCTCTTAGGATTGTAAACATGATGTGTTTTATAAATACAGACAAACTTTTTTGGCACCAATAAGCATGAGCTTTTAGTCTACAAAGACCTTTGTCTTGTTTATTTTTCTTGACATAGATTTCTCTGTTCATGCATACAATATATGAGAGGCAATCTCAGGAACAGTTAAATATCCATTATGATATATATAAGCGGAAAAATTTGCTTTCAGCAGCTTTGATTTCTTCCAGTCTTACTTACGGATAGCTTGTGTTTAATGGCAAGTTTATATATATATAGACTACAGCTGGACAGCTGAATGAATGCTATGAAAGGTATGACTATTTATTCAAGTAAAAAGCAAATTTGCATCATCACTATTCACAATTATTTGATTCTTATGAATTTAGAAACTATTTCATTTCCCAAAATATCTGTAGATACCATAAGCATTACCAACACTTATAGGGCTATATATTATATTCTTTCCAAGATCTTTGTCATTTTGGGAATCATCTGTTCTAGAAACAGAATACAAATACAATCACCATGCGATTGAACTCATTCAACCCTAAACCTGAAATAGCAAATTGTGAAAAGCAGATACTCAGAGGTAATAACTGTAGCAATGTTTCACAAGTAACATGTAGGTGAATAATTTCATATTCCATTTGTGGAATATCAATAATTTTAAATTTCCATTTGTGAATGCATATATATACACACACATAATGATTCACAGAAAGCACCTAGCTCTAAATTCACCTCTAAAACGGAGCCTTTTAGATGCTAGACCGTAAGAGCTCCACATTGCCAGGCAGCCACCCTGAAAGCTCTCTATTTTGATGTCGTACTTCTTGCAGTAGTAACAAACAACATCAGAAGCCTACATTTACAGTAGGCTTTCTTATTTATTTTCCAGGTAGTCATAAACCTCAACAAGCTCGCTGACAGATACAGATAAAAACAAGAGGCAACAATGAGTGAAAACTTAAATCTGTGGAAGTGAGTGAAGAGTGTAATGATTATATTCACAGTGGCTGTTGCTTCAGAGAAATTTAAAAATGCAGATACAAGTTAGTCAAAAGCATGACAAATACAGGAATAGAAAGAGGAATGTATCTGTAAAGCTTGTTTACAAACACACCTGGTAAAAACCTAAAAGAAAGAATAAGCTGGGAGTTGTCCTAACATGCACTGGAGGTTATGGAAAACTAAACTGAGCCACAAATGAGATGGCTATGTATTTTGGAACATCCTAAAGCCAGAAAGTCACTTTAACATAATCAAGAGCCTGCACAACAACATATAGAGATCTAGATAAAAACTGGTAACACAACTGCATTTTATTTAATTTACTGCCTTTTAGGAGGACTGTGCAAATTATACCATTTGTTAGCCGTCTGTATCCACTGGGCACAGACGGTAGTCTAACATTCTCATACAAAAGAAATCACAAAGTTAGTTTTAACTCAGTAATTTATAATTTCTTTTTTCTCAGCCTTCAGATATTGATATTTAACACAGTATTTGATCCACGTGTATCTGTACACCCAGAAACAGATAACATGTGCAGATTACCCCATGTGCAGTTACTGATAACAAATGCAACCACCTACAATGATTTTATACTAAAACTCACTGCATTTAGAAATTCAGCACAAATGTTGTGTTAGTATTTGTGTTATCCCTGCTTGTATACTCTACCACCAAATTTGTTAAGAGGTTTAGAGAAGGTTTTAGGAAATTTTGTTTGTACTCTTCA
>VZSC01011138.1:134552-201989 GCA_013398225.1 Steatornis caripensis
AAAAAATGGAAGACTATCTATATAAACTCCACATAAGATCAAAACTTCAGACTTCTCATACTTTCTCACAGCACAGATTTCTTTAAGTGGTCATTGAATTTTTAGCAATTTGTAACAGTGATCACAAGGTGCTGACTTTCTTCACAGCTGCCAGTTATGAAGAACTGATACCAACAGAAGACAGAATGAGAAGTGATCACATAAGTCTTTTCAAAAAAGGTCAAAAAACCTACCACACTAAATACATCGGAAAAATAGCAATACATTTTCCCAAATATTAATTCCTCCTGTAGTTGCTATGGAAAAGTTATATAACTGAAATAATATATTTAACCTTCATTCATGTCATGAAAGAGCTTGACAATTCCCATTGCACTTATTCTTTTAAACAGAGACAGCAATCAGCCATTACTGGAAATTAAAACAAGACTGCATGTTTTCCCAAATGCTACTTCCCACCCCAACCACTGGACTAGGAATAACATGATGAAGGTCCTATGGCCAATTCTGTAGTCTCTAGGAGATGAGAACAGACAATTAAATAATTGTCATCGTTTAGTCAGCTGTTCTATCACCCATTGACTCCTCCCCACCCTGGAAGGGGGAATTGGGGAAACAGAAGGAGACTCTTGGAATAGAAACAGATTTAATAAATTAATAATAAACTCACATTAATGCCAGTACTAATACAAAATACACAAAGTTATACTCAGCCCATACAGCGGTGGCAAACTGTGTGCTCCCAGCATTGAGTGCCAGATGCCAAACCCTGCGAGCACCACAGCTCCAGTGAAAGCGTGATGGTCACAGCAAAGGTGAGAGCAGGGCTCAGTAGTAGAAGGACAGGCAAGACCATCCAGGGACATGCACCACTGAGGAATGAGGGAAGGAGAGGAGCCATCGCCAGCAAACTGCGCAATTTATAGCGAGCATGACATTTATGGTGTGGAATACTTTTGTTGGCCAGTCTCAGTCAGCTGCCTTGGCTTTTGTTTCTCCAAGCTTTTGCACCTGGCTAACTCGAAGTTGATAGAGACCTTGATCACTGTGGAAACCTGCATACTATGGCTGGCAATGAATTAAACCAGTTTCCTATCATCAGCTTTGTTCCCACCAAACAGGGTGCTGCAGTCTTCTTGAAGACACACCTTTCCTGAATAAAAAAATGATTCTATGAATCTATTCCAGCAAAACCAGGACAATAATGTTCCCTTCTTACGTGGAAGTGTTTAAGTATCTATTTTGGCTAATACAGATATGGGGAAGAAAAACCTCTTTGTTCAGTGGTGTTAGAATAACTAACAGTTGTCCCAGTTAATTCTGGCTAATTCTTCATGCCAGGTACTTTGCAGCAATGAGTCCCACACAACTCCAGTTCTATATTTCATGAGCAATTATGGAGTTTTAAGACGAGCTCTGCTGTGCACACTATTGTCATACTCCCAGTCTGGTCAAAGCAGAAGCAATCAGAAGCACATATACGACTACTTAACATGGGTCATTTTGTGCTCAGTTCTGCAATAAGAATGGCCTGGATTTTATTCTTATCAGGTGCTAAGATCCCCTGAAACCTACTTTGCTTAGGCTTATCAACAAATCAACATAGAACTGAAACAAATAATGAAACATTTCTATTGAAAAGCTGAGAATTCCGTACTTATCAAAAAAATTTGAGCATCTTAACAAGGCATTTAATAGGAAGTCCTTTAAGCACAAAATAAATACTTTCTATGATCAAACTGTTTTCTTTCAAAGTTATTTTCACAATTACATGCAGTGCCTAATAAATCAACCTGCTAAAACAAAAAAAAAATCCCAGAATGAATTTTAAGAAATGTAGTCCCTGAAAGTCTCCATGTCACTAGCTATGAAGACAAGTTAATCGGTTATGAAAGTGAGCTGATTGTCCAAGAACAGAGCATTGGTAGAGCTTGTATTGATTCAAATATTTACTGTAAGAACTCAACTTTATAAATCAAATTTAATTAGCATTCTGTTAAGATTTCTGATAATACTGGAATAAGCAGCAAGCTATACTGTACAAATACAACCCTGAGGCACTGAAGTAAAAGTGGACTGTTTGATAGTCCCCAGTGGTAACACATTTTCAGTTTTATTCAGTAATATGTCACAAAATTTCCATATGTAACACTTTTGTTTAACTGAGAGATCTAAGTATAATTATCTACATCCTTAGAGAGGTATATTACACAAGGGCNTCCCTGAAAATCTCCATGTCACTAGCTATGAAGACAAGTTAATCGGTTATGAAAGTGAGCTGATTGTCCAAGAACAGAGCATTGGTAGAGCTTGTATTGATTCAAATATTTACTGTAAGAACTCAACTTTATAAATCAAATTTAATTAGCATTCTGTTAAGATTTCTGATAATACTGGAATAAGCAGCAAGCTATACTGTACAAATACAACCCTGAGGCACTGAAGTAAAAGTGGACTGTTTGATAGTCCCCAGTGGTAACACATTTTCAGTTTTATTCAGTAATATGTCACAAAATTTCCATATGTAACACTTTTGTTTAACTGAGAGATCTAAGTATAATTATCTACATCCTTAGAGAGGTATATTACACAAGGGCACTTTATTCAGAAAAATGCACTAATACGCAGGTACTAATGCATTGAGAAAGACAGTACCTGATCTTGACTTTGTAAGTGGTCAGTGNGTCACAAAATTTCCATATGTAACACTTCTGTTTAACAGAGAGATCTAAGTATAATTATCTACATCCTTAGAGAGGTATATTACACAAGGGCACTTTATTCAGAAAAATGCACTAATACGCAGGTACTAATGCATTGAGAAAGACAGTACCTGATCTTGACTTTGTAAGTGGTCAGTGGTTTAGAGGTTCATTTGCTTGATTGTTTGAACATTTCCATTGTTCCAAGAAATATGCTCTGTAACATCAATATGCCAAAATACTTGCTTTAAAAGACTTTCATTCAGACATCTCAGTGTTTATCCAACTACAAGATAATATAGATGCTGAGGTCATACATCACATTCTTTTTAGGCAGTGTAGTGCTGCCTAAAACATTAACTAGTTTTATTACTTAACAGGAAACCGCTCAAAGCTTGTTAGTCTATGAGCAATTCCTCAAATTCATCAACTACATCAGTTCTATTATCATCTGTTTAGTATTGGATGATTCCAGGAGGTCTCTGGTATAACACAAAAATACTTCACATTCAAAGACTTCTTAAAAGGCGGTTCCATTTGTTAAATTAGGCAGTAATTTCATTGCTGCCCCAGAAAAAAACAGAAAAGTGACATTTCTATAAATTTCAGTTAAGCTATATTAATACTCAGCAATTTTGCAAATCAATATACTTATTTTTGACACTTAAAGTAAAATGTTAATCTGGAATTTCATTCGTTAAGCAAAAAATAGATGTGTAAAACACACAAGAACTCACATGCTATCAATAAAAGTCAAAATTTGCAATGAAGCTACTCAAGTTTGAATAAATGTAATTTGAAAAAAGTAGGAACGTAATTTAAGAAAATTTAATGTTTGACAAAATTTAATTGAACTATCATCAGGTGGGTTTTTTTTCTTTAGGTTTAGTTCAATATAAAATGATATTGTAAACATACCTATGTTACAAGGCATTCCAAATATCAGGCAGTCAACTTTAAATAGTTTTGCTTTCTATTATTGTAAAACTAAAGTTTTGGTAAGAAAAGTTTTCAGCAACAAATTACATAGAAGAGGCACTACTCTTTTTCTAGCACAAGATATAGGTTAAACGTTATCTACATTTAATCACTCTTATAATCCTTCTGAGTCACATAATTATTCTATCAGATTTTGAAATAAAGTACACTATGTACGACAGTTAATTCACTCTTCCATTCAAATTACATGAAATAGGCAACCAGCAGCTGGTTAAACTGTATTTCAGAAAGCCCTTTTGGTGTAAATGAGTATGAACTATGATTTTACCACTTTAAACAGACATTTGTAGATTATGTTATACAAACTACATTCATGTTTGATGCCAGCTGTATTAAGCATTTATGTTTTATTTGCATTAAAATTATAATCACATGAGTTAACATGGGTTAGAACATGAGTAAAGGTTTGAAAGCAGAGTTGGCAAATACTGAATAACTTCCAAAGAGCATTAGCATTTTAATAAAAGAATGATTAATTCTGGGAATAAAACAGGACGTAGCAGAAATCTCTCAGGATCCCAGTTTTTCCATGCCAATTACTGAAAGTCTGCATGCTTCAGTGAAGCAGGACACTGTTTCAGAATTTACCATACTAATACAGTATTAGTTTCAGAATAACTCAATTCTAGATCTTGTTGGACAAGATCCAAAAGGGCTCAAAACTACATTTACAGTTCCTTAGCAATCCAAATTAAAAAGATGAGAGCTCTGCCTCCCTCCAAGGGATTATTCTTCACAGAATTTCAGAGAACTGAAACACTGCCACAGTTGAAACACAGCTCTCATGCCGAGGCTCTGCCAGGTAAACTGGCTGGGGTGGTGGCTTCCGGTAGTCCAAATCCCTCTCTACAGGATGAAGAGAGCCAGCAGGAACCATTGAGGCTGGATGACTATCAATCCAGCCCCGTTTTACCATTGCTATAATCTTTTGCTAGATCCACAGGTTTTGTTATCTATTTCAGGAAGTAGATCTGCAGTAACAGCTGCAGATCCAGCACAGCACAGTATCAACCACCACCAGGGCCCTGGTCTCCTCTACTCAAGACAATGAGAAAAATGCCTTAAGGCCATCTAATTTGTGTTTCTGCACTGTGAAGTGAGGGAGGAAACCTGCAGGGAAACAAACCAGGCAGAGGAAGCAAGACATGGTGTAGGCCATGCATACTGCCTACTGGAGAAGTCCCCATATTTATTTTAATAATTAAGCTAGGTTTCATCTAGGGGGAGACACCTTTTGCAGTCTAAACAGAATCCTAAGAGCAACCTGTCATACATGTATTGTGAGCAAAACAGAAGAGAAACCTGGAGCAGAACAGGGAAAAACCCAGCTTGACAGTGTACCACATCAATTGTGTGAACTTCCCCCCAAACCAAATTTTAGAAGTTTGAGATATTACTCGCATCGTCACATTAAGGTTTTAGTATATAAACTGGAGGTAGGATGAGGAAGAGTGATGACTGAATAGTTAAAGCCTGTGACCCTCACTAACGTGAAGTTCAAAACAGAAATCTTCTTTGGGAAGTTGAACATGGAGAGGTAGTTAGCTTTCATTTTGTTAAACCCTAGCAAAGATTACTGAACATTCAGTAACATAAAAGCTATATCTATTTCATCCCATCCCACAAACAATAATCAGAAAATTCACATTTTTTTAGTCCTATATTGTCTGCAAGACTTGAAAACCAGATTCAATTATAAAGAGCACCTCTTCACAGGCACCGTTTCTGCACCTCTGCGTTCCTGATTCGCTTTTTTACTACTGCAAATTCACTAAATGGGAAAAAATATTTCTTATTTTCCCCAGCACTCTTGTTTCAAATTGAGCATAAAAACTAGAATCTAGATTAATTTTAAAGTAGATAAAAGAATATAAATACAAAAGGTTGCTATGGAGCAAAGTCTTCGGGAAGAGAGATATTCTGTCTAGGAAAACACTGGGGTGATTCTGAATTTATAAATTAGACCGCCCACTTTCAATTGCCACCCCCCACCCTGTGGCTTAATTTATGAAAATGAGCAAGAGATTTCCAATACTTGAAGCTCAAGAGTATCAACTTTCCAGGGGAACATATATTTATTAGAGAGGCCTTTGTGGGACAGGATCACCATATATTTGCTAAATCAGCTCAAAAAACTTAATCAGGCTGGAAGAGACACGCACATGCACACAAACACCCTGGAACAGAGACAAATGTTTAAAAGAGGGTGAGGGGAATATGAAGATAGCGAGGAAAGATGGATAAAGTTGTTCAGTCCTTGCAAGAGACAGAAAAACAAGATCATTCCTACCAGAAAGTCACCGACACAGCCTAGGACAATAAAAACTTTGTAACACAGAAAGTATTTAAAAATTAAGGAATGGCAGTGAAACAAAAAGTTTGCTTTCTGACATACTCCAGACAAAAAAGGGGAGGAAAAAAAAGAAGAAAAACCCTAAACAAAAATACACCACCACCACCCCCCGTTCTATTTAACACCAACTTCTCATATTGTGATTTTTATACTTTGGAAGGACCTGAAATCTTCAAGCAGTAGGTAAATAGATTCAGCATTTAGGTTTGCATAAGGAAATGCCCGTATCTGTATAGGTGAAGCAGGAGTTGTACAAGAAGGTCTTCTGAGACTACTGATGTATTAGAACAAGCTTTGACAAGAGGTACTCACAGCTACTGACTAAGATATATTCACATTCTAGTATGTTATAAAAATGTAAGGCCATAGCTTGGATAAAATGACATAGTTTACATATTTTACACCATAACACTGAATTTGTAGCATGAAAAACTGAACTGATTAGTAAGTAAATGGAAAGAGAAGAAATACCTCTGAAAGGGATGATGTCAAACTGACCATAAAGGCAAGTGTTTATTCTTACTGGGTCTACCTCCTCCTCTCTGCTAAAGACAAGCATCAGAACTTTAAACTGATAGGTGTTTACAACAGCTACTTTCCTGAAAGTTAAGCTGTGATTACATAGAATATGTACGTTCAATACCTACATGCATTTTTCCACAAGGACATGAAAACCACACAAAAAGTCTTCTGCTCTTATACCCCACAGTAAAACATTCTTTTCTAGATTCAGATTTGCCAATGAGTTCAGCTCTATACACATAAAAGCTTAATTCCTAAACCAGACCTTTGCTACCCAACTCAGTGTCCAACTTTTCTTGTGGCTTTATTTCAATTTTGTTTTAAAATAATAATGAGCTGTTGAGAAGGAGCCCTCGCTCTAGCCTATAAACAAGTATTTCCCATGCCAATACTGTCAAGAATAAGAGAACTGTAAATTCACTGCACCAAAGCTTTTCCTAGGATTAAGATCTGCATTTCGTTGACTACAGTTCGATGGCATTGGTTGCTCAACATGATTTCTATGATCCCATAACAAAATTATGTGGCTTTTTTTTAAATTAAGGCATGCACACCAAAGGACATATTAAACCCAAATCACAAAGACATTTCCCACAGCCTATTCTAATCTTTGGCATTCATATTCATTGCACACTAATCATCTGATAGACTTAACGGTACTGTAAAATGATAGTGATCAGATAGTATCAGAATTAAGTGGTCCCTCTGACATAAAAAAGAACATAATCAACAGTGTTTATCGAATAGGAATTAAAGTCTCTGAATGGTTTATCTACCTAATAACTCAAATATATAGTATAGATTTCATATATCTTTATTTTGCAGATCAGCAAAATGTTGAAGTCTCAAAAATTTAAAGGTGAGCTTACTGTAGATAATAGAAAAGTTGTCTACTAGCTTCAGGAGGATTAATTTTTGCACCAGCAATACACTCCAACTACTACAGTGATTTTGTATCTGGAAAGAACAGGCACTTTTTCTGTTCATTGAATATACACATTGCACATTATTTCCCTGATATATTTGTTTGTTAATGAATAGGATCCCGAAATAAAAATGTGGTAAGAAATTAATTTCCAATGCTAAATTTCATATTTCCTCTATTCTGACTGTACTTCCCCATTACTACTATAGTCTGTGTTGGCTGAAAGATGAATATAGTTTTTGATACTTAAACAGTTGTTGATATTTAGAGATCCGCAGGCAAAGGGGTTTTCTTGTGTTGCTCCTTGCGATTTTGGGGAGAGGCTGTCATTAAGTAATACAGTAATACCTTAAATTTCTATCAACTTCAAGATATTCATGCTTGTGGATGACCAATGCATTATGCATCCTACTTTACCTAACAGGTGAGGACAATGACACCAGCTTTGATGCACTCTACTGCAGGGTTTTTAAAACCCTTTTTCCTGTAACAGACATTATATTTGGACACAAAGTACTCAGATGCTGGCCATATTTGTCCCACTGATATTCCCAACAATACCATTCCTGTAGCACAATGCAGATGCCACAGTTGGACCCTAGTTTCACTGCTTTGCAGCTTGCTAAAGAAAAGAAATTCATCAAATGGTGAAGAGTAAAGGTACTGTAGTTGTTTACTAGTAAAGGCCTGGTAGACATGCAGGTAGCAAAGCATAAATCAGGGCAGCTCTTCCTTTGTTTTAAGCCTTGTTTCAGACAGATACCACAAATTCCAAGCTCTGCACCAAGGTGCTTTGCATGTCAAAAAGTCCTATATTAATTTAGATGTTTTGACTTTTTTGCAAGACAAATGATGAAACTTGAAGCAGAGTTGTACTTAATTTGCCAAGATTCTCTCACTTCTACCACAGAATTTATTTCAGATCACTAAGATACCATGTTATTACAAAAGGTACGAGTAGTCAATTATTGATTGTCTAATCAGAGCTCTTACAATAATATCCTTTCATCATTAGCTCTCTTCTGCTTCCAGCTCCAGTACTACAAAACATACCAGAATTGCTGGATCAGTATTAAAACAAACTGTAAGAAAAAACACACTAGACAAAGCATGGGAAAAAAATTACTCTGGCTGATATTAAAATTTTTAGAACTAAAATTCTCTCAAAGTTAATGGAGAAAAAGCAAATTTTCTTGGTTGTTGGAGCATGAAAAGATCTAGTCCAACCTCTTCTATTGCCTCAACAAATGCAATACTGTTTGTTTAACAGAAGCCTGTCTTCCAGAAAGGCAAGAAAGTTTAAGATTTCAAGAAATGAAGACCCTATAACTTTCCTTGGTAATTAATTTCAAAGAGTAACTACACATATTGCTAAAAATACTAAGGCAGTTTGTCAGACTTTAATTTCAAGCCACTAATACATTTCTCTGTTAGTTTAGAAAGCCTTTTAAGTACTCATTTTATTCCTGAGAAAGGACATGTACAAAGCAGTAAAACCATCATTCAGTTGTCTTTTTAATAATAATAAATTTAATAAACTAGATCAGACTGAGGTCCTCAAGTCTCACTATAACACACTTCCAGCCAAATCATTTTTATATCTCTCCTGTAAACCTATCAGGATTTCTACAGCTGCCTTTCACATTCACAAAAAAAGGCAAGCAAAAGTGAGAGAAAACAGTGAAAGCTTCCCTAATAAGCGCTGCCTTCATGTTACACAGACCTTATCTAGATTTCACAGGCTGGTGATTTGTATCGCCACCGCAAGAAATACCTCAACCACCAACACAGAATTAAACTAGTAATGTAGCAGTCGACTGAAACTTCAGTACCAATAACACACATTCCTGTTGGTAAGGCAGTTAACCAATTCTCTAAAAAAACCCATTACATTAATATACAGAATCATAAATGGAGAGAAATATTGTGTATTCACTTCCCAAGAAAATGAGGCATGTGTTCTGCTTCTTCATGGGAAATAAATTTATTAATTTCATCTTTATCTAAATTACCAACTGCTTCATGAGAAGACAGCCTTGTTTCTGAAAATGAACTAACCCACCAGCCTTTTTGTGCAGCCATTTGAGAGATCTCCCGATATTGTCCTCATTAATTCCAGGGGCAGTGAGTATGCCACAGATCAGAAAAAGTAAGAACAAACTCTATCTTTGCACCTTTTTTTCATGTAAAGATGACACTGAGCTATGACATGGTATGGTAGGTATTCAGTATGTAAACCACAGCTGTTTAAAACAGAGTAAACTCACAGAAGCACTGGAGCTTCTGGGCCGCCACCTATGATCAGAATTGTGTGCTTCTTTACCAGGAAGGCTGCCAGAAAAGTAATGGTCTGCAGCTAGCTGGTATAATCAAGGTCTCTGCTATCACGCAGAGACAGGGAGAGAGGGACTGTTGTATAAATTTTTTACGACATTCTGGGAACATTTCTGTCCAAGTAACAGATTTCTCTATGTTAATTATTTTGCTGTCTATTGCTCCTCTCCCTTGCCCCAGCTTCTAAAACAACATGTGACTTTAAAGACAGGTAGAACTTTCTAAATTACTCATCTGCACTCTGTGACTCCAAAGAGCAGTTAACTCAGCTGTCGGACTTCTATCATATTCAAAACTGGCCTTCTAACTAGAGAAGAATCCCAGTATCATCTCCAGACTGAAGGTAATGAAAATCATTTACCCAGTCCTAAAGCAGGTTCTCAAGAGCATGTTCATCAGCTACAGAATTACTCTCAGCTACAGATTTCCACTAAATTGTTTGATGGCATCATCCAAGGTATTGTATTGAACGCAAAGCATGGCTAATCTGAAAACTCATTAATGAAAATACTTTTAGCCTTATAGTGTAGTCAAGCACCAAGAACTTGAGGAATGTTTTCCTCAACTCTAATAGCACCTCTCATTTTAAGGGTTAATCTTTATGTAGTTAATGAATGTGACTGTGGTTTAGAAGTTCCTGGTTTTCCCCTTATTACTGAGAAAAAGACAAAACCCACAATTACTGCATCATTGGAGAACTATAAAAAATTCTTTCTGTTTCAAAGAAAGCACCTAAACCTTTAAAAATAAACATTTTGCTAGATAATAAAAAAATATGTCCCAAGGACAACAGCATGAGTTTTCAAGAAGTAAGACATTAGTAACCATTAACAACTGTGACTAGTTTTTCATTAGACACAGTTCTCACCTAGTGCTGCTAATTACCTGGCTTTCGCTAACAAATTAAGATAACATAAAGTAACAGAGGAATAATTTCTCGGGCTTCAGACAAAATGCTTTTGATCCTCCAACATTAAGTGGCATTATTAAAAAAGTCTGAGGAAAATTTCAGGTGGACAAAAAATAACACAGATCACACAGATCAGGTAAGCAACAGCATACATGATCTGCCTGATATTTTGAAATTAGAGTATTTTCTGTAGTCCTTCTAATTATCATCACTCCTCATATGGTGTGAAAGCATGTACGTATTCTGCAAGTTAATGGCATTTGATTTTCGACCAGCAGAAACAGCATTCAGAAGAGACCGAAGAACACTTTTCATAGTACACATTTTAATTGGCTGCTTTTTTCCAAAAAAAGGAGTGTGGTGATCAAGAAAGATCACTTTTTCAGAGTAAAACACTCTTAACCCAATAACTAGTCCTTGTAATAACTTATGAAAAAGTACATTTGAAGTGACATAAGTAGTAAAGCTTGTCACCTCCGTTAAAATAGTTCTCCAAGCTCTGATGTGTGATACAGAATCTGTTCCAGATGTGCATAACAAAAAAGTCACTCGAGCAGAAATTGACACAATTGTGAAGACTCTTCTTGGTGACAAATACTGCTAGACTAAGACTAATTTGTTTAAAAGTCTGAAAACAATTTTGTAATCATGAAAGATAAGGAAGAGCAGGAGTTCTTCTGATCCTTCAGGCCCCATTTGCCTTTAGCAAGAAGATAAGGAAATAGAAGGAGGTAGCCACTGAGTAGGAAGAAAAGATCTATTAAATCATGTAAAGCTACCCTAAGACTGCAGAAAGGAAAGGCTTTTGTTTGTGGAAGGCACAAAGCACTGCTTCAGATGTTTCTCCAGAGTGGAAGAAGAGAACACAACATCGCCTTACGTCTGATCTTTCTGCAAATTTCTCATCCTGAACACAGGAGAAGCATTGCCACTTGGCACCATCGTGATCAAACAGCAGAACTGCCTACTCCTCTCCTCCCAAGCAGGTGACCCACACAGCTCCCCAAGGGCTCAGAATTACTGACATTTGCTCTTCTCAGGGCACAAACCAAAACAAGGGAAAGGAAGAAAACTCAGACCCATTGGGAATGAGGTAGGTCTAAATACAAGTCACAAGACAAAACCTCCACACTGTACACCTGCAAACTAGACACACTAACCCTATACAGTCCCTCTTTGGCACCTGAAAAGATCTCTTTGTCATCCACCAGAGCCACCTGTGAACCAGGCTTCCGGGAATGCTGTCTCCCACTCCCTACTCTTCCCCCTCCTGCAGCTGGAAACTTCCCCTGGCTGAGAGGACTCAGCAGCACACCAGGAACACAACCTTCCGCCTCAAGGATACAGCCAGCAAGGAATGTAGATGGAACCACCACAAGGTAAATGGAAGACCTCTGTTTCAGCTGTCCAATACAACCATTTACCAAAACACAACCAAGCAAGCAAAAACTATGTCATCTGTTAGAGTTAGATCTGTTGGCTTAGTAATAAAAAAAGACGTCATGTTGCCTGTGCAACAAAATCAAAAGAACAAGTGAACTAGAGCATTCTGTTGGGGAAGATAGGCCGACCAACTAAAGGGCTGTAGCATTGTTGCTTTACTGCAAGAGGCCTCTGTTGAACTGTGTTCCCACAATGCTCTAAAATTCAAGTTGAACAGTTTGGGGATAGTACAGTCCCAAGTACTTGCAAGGCCACGTGCACTTTACCTCCTAGCGCATTGCTACAATGCATTGCTGTGTTGCTTTCAGTCAGTGCTTTCCAAATGAGGCAATAAAAGGGAAGCAAAAGATACTTCTGTGACAAAAACCCAGCTCTGAATTCTGACCTGCTGATAAGGACTAAGTCTTCATGAGCCTATTTCCCTTAAACCTGTACAGGTTCTCAGCACATTTTGCACACTGAATAGAAGCTGTCATTAATATAAGTGATACAGTGAGCAGAACTAACCTACACTGTTCTTGGTAAATTTGTCAATGATTATGTATCCCATGAGAAGGACCATACTATGCCCATGCTATGCCTGTTGGCTGGATATACTTATCTCATACATCACATAAGTCTATTCCTATTGAGGACTCCCCACACTGTTATCCAAAATGCATATGGGAATTCTTAGAAATTCATAATTGTGTGATTTAGGATCTGGACAAAACTTGGGGAAGCATATGGAATATTTTATATTATCAGTTATGTCATACAACAAGCTTTTTCAACAGTTATTTTTGTTGTCACATGATATTTATATGTTATCACTGTTTTCATGATTAATCAGTCAATTAAAAAATTGTATCAGCTATATAGCAATTTATTATTTTGGTTGGCTTTAATAAAAAGTGATGGAGTAAAGCTCTGCAGATAACTGTACATAGTTCCATCACTACAGTATTTGGGATACATAAATACACGTAAAAGCATGCTATACATTGTTAACATATAATTTTGATTATTTTATGGACTCAGAATCAGATTGACTAAATTACTTATCCTCAAAGAATACCTGAGAGAGTTATTTTACATTGCTAAACAGTAGGATTTTTTTCTGACCTCCATATTTTGAGGTTTTGTTTTCAACTGGCTGATTTTTTTTCCATAAATAAAATACCTACATATACATATGCGTATAATGAGTATATATGCTAGAACCTAAAATTTTCAGTGACATATTATTTGTGGCCAGATTCCTATGAAAGGCTAAACTCTCTTTCCCTTTGAGGTATCTGTGAGGTACCCAAAAAACAGTAGAACCAGGTCTGACACATGAAAACTATATATAGTATGTTAGATAGACAAGATTGTGAAACCAGCAATATTTTGAAAATTCAAGACTATTTTACTAAAAGATATGTAAATCTATAAAAGGAAAATAAAGCGGTTGTTCATCAGTTTGTGATCTTTTATAGTTCGTTCTACAGTAATAATTTATAAGTTAATTAGTTATAAATTTTACATGGTTGTTACTATTGCTATTTGTACTTTAAAATGTGGGTTATGTTGTAATTCGTATAATCACAGAAAATATTCATGTGGTTCTGTAACTGAATAAATACTACTTATTAAAACAGCAAAGGCTGTAATTTATCTTTCACTATCAATTTGTTGTTCCTTTTTACTTCAGAGTTCAGTACAATAGTTCACTATGCTCGTTTCTTCAGAATGAAAAAGTCATAATTAAACAGAAGTTATTCTTATGCTGTGTGAAAATTCCCATGAATCCCTAAATGGGAAATGGAAAGACTGAAGTAGAGAGAAGAGGAAAACTGAGTATTCAGATATTTGCAGTCCACAGAACAAAGTAAGGTAATACAATGACAGAAGTAACAGAAAATAGTCTAGTTTCACCTTAGGCCTAGTCTCCCTAAAGATAGTAGCCCTGTTAACCATGAAAAAGTCTATCTGTAGTATCTTTGCACCACTCTAGGCTAAAGTCTGTGAGAATTCTACTGTCACGATCCTTTCTTAACTCAGCCCCAAAAAATCATGTACTAATGTGTATGAGTGGGTTATCTTTCCAGAAAAGACAGCATTATATATAAACAGAAACCTATTGTAAAAAATATTTATAATCCATGAACTACACAGGTATGTCCATGAACTACAGTTGTTAATGAAAAATATAATTTAATTCATCCTATTGAAAGATACTAGTGTCTGGTCCGGACATCAGTTTCCGACCTGAAGAATGCAGCATTGATAAAATAAATACATAATACTTCCTCTCTTTATGAGGCATATAAGAAAAATCTCCATTTAACTGTGAAAGGTACCACATCCAGCCCACTCTTCGTTTCTCCTAGCCACCGGTTGTACCATAGCACCCGCATGCTCCATTCTTCGGCCATAAGCCCATACACTTCTGCCAAAATTAGAGCTCTCACTGTACACTCCGCACTTTCTGGTCCCTTTCTGTCTGCGTAAGGGGCTCAGGCAAGCTGTCATGCACTGTGACTCCCTATGTGAGCCACATATAAGCACAGACAAGCTGAGACCTCATATGCTAACTTGCTCCTCCAAAATAGGTAGTGAACCCTAGACCCCACATCTCCTCACTTCATTTTCTCATGGATTGCTCTTCAGAAGGTGTTTCTTCTACAGTTCTAGAAAACAAAACCACAAGCTGTGCAGCCTGGAAAAGATTCTCCAGGTAAGCAAACCAAACTCAACTTGTCCACTGCTGCATTTGGCACATGCTCAATGTCTGCTCAATGAGTGAAGACACTGCCTCAGTCACAGTGAAATTTCTTTTCTAGAGGATAAATGAAGACCATGGAACATTTAAAGCTTTCAAAGAGCTTAAGTGAGGCTGCATGATGCATAATGTTTGTATAGACAATCCCCAGAGACACAAAGTTTACCTTGAAAAGTGTCAATGTCACACCCAGTGATTGCCGAAACGGCAGAAATCCCTGAAATTTTATTTCATTGTGTTTCCATCTGACTCGCCCTGCAGTAAGTTCAGTGCTGTTTCTCCACTCTGCAGATGCTGTAGTCACTGGATTTTTCAGAGATCATTCTCAAAGCTCTGGAAACTCAGTATTTAACCAGCAGAATCCATACTATGAAAGTGACTCTACAATACTGATATGGTTACCTCCCATTATGAACTATGAACTCAGTAATTGGTGGGGAAACCAATAATGTAAATTCTGGTAGAAGCTGGACTGTGCAAAATACTGAGAAAATGAAAGAAAATTCCTTAAGAAAGGAAGTCAAAAATAACATGGAAGTAGACTGCAGCGCTATGTGCAGTCAGTACGCATTTACCTGAACCAGTTAAAAGCACAGTGATCAGAATGCTGACCAAATAACCTAGAAAATAAGAAAGGCAGATACTCCAACCTGGAGAAAAGTCAGGGACAAACAATATCCAGCTTACGAAATTACATTTCTGAGCTACTGAACCTCCATGTCAGACTGATACATATATGTTGCTAGCATATAGAAGAATTATACAGTGAAAATCCTTCCATTTACATCTCAAGACCTTGGAAACAAGATGGAAGTACAAAGAGAAGACACTAGAAAATCCTAAAGGAGGAGAAAGGAAGGCAAAAAACCTCTAAGGAATTCATGGATGCAAAAGAGTTCTTTTATTAGAATCTAGAAAACTGTGTCTATATTTTTTTTCTCTTACAACATGTGGAGATAGAAACTAACCTGAGGCAATAACCATGAAAAACTAAGCTGTGTAGATAACCTGGCGAAGACAGACTAAATATTGCCCTGGTTCTGTCTTTCAAATCCCACACCATAAACTAACACAAGCTTTGAAGGAAGGTGATCTCACTTTATATTTCCTTAATCCCTTTTCAATTGCTGCCAAATCCTTTCAATAAAACAAAAAACTTGGGAATTACATTCATATACCTGTACCTATACCTATACACACACAAATATACATAGACACACACAGATATATAGATAAACATATATATACATATAAACTCAACTGACAGAATATAACTGCTATACTGGAAATCTGTACTTTTCCTAAACCTTCCGTTATTCATATTATTCGGTTCAGCACTCAGAATTGGCCTCTTGAACTCAGTGAAATAAAACAGAAGCAACAATTTCAGAAGAAATCCCAGCTCAGCTTACAGCTGAAAGGACAATATTTACTGAGCCACTTCCAATAACAACCTTGGTATAAGTCAGTGGCCTTTCACTCAACCACTTTCTCTTTTTAGCAGTCAGCATGACCTTTGGTCACAAGAGGAACCAGATCAATAGTATCAACATGAACTAATCCTTGCTGAAGCATTTCTTTTCTGTCCTTTGCTAAGGTAAGAAAGCAAGAATTGCTCCAACTCTCAAATTATGAGCCTGAGATGATACACCTCAAGTTATGTGCCTAGGCAATTTAAAAAGTAGTCTGATTTTTTAGAGCTAAGCAAGCTCAGTTTCCTTTGTCTACTGATTTAAGAATTTCTGTAGTCAGAAACTGTGTGTACTCAGTTTTTGCAGCAATAATCATTTATAGACCAAATCATCTCTAAATGACACACTGTTATAAGGTTCATAGTTTGTAAAATTAAAAAACTGTATGTATGACAACAGGAATCCAAGTTCCCTGAATTTAATCCAAATCCACATTTATTATTTGGTCATCATTTGATGCACGCAAATAAAAATTTGACAAATTTTTTTCTAAGTAAATTTTCCAAAAGCTTGCAAAATAGAATGACCTTTTTCTTTTTTAACTTGGAAAGCAAAGATGTTATGAACAACACTGACTATACTGATGCTAGATGTAAGTTTCTGATGTCTTATTGCATACACCATGCACGTAGGAAATAAAATGCATTAAAGTATGTATCAATTAATGTATTAATGTAGCAAAACTACACACAAAGATTTTTATTATAAATGGCTACACAGAATAAAAGAGTAGTACGTATTTATATGCAAGTTTGTAAGAGAATGTATTTTATGTAATTTTTCAAATTGTATGCAGCCAAGATATTCTTTGTGACTTTAAAAAAAGTGTAACTCAGAAAAGATCAAGAGACTTTAAGAAGTCATCTAGTCCAGCCTCTTACGCTGCACTGCTCTAAGCGATATCCAAAAATCATTAATTGGAATTCGTTGACTTCCTTACAGTACCTACTTACAAAACCTTCAAGTGACCAAAAATATAAGTTCCTGCCACTTATTTTCTCTGGATATCTGTCCACTTTATTTTTTCTCCATTTGAGGCTGTAAAGAAATAAACTATTCAAAAGCAACAGCTTAATTTTCTAGACTCTAAAGGTTCTGGGAATTTATCTTTCTTTTCCATGTTAGCATGTCTTTTTCTCCAACAGTAACAGTTAACCTGTTTTGTCCCACTAATACTGCAGCATTCCACTTGTGGTGTATAATGTTAGCATTGGTAAGGGTATCTGATGTGTATTCACAATGGTGATGTGAATATCTGAATGTAAGTGGAAACACTTGTTGCTGGTGTGCTAAAGGATTCAACATTGCAGCACTATTGTAGGCAGACATTTTAAGCCCCAACAATCCCACTTTTGAGACAGGGTAATTAAATTGGGTCAACAAAGATTAGGACTGTGAAGCATAGGGAAATGGTAAGAACAAATCAAAGAAAGAGATGAGATGAGAATCTGGGCCTTCTTGACTTCTTAAGGAAAGCAGCAGAGGGCAGACTGTTCTACAGATCTTGGGACTCCTGAAATGTTGTCTTTTGAGAACTCATTCTAATAACATGAGTTAACCTAAATAGATGAAACAAACTAATAAAATCTACACATTTTTCCCCTAGAAAGAGCAGCAATTAAGGAAAAGCAGACTCTGCATGAGCCTTTTAAGAAGCCTGCCAAAATTCTGCTCATTTTCATTACTCAGTTATTTAATAATTCAGACAGTACATTGCAGTCAAAATGCCCATTTGCCATTTCTGCATTTCTATCAAGCATTAGTCAGTGGTTTTTAATCATGTTGCCTATCTTTGGAACTCTCATTGCTCTTTCTCATTTTGCTACTTTGAGAAGAAAGACCAGTGATAACAATTTCATGCCTTGAAAAGAAACATGCAATGCTATCTCTACATTTTTGAAAACTGAGAATATTAATTTTAAATTTCATCCACATACCTTTCCAAAATGATGATTTATCCTCACACTTCAGTGAGGTGAAGCTACTTCTAAATTTCTCTGCTAGTTCTTTTCTGCTGTTGTTTCCATTTGAATGGGGTTTTTTCCCCCCTCCCATTCTTTTAGGATATCACTTTCAGTAAATGGGTATCTAAATGTTAAGGTCATCATTATCAAATATTATAACAGGTTGCCTTTTGCACATGTAACTGTACATTTTGAAATGAAAAATGCCTACGTTTGAATTTATGGTGGGTTTGCATGGAATAGGATGGAGGACACACAGGCACTTGATGTCATATCCTTACAAACATTAATATTTGAGGATGCTTGAGTCAAGAACGTTCATTTATATACAAGCCTTGATAGTGCTTTCCCCTTATCTCCTGGATGAGGTGTCCATGCAGGAGTTGGGCTACCAGGGCTTCTTGGAATATGCCTCAAAGAATACAAAAACTTGGTGGAACAGCCACTTTGCCTTATTTTCTCCCCAGAGTTAAAAAAAGAAGAGATCCAGTGACTAGATTATACAGAACTAGCATACTTAATTGGCAATATTAGGAGTCTGAAGAACTCATAAGAGTTCTTACTAAAACCACTGAAATTACATATAATTACTTTAAATACATTAAACATCCTGGCCAGAAATTTCAGAAACTGTTTGTGAGGGGGAGTAATACATCCCCCTCACTGGGGGTGGTGGTGTGGGGAAGCTGGAATCACAGGAAGAAATTTAAAAAACCAGATGTCTATTGAATTAAAAAGACAAACAGAACAAGACAAGAACTCAGGGATAGCTAAGTAAATGAGATTACCACTCTACTGAAATAATGCTGTCAGAACTGTGGGTCAGACCTTCTTTTACAGCTGTGGGTGGCAACTGATGTAAGCTACTGCTGTTCTGCTTCTCTGCACAAACCCTCACCTCATTCCCTCTGCTGGCTTCATAGAGTACAGCTGCTGGTGAGATCAAACTGAGTCATGACAGGTACACAGGCAAAACTTAGCAGCTTCCCTTGCTCCCTAGTGGGTAGAAGGGTACCATCCAAGTGCTGGTCTGAACATGAGCTGATTTTTTCACTCTTTAACAGACATCACCAATGCCCATCTTGTCTCCTCTTTTAAGATGTTCAAACACCAGCCAGAAGGTACTGCTAGTGAAGTCTAACCAGACAGAAAACTGCAGTAACTAATCCAAGTGTTTTGGGCTGCAAGTATACCAAACACCTGCCACATTCATGCCTTGGAAGTCATGTAGCAGCACTACTAATGACAGCAAGCTTGTGTCAATAGAAAGGAGTACTCTAAAAAGAAATGCAAAAAGCCCTCACACCAGTGTATTATTTGAAACATTTCAACACAGGAGAATCAAACATAATCCATCAGCTAAGTTTAATGGTGTTAAGGATCCTGTGGAAAAAATGCTGTCTACTCAGGTATTAAAGATCACATTTAGGGTATTTCCAAGAGAAAGAATTACAATTATAATGGCAGATATAAGCATGACTTTATTTTAAACACATGGCTTCCTGAGTTATATTATGTTCTTATTATCATAATTAAAATTATTTTTCCAGTCTCTCTATCTTAAAATAAATACTTTACTGGATATAATATTACCACTAGGTAACAGATAGATGAACAATGGTCAATTCATTGTACATAAACTCATTGAGAGAATCTTTATATGTTCCCTTGAGTCAGTATAATTCTGAGTGACGCACTGACTTATTGCAGCTTGCCTACAAGTTTGCATTCAGCAATTGTGCTATAGATTTCACTCTCAAAATCTAGGAACCTCAACGAACAATACTAGTTTTAAACCCTCAACTTTCTGGGCCACAGGAAAAGAAAAGATCTAAACAGAATCTCAAAAAGCCATGCTGGAACTAGGAGTAAAAATAGTCCTGTTTCATTTTAGACTGTGGCAATTTATAAATATCAAGTTATGGAGTATATTTTTGGTGTTATTAAATTTGATAATACCATGCTCAGATACAGCAAAGGAAGTAGTTTCACCTAATCAAATTATTTGCTAGCAGGATCTTTGGACTATCTTCAAAAAGCATACGAACAAATTATTGTAAAATAGAATAGCCTTCCTGATTTTGTGTGTGCTGATTTGTTAATGATTACATTAAGAAGAAAGTGATTCATAATGAGCTTTTAAGGCAAAGAGGATTATTACAATGAGATAATTTTTTCTTTCAGATAATACAGGTCACAGATTTGTTATGTGGTTCTTGCATTATTGTGATTGTTTCAACAGGCATATGCAATTTAGAAAGAGACTGAATATTGCTTTAAAGATGTCAACACTAAGCACTGTTCAACAGTGCAGATCGTACATTCTCCCTTCTTATACTGAGCTGCGGTACTCTTAAAGCCACATTCAGACAAGAGCCTTGCATGAAGATGGTATCATTCTCCTCCTTGATACAGGGAAATATATGCTTCCTACTGGCTCTTCTGTCTTCCCAAACCACAGATCCTGCTGTCATGCCAAACTTCGACATGGAAGGTGGATAGCTATGTAAACTTGAAGTCACTTCCTCAAACAGAAAACACCTACAATCAAATTATTTGTTACCTTCTAGAGGTTTCTCTGCATTTTTGTTTATGGAAAACTAGCCAACAGTATTTCATCAGATATATAGTTTTCTAGGGGAAACAGATTATAGTTAAAAATTAATGAGGTGACTACTGAATGAACCTTCCAAACCAAGAAGTGGAACATACTGCAGAATTTATACAGACCTTCAGAGTGCGCACATTGCATACCACCAGCATGATGTGAGAGACATATCTAAACCATAATACAGATCACTAACACAGCAATTTTTTCAACCAGTGAGGATATATCTGTTTAGGAAGATTAAGGCAAGGCTGCCAAAGTCCATTCCTCAGAGATCATTGGGTAGTCCCAGAATGCCTTATTAATACACATTGCTAACATGCCAGAAACAGAGGTATCAAATAATTTCATGAGGTCCTTTCTGTCATCAGGGACATGATGCTTCTAGTAAGGCTCCACAGAGTTGTGAGTAGGTCAAGGTTATTCATATATTTCATTAGTGACTTGAAAGTTAAACCAGTGCTGGAAAAATCTGCAAGTAACAAAGGGTATTCTCTGAGGAAAAATAAAGAGGAGGAAAGTCAGCCCTGCTGAATTCCAGAGCCTGTGGCCCAGGCAAACAAAATGGAGGACTGAATCCTGGAAAGTAGTGACTAAGTAGGATTCAGGAATCATAACACACAAGCAGCTCATTATGAACTACTTCTAAAACCAAATGCTACCATGGCATTTGGAAATGTGACAATGAAATTACAGACAATGTTAAAAGAGCTAATGGAATATTCACAGACAAAAAGGAAAAATGGACAGAAAAGAATCAAGGACAAAGAGAGTATAGAAGCCATCAGTACAGTTTGTGAAAAAGAATACTAAGGCGATTTGCTTATTGTCCATAAATCTGCTTCAAGAAGGGAAAAAAATTAATACTAAAGAACTCTTTAATCTGAGAAAGACATAATAATAAACAAATCTTGAAAGCTGAATTTGAAAAAGAATGAAATTTGAAATATGGAACAAAGTCATTATTTTTAAAATAATGAGGCTAATATAGGAAACCAGTGAAACAAGGTGAATTGTGCATTTTATGTCTTCACATCAAGTCTTATGTCTTACTGATAAGGTAGTAATAAATAAATAAAGTATCATATGTTCATTTATTAATATGATACTTCACTGAGAACATGGGAAGATAGGAAGGGTACAAAAGATCATGGCATGTATGTGTAACAGCCATCTTGCGCAATATTTAAAATTAATGTATTGGTGGCTTTAGTAATTCAATGACTGTAACATAAAAAATTCATCCTGGACAACAGTAGCAAGCTGACAAGCCACAGGAACACGGTATTTCACTAAGACACCTGGTCCCAGGAGAAGATCTCGGTGATGTTGCCATAGTTGACATAACTCCCAGTTAATTAGGTAGGTACCTTTAAGTAGACAGACTGCTTGATTCTGACAACTGTCATCAAATACATTTGTGTCTACTGTTTAAATCCAAGGGAATATAAATACAATAGATGAATGTGGAAGTAGTCAAAAATGCAAGGAGCACTTGGAAGGCAGATTACTGCATCTACTCTGCTAAGTAAAATAATATCCAGGAGCAAAGCTAGGAGCAGATTCCCTGATTGTCCATGTGATGTGATTCTTACTTGGCTCCCAGGCTCAGTTTTGAAGAGATGCATTTAGCTCACTCTGAGACCTAATCAGAGAGTGGTTCAGAGGGAGGAATATTCCAAGGAGCACTCTCCACAGACAACAAGAAAAGGCTGGGCCTGGTTTGGCTTCTTCTGCCCTATACAGTCTTTCAGCTCTGTCCCCAAAGGTTTTTCATCCTCAAATACCACTGTATGCATTCCTACCATGTGCCAGAGCTTGTAAGACACATCCTTTGTCTCATGTTATAAAAGCACTGTGCTGTAGGGCTCAAACACAGCCTTCACATTATTACAGAGGCTTTGAAGTGAAAAGAGAAAACAAAAGAAAAAAGTCTTAGGCCCATAGTGGACCCTGGTCAAGTGAAACAGAAAGACCTGAGTAGTTTTGAGGCAAGCCACTCCATTCCTTGGAGTTCAACAAGCATTCCCTCAGATGGACACACTTTTGCATTGCCCATACATCCTGTGAGTCACCACTACTCACAACTAAAAGAAAAAAGTGAAAAAAATTAGGTGAGGAAAATTTGAAACAGGTGAAGAAATTCTGTCATTAATAGCAATTGGGAATAAAGACAACAAATAATCAGGTACAAAATACAATCTTGTTCATAAAATCCTGAACTTAAATCCAGCTAACTAAAATCTTTGCTTTACTATTAAAGCCTGTAGAGCTATGAACAGCAAGATGAATTACGGTAAAAAAATGGCAAGCTAAGAATGCTCTGCCTCTAGATGTTAAAAAAATCCTGAAGGATTTGCTTCTATTAATTTAGAAGTATTGCTTAAGAACCTAAGGGCTGGGGAATCCTTTTCGAAGACTGCAAAAAGTCAGTGGGGGAACTATCTAGCTTGCTCAAGCTTTTCAAAAATAAGTGTAGATAGCAAGAACTTTCTCTGGCTTCAGGAAAATGCTGAAGTATGGCAGATGTCTATCCTGACCATGTTCCAATTCACTCTTATAGCTCTTCTATCATTACAGTCTAGAGGGCAGCATCCAGCATACAAATTGGCTGAGGTCTTCTCTGCTTATGCAACAGGAAACTGCTGCCTTAGCTACACACAACCTACATTTGGAGGATGCAACGGCATGAACTCGGCAAGCTCGCTGGCACAGTCACTTGAAGCATGAAGTGTAAGTGTAACATAGGTAATTCAATACCTTTTGACTATGAGTTCAGCAACCTTTTAGTGCTTAAGAAACAAGATTTTAATATTGCTTCAAGATACAGCATTTTTGAATTTAAGCCAATTTAGAAGTTGAAGGTCTCATAGTATTTCCTCCATTCCATGTGTATTTTTCCGTATAATGTACATGTCCATTGTACAACTGTTACACACAAATTGTTTGATTTCTAATCTTTGTTAAACTGGAAAATTATCTTTGACCTGCTTTTATATAAATTAAAACCAAAATTTGATTAAGATCTCTTTCTCTCTATATATATATAAAAGATTTCTGTCAGCATTCATGGAAGTGCACATGGAAATAAAAGGAACAGAAGCTTGAAGACCAATATCTGGATGTTATAAAAAATTTTAAAATTCAGCCACTCAATGAAGAACAGATTGCTATGCATAAAATCACGCTCACACGAGAAAGCATTCACTTAGAGATAGAGAACAGTAAAAGAAAAGGGACAGAGCAGAGTCATAACACTATTCACTATTCCGTGACAAGCTATCAATTAGTAATACAGTAACATTTGACAAAATTAGCTAAATAGAATAAGGAATAGGTTGATGCATGAAAACACATTTTGAATACTTGAATGCCACTTTTCATTAAATTTCATCCTAGAGAGCATCTGCCTCGGCCACTGACAGTGATTTTTTTTTTTTTTTTTAAGAACTGTACTTTATATTTCTAGCCTTCATGAAGATCATGCAGCAGCCAATATACTGTCAAAATTAAAGAGCAAATCTCTGCATGGCTTACTTCCCAGGACCTTTTTTCTACTCTTATTATCACCACTGACCACCCAGAACCTGTAAACAATTTGTACGCATGCAATATTTATGTGGGAACTGGCTTTTAACTGATTCAGGAACGATGTCAACAGTAGTTCACTTCTGGCAGTTGACTGCAAAACTTTCATGGTTCGATGTCCATGAAAATTCCTCAAAGTACTGGGAAATGAAAGGGTAAGTGGAGAAGAGGGTGAAAATTACACACTCAGGCAAATATTAAAATCATGGATTAAGAGTTATATTGAGTTTTTGTATCACCTGTATTACATGATGGGATTAAAAACATTTAAAGCAAAAATGTGGTTAAAAATGTTTATATAAATAACTGTCAAAGTTCAGAAGGGCACAATCACATTCTCCCATAATGTCCAAGTGGGAATGTTAAACATTACAACTATGGTATAATTCAAAACTAGTTAACTAGGTAACTCATGCAGACATCACTCTTTTGAAGATGATGGCAAAAGGCTATCTGGAATTTTGTATTACTTTTATAGATAGCCTTCTGAAATTAAAAAAATAAATTGTCCAGACAAGGCCTTATATGTCAAAATCCTGATTAAAAAGCACTCATCCTACACCCCAAGAGAAGCTGCTGAAAACAGATGTTCCTCATTGGATTTTGCAGTTTTCAGTGACAAACAGACATGTTAATAAAATCTAGACTGTTAGTTATATAATTGCACTCAGTCTTTTGAAGCATACTATATTTGGAACTCCGTGACCCGACTCCATCCTGCTTGTTTGTCTGGTCTCTCTGCTTTTTGATGGTAAACCATGTTTGCAAGATGCCTGACACTGAAAATCAATTTATCTAGTTAGTATCTTCAGTTCATCCATTACATCAAATGTTAAACAGTAAAGGCAGAAATCCGATTGTGTGGTTTCATGATTGGTCTGAACAAATTTAAGTCCACACCATCTACAAAAGTGATGCTCCTGACATTCTCACTGCTGCCCTTGGCTGAACAGTCTGATCTTCCTTGTGCTGACACCATGGCTCATTCCACTACTACACAAGAACAACAGGGAACCATTTGTGCTGGAAAGCAGCTCCACAACTCTTTTCCCCTAGATTGTATTTCCTGGTTCCCAGATATTGCTTACCAGCCAGTGAGAGGGAGGTATGGGAATGCTGGTTGGTGGTGAAGGCTACTGAATGCAACCAGTCCTCAGAGTAGGAACACATGTAGAATAGTTTAAATCAACAGTGCAGCGGCACTCTTTGAAACAATGTCAAGTACATTCCAGCTTTTTTCATATTTTGGTCTTGAACTCCTCAAATCCAAAACCAGATAAAAAAGATGGAAAATGCTTGATTTTCATGGGTGTTCATTATTAAAAAATCCCATTAAATTAAATTGGATTTGTTGGCTTGTTACTTTAGAAAAAAAAAATCAACCCATTCTTATGTGCCTAAACTGACCAGAAACCTAACACAAAGCATCCGGGTTCTAAAATATTGTTGCAGCCTACAATACTTTTGTGGGTTTTCCTATTACTTTCTTTAGTATATTTAACTTCTCTTTGGCATTTTTGCTTCTAATTTAGATTTGTTTCTGTATATTTTGGAGCCACAGTAGTATTAAATTACTATAGTAATTTACAATCTAAAGTGAAATTGCCAAACTAAATATTGATGTATATTAAACAGCAAAAAAGTCAGCAAGTAAAAGCAAACATCAAGTGATTCTATATTAATCTTACTTCTTATTTCTAACCGTATTTTACAAAGGAAGATACTGCAAGTTAACAACTTATCTAAAGGGAGAGTATGCAAACAGAAAACCAACCCTTTATTTTTTTTATTCCTTGCCCTATTTGCATCAACACAGAAAAGTGTTGTGAAAGTGAAAAGTGAAACTGGAGAACAGTTTCAACAAAGAGAGGTTTTCAGTCATTTGCCCTACCAATAGAATAAAACTAATAATGTGATTATAACTTCAAGCAAAGCTTTCACTGAATTCATAGATAGAGAGAAATCTGAAGATTGAGGCAAATGTATAACCAGTCATACAAATTTTAATGGCTGAAGAATCTTAAAATCCAAGAATTTCTTCAAGTGGTTGAATCAAAAGCAACTTTATTTAATATGGGAGTTGGCTCTGAACACATTAAAGCAGCAAAAACATGATAATACATTTTTTGCCACAAGGTTTTCTTTTCTTCTACAACTTTCAGTTATAGTTAATCCAAACAATTGAAATTCCAAATTTCTATCAGTTGTATCAAGTAAGTATCTAGGAGAACATTTTAAAATTTGAATATTCACTGTGGTGTAGTATGCTCTGGATTACATTTCAAAGTTGTTTATCTTGAGTTATTGTAATCCTGAATTCTGAAATAGGTGTTGTAAGAAATATCCAATTATAGGACAAAAGAACTGTATCTGTATATTCTCAGGAAGATACTAAAGTGAAACAATTTCATTATTTCAGTGCTTTTTTCCGACCTTCCCTGGGGAGGTGCTAGGAGACACCCTCTTAAGCTTCCTCCCACCACACAGAGCAGGGGGGGAGGGGAAGAATAAAAAGAATAAAGAGAGAAGAATAAAAAGAGGCAAATGGAGAGGATTGAATGACAGCAAGCAGTGGAGAAAGGACAGTCCCAGGAATTGCAGCACCACTCTTCCTTAGTACTTCCTTATCCAGTGCATGTATGCAGCACAGCTCCCCATTTCCAGTTACCCAAGCAGTTCCTAGCCTTGGCAGGTGACCTTCTCTAGGAAGGTCAAATAACCAACCTCAGCTGCAACACAAGAACTCACTAAGGCATGAATCCTCAAGATTTTCAGGAAGTGTATCAAGTACATATGATCATATTCTGTGAGAAGAATGATTACAAATAAACAAGCAGATGTATTTTCCAACTTGTTCTGAAAAAATGTTTGCCCATAGTCACAGTCAAGAATTCATTTCCTTAAATGGCTTTTTGATGTGGATTTCTAAAATTAAATCTGCATCAGAATTCTTCTAGGGCTGCTCCTACTATTCTATCTTGGGACTGCTTTTCTTCTCCACAAGCCACTCCAGTCTGATAGGTCACGCACATGAATAAGAAATACAGAATGACAACATTTTTGAAGAAAAAACACTTGTAGAAAAAGAGATTTCTAGTACAACAGATTTTTTCACATTTAATAGGTGTAAAGGGTTATTTGTCTTTGAGCATTATGAAACAAACTGCATTCAAGTGTAAAGTCACTTCATAAATAGGAAGCACAAGTGTGGGACCCAGTGAGCCGCTAACCAAGGTAAATCACATGTAAAGTACTTATAATGCATTAGATGTGTCAGCATATTTCCAGGCTAAGAATAGAGCCGAATAAGCCATTTGTTATTTTTTTCATGAGAATAGACTAGAATTCAGATTGCACATTATTCATGCAACTAGAAAACTGCAATCTTACATGTTTTCAGTTTTACTGCTTTGCCAAACTGACTGAAATCAATTAAGGTGAAACATTATGAAAATCATTGCACACAACAAATTCATAACTTCAGAGCAGAAGCAGCACTAATTGCTCAAAAGCCATCTTAAACTTGAGTAAAGTACTAGAAGAGCACAGCCTCTAGTTACAAAAAGACAATCATACACTCAGCAAAGATGTGACTACAACTCAGGCAGGTAATTCACAATGAGCTCACAAAGCTCAAGTATTGTAATAAAGTTAACCACAGCAGCATAACAATCAGCATGGATTGATCTCCCAGCATGTACTCACATTCCCAGGTAGAATGTGAGTTCATCCACTGAGTTCTTTCCCACCACTACCACACTCCAAGCACCTAACTTAGGTATGTCTCTGCTCTCAATCCTTTCCCCCCCAGCCGGTATTGATACCAGGGCTTGCCCTGATGCAGGTGCAGGACCTTGCATTTGGGCCTTGGTGCACCTCATGAGGTTCACATGAGCCCACTCCTCAAGATTGTCCAGGTCCCTCTGGATGGCATCCCGTCCCTCAGGCATGTCAATTGCACCACCCAGCTTGGTGTCATTTGCAAATTTGCTGAGGGTGCACTCGATCCCATTATCGATGTCATTGATGAAGATATTAAACATTACTGGTCCCAATATGGACCCCGGATGGACACCACTTGTCACTGATCTCCACCTGGACATAGACTGTTGACTACTACCCTCTGGATGTGAACTTCCAACCAATTTCTCATCCACTGAACAGTCTACCCATCAAATCAATATCTCTCAAATATAGAGAAAAGAATGTTATGGAGGACCGTGTCAAAGGTCTTGCAGAAGCCCAGACAGACAACATGCATAGCTCTTCCCTTTTCCACTGATGTAATCACTCCATCATAGAAGGCCACTAGGTCAGTCAGGCAGGACTTGCCCTTGGTGAAGGCACACTGGCTGTCTCAAATCACCTCCCTGTCCTCCATGTGCCTTAGCATAGCTTCTAGGAGGATCTGTTCCATGATTATCCCAAGCATAGAGGTGAGGCTGACAGGTCAGTAATTCCTAGGGTCCTCCTTTCTACCTTTTTTAAAAATGGGTGCAATATTTTCCTTTTTCCAGTCACCAAGGACTTCACCTGACTGCCATGACTTTTCAAATATCATGGAGAGTGGCTTGGCAATTACATAAACCAATTTCCTCAGGACTTATCAAGTCCCATAAACTTAATGTTGAGATTCCTCAGGTGGTCACAAACCTGATCTTCTCTTACAATGGGAGGAACTTTACTCCCCCAGTCTGTCTTGTGTTCCATCCACTCCAGAGGTGTGGGAAGAGAAATTGCCAGTGAAGACTGAGGCAAAATAGTTGAGTACCTCAGCCTTNATGGACCCCAGATGGACACCACTTGTCACTGATCTCCATCTGGACATAGACTGTTGACTACTACCCTCTGGATGTGAACTTCCAACCAATTTCTCATCCACTGAACAGTCTACCCATCAAATCAATATCTCTCAAATATAGAGAAAAGAATGTTATGGAGGACCGTGTCAAAGGTCTTGCAGAAGCCCAGACAGACAACATGCATAGCTCTTCCCTTTTCCACTGATGTAATCACTCCATCATAGAAGGCCACTAGGTCAGTCAGGCAGGACTTGCCCTTGGTGAAGGCACACTGGCTGTCTCAAATCACCTCCCTGTCCTCCATGTGCCTTAGCATAGCTTCTAGGAGGATCTGTTCCATGATTATCCCAAGCATAGAGGTGAGGCTGACAGGTCAGTAATTCCTAGGGTCCTCCTTTCTACCTTTTTTAAAAATGGGTGCAATATTTTCCTTTTTCCAGTCACCAAGGACTTCACCTGACTGCCATGACTTTTCAAATATCATGGAGAGTGGCTTGGCAATTACATAAACCAATTTCCTCAGGACTTATCAAGTCCCATAAACTTAATGTTGAGATTCCTCAGGTGGTCACAAACCTGATCTTCTCTTACAATGGGAGGAACTTTACTCCCCCAGTCTGTCTTGTGTTCCATCCACTCCAGAGGTGTGGGAAGAGAAATTGCCAGTGAAGACTGAGGCAAAATAGTTGAGTACCTCAGCCTTCTCCACATCTCTCATGACCAGTTTGCCAATCTTGCTCATTAAAGGGTGGTATGCTTTCTTTGACCTTCCTTTTCTGGCTGACAATCATGTGGAAGCCCTTATTATTATTCTTTGCATCCTTTGCCAAGTTCAGCTCCAGCTGTGCCTTGGCCTTCCTGATCTCATCCCTACACAACTGGGCAGCATCCCTATACTCTTCCCAGGAGGCCCCTTACTTTATGGCTGCCAAGTCTTCAAGTTCTATATTTAACAGAAATTATTTATTGAGTTACTTGGTATACTTGCAAATACTTTGTGTTCAGCTACAAATGTCAGTGTATATGGTAAATATATCCCACTGCAAAGAGAAGCACAGGAGATGCAAAACCTGGCAGGTCTTCCAGATGAACAAATCGGTTAAGTCTTACTGGGTATACTGAGAACTTCCGAGACACTGTAGAATGAAAGGCAATTACCAGAGCTGAGAAACTTGCAGAGGCATAGTAACATGCAGTGGAGTATAGAAGTAAAGGACTCCTGGGTTTGCTAAGACAACTCTAATGTGGGTATCTGCTGATACTGAGAGGATGCAGCAAAGTGGCTGCACATTTGTGAAATAGCAGAAATACCACATTATATGGCGAATAACTAGTCTGAAGATGCTGGAACTGAATATTATATTTTCCTGAAATAGCAGGACAGTATTCTACAGCAGAAGACTTTGGGAAGACTGTGCTCTCACCCTGAGATGATGTTGTCTCAGCTTCCATCTCTCCTGGTAATCTTCCATTGCTACATCTGAGCAGAATAGCCAGCCAGCCAATACTAGACTTCCAGTCCAGGACACATGACAAATGTTACACATGCAGAGCTACAGAAAAACACCTACTGATTTCCTAAAGTTTTGCAGAACACAGAGTGCAACAAAATAGAAGCAGCCTTTTAGAGCTGTAGGATCTGGAGCACCTGGTAGCTTTATGTGATTTAGTGGCAGAGGAGGTTGCCCAAGTGATTGAAATTAGTAATATAACACAGCTGGAGACAAAGAGAAAGGACTGGCTTGTGAAAGTTCTTCTTGTAAGATGTGATTCACACTGAGTAGCTAGAGGACTCTGAACTAGCTATGGTACTGGTAGCAATGTGCTACTGGAGGCTGAGGTCTTCATATGTGCATTCATAATTTCAGTGAATGTACAATGGTTAACCCTACCTCATCCTTCAGAGAGAAGGGACAGGGAAGAAGCGACAAAGGATAACCTGGAAGCTTCCCATTCCCTGTTTAGGGGAAAGGTGGTAAGAGAAACAAACAATAGATTCTGCAGTATGGATGATAAAGTCGGTGGTTGCTTGAACCCATAAGCAATAGTGATTAAGATTTGCTACTGTGACTGAAATGAAAGGAGCATTAGTGAGATAGAGAAATTTAAACAGCGGTTTTTAATATGTAGGCTTATAGAACCTAAAAACTAACATACAGATAGATATCAAGAGCCAGTTCTGTCTGCCTGAGACTTTGATAGTCTGATACACAGTACAAACAATTTATTGAGCCTTTTATTACCTGGGTAATAAATAGTTTGTAACCCTATTAAAAAAGATTAACCCATCAACTGTTTTCTTACAGACATACCACTCTTTCTGTCCTGTTAATACTCTAAACAGCTAAGATCAAAACTGGAGACAGGTGGTAATTTTCCTGACAGGTGGCCACAACACACAGCATTTTCCCAGATCTGCCCCATCCCCAATGCAAATGCAATCTGGAAGTATACAACTGCCAAGAATATCTTTTCTTCTCTGTGTGTGTGTATATTGTTTCCGTTTTCCACACTTCAGCTAGAAACTAAAATAAGACACAGTGACACCCATTTCGGCAACGAAATTCTTACAACCTCTTCTTACATTTGAGGAAGACGCACTCTATTTATCCCATGATTAAACAGATGCCTGTGTATGCCATTAGAGTGCTCAAAACCTGACTCTGAGAACAATTTCTATGTACACTACATACCCCATCCAATGACTGTAGTATGTAATCTAAAACCTATGGATCAAGCCTCAGCAATAGTGAATTATATGGGGAAAATAAGGTATAGGATGTACTTGACTTATCCTTAACACATCACAGTATTATATTGCTATTACAGCTCACAACACAAAAGAGTTTGGGGATGAGTCCTGAATTCCTTATGACCTGGAACACATTACATAAGATTACCATCAGAAACATGCACACAAGCTTTCAGGCTAAACGCCATTGAATTAAATAGCTTGTGGCTGAAGTGCCTGCCTAGAAATCAAAGAATGTATGCTCTTTACCCATCTCTCATTAAAGACTGGGTCAAATCACTTCACCATCCAGTGCCTTGGTCTCCTCATAAGTTGAAACTGGGAAATCTCTACTGATACCCATTTTAATCATTTTGATACTTAGTGATTAAAGGTCTCTCTAAGAGATACTGCTTTCCCCCGCATTCTGTAGTGTTGCTTTTTGCAGTTTTAATTCATGTTAGCACAGACTATAAAATATTGATTCAGAATCATTCTATTTGAAAGTCAGTGCAAACATGCAAATGCAAAATGGAAGCATTAAATACTAATGAATTGTGTCTTCCTTTACAGGCAGTGCTTCTCACAGGTTTAAAATTCCTTTTTAAAAAAGTGACTGAGATCAGGACTATATATATTTTCCTGATATGCTATATATAGACTATAATATCTACAGCAGGACTACATGATTCCTTGCACTTTGCTTGGTGTTAACCAAGGCCTACGGGTGTAATAACAGAGTTCTTTGTTTTAAAAGCCCTTGAAAGCCCAAATTAACTTCAAGTAAAGGCTTTGTTACCTATTAAATGTGATGGAACCAATATGGATGCTATTTTTCATGTGGAAGGTAGAATAAAATATTTACAATGTAGATTTTATGATTATAAGAACAGTAGCTGGGCTAACAGTCCAAACTTCTTTTTGCAAAAACAATTTTTAATACAACTCTTTGTTCATTATCATAAAAAGCAAATATATGTTCTTGTTCAAACATTTTCTGTTACTGTAATGAGGAGAATAAAACCTGGGGCAAAATGCAGCCAAGCTATGCTGAGGTGGGAAATACAACATCCATCTGGAATAACCACATTCAAGTCTTCTAGAAGAGCTGCTCTAGATTTACACTAGTGTTCAGAGTATTAAGAGAGGTAAAGGTAAAAAACAATTGTGAAATGTTTTGATCGCATTGGAAATGGCAAGCTTACAAAGCGATAATAACTATAACAAAACCTGAAGCATCCCCTGGGTTACCCAGGGCTAAAGAAAGCAATCAAACAAGAATATTAAAAAAATTTATTTGATTCAGCTTTTACAGTGAATTGGTGAAGGACCCTTTACATATACTCCTTTTTTGTGTGTGTTTGGTAATACTATCAGAGATGAGGATATCAGAAACACAGGTTCAGAAACCAACAGACAATGTCCTAAGTAAATTACCAGCAGGTTTAGATGATATTCACATCATGTTTTGGAAGGAGTATAGGAATGAAGCAGAATGGATGCTAGCAAAAAAATCCCAAAAACCGCATGGACGACAATACATGCTTGAGATGATTGGGAAATTACAAATCAGTAGATCTTACACTGGCACCTAGCCAACTTGCTTAAATTAAAATAAGAAATATAACAATAAAGAACTTAGTCTATTCATTAGTCCCTAAAAAAATAAGAATTTGTCCCAAAAAGTCAACATGATAGTGACATCTTGGTACTGCTTTGCCTTGTAAAACGTTATGAGACTGGATAATAATTTCCATAGTTGTCCAAAGGCTGCAGAGAGTGTCCTTAACCAGAACACAATGCAGAAACTGAAGAGACACAGAATAAGAGAAAATACCTCTATTGATTAAAAATTATGGTAGGAAATAAAAGGGTATAATTAACTCTCGACAAACTGAAAAACTCAATGCTAACAGACTTCAAAAATTCTTAGCAGGATCTTCAAGAAATTGAAAAGCATTCTTAAAATGTGTGGGAGTTAGGGGAGCACAGTCCAATTTCAGTAGCGATTTTGACGTTCTGAAGACAGTGTCACCAAAAGCAATGGCACTTAGGCTGAAGTCAGAATACTCTAGTGTACATTTGATAAAGTTTGATATATTTCTTAATCTGTTACAGACCTAAAGAGTTAAAAATTTGGTTTAGCAAGTTTAGCAAGGAACTTGGTGGCCTAAAGAAACTCTGTGCAAGAACAAGATGATGGCTATGTGCAAAGTTGACAAATTCAATGTAATCCCCACCAGAAGAAAAAATATAGTTGCTCATGCACATCAGGAGAATCTAAACCTACAGCAGTAATTCTAGGAAGAGATCTGTGAATCCCTATAACTAACTGTATACAGATTGTTGATGAATACAATTGTTGCAATAAAACCCCCCATGAGATCCTGTATGCTTATGATCTCGAATGTGATTTATCTTTAAAAGATAACTTTGTAAGATTTGGTTGATAAAAATACCCTGCCTAAATATTTAGAATCGTGTCTGAATAATAACTGCAATAAGCAGTGACAACAAGGTTCCAGAGCATACATTCTATGATTATATAATCATAGAATGATTAGAACTAATAAAAAAGACAGCATCTTTTCCATGGACAGTATAAAAATACTCATTTAAATAACACTTGATAGTGTTACAGTTGGTTGATAAATAAGAAATTTTCTAAATCTGATTAAAGAAAGTTTGTGAGAAATGAAAGTTTTTCCTTTTTTTTTTTAAATGAAAGATGCTTGTATGAGTCTGCTCCTCCAAAAAGGTTCTGCTGATTCTTCAAGCAGCTTGAAAATACTTAGTATAAAATTTTCAAACTATCTAGTTTAGGTAACCTTTTTGGTATCATCCAGCTACTTAATTATTTCACAAGAAGTAACCTGGGCAGATTAAACTTGATTTTCTAAAGCTTAACCAAGCTTATCTTCATTCATAATAGCCATTCATAGCTTCATGGCATACTGACAGACATTCCCTTATAATAATTGCTGGACAATATTAATTGTTTTTACTCCCTACTAAGCAAGAAGAGAAAGCAAAAAAGAAAAATACTGAATTGAAACTTGGACTGTAAAGGTATCTCTAGCAAGCAGGATGATAATCAATTATAGTTTTAATTAGGAATGTAAGGCTGCTAATGAGAAAGCAAATAAACTGATGGTTTTAGTAGGTTTGGCTATTTCCAATTCAGATTTTATTTAAGAGCTACTTTATAAAAATCTATTTTTTTCTGAAATGCAGCTAATTTCACAAAATTATTAATTCAATATTTGTACTCATGTTTTAAATACATTTAAATCAAGAAAATAAGTTATGGTTGTCTAGACTGTGCTCTTTGCCAAGAAAGGTTGGACCAGATGATCCTTGAGGTCCCTTCCAACCTGGCATTCTATGATTCCTACCCTAGTAAAAGATTAACTCTTATCCTTAGAGAATTATTTATTATATGATCACACTGAAGTGTTACAGGAATGTTAAAGTCTGTATATTAAAGCCATGAATTCAAAAAGACAATCAACTGCAANCTACCATAGTAAAAGATTAACTCTTATCCTTAGAGAATTATTTATTATATGATCACACTGAAGTGTTACAGGAATGTTAAAGTCTGTATATTAAAGCCATGAATTCAAAAAGACAATCAACTGCAAGATTAAATTTGCATGTACAACCTTGATGTGCTATGTAGCATAGGTTGTAGCATACTTCTAGGAATATGTAACATAAAATTATTTTTATTTATATATATTAATATATATAAAAATGTCTTAAGTACTCTCTCATTAACCGTTCAGCATTTCTTGCATCTAAAAATAATGAGGAAACAAAAATGAAGTTACTCTACTTAAAATGAAAGTGCTATGAGCACAATGTCCTGACCAGATCCTTCTTCGAACTATAGTAACTCTGATTCTTTCAGTTCAGAAGTGCAGGACATGGAGGTCTGAGGGAGAAGGCAAGGCTCATTAAGAGATATGGAACAAGAAATCATGCCTAGCAGATTTTCACCTGGGATGGAGAGGTCTTAGGTGACAGCCCCCACTATAATCTGTATATGCTATCCAACGATCTGTTGATATAAAATAAATACATTCACTAAAGACAAGAGCTATGGGCCCAGACAGGCAGCTCTGAATTTAAGAGCTACTTTGATATTACCAAACCTATCGGGTATCATTTGATCTTCCAGTGCAAAGTATTATTTTAGGAAAAACTTGTGCAAAACACATGAAGCTATTTGAATTAGATATTCAATCTATTTTGCTAAGATAACATGATCTACAAAAATGAGAACAACTTGAGATGTTACAATTATTGCATCTAATCATTGTTCAAAATAAAATTTATAAACAGTCCTTGAGCATAGACCAGAGTGCAAGATTCCTACTTTAAATTAGGTGAATAAATCATTAACCTATAAAGACAGTTGTGCTTGCTTTTCCTGCAAAGCAAAACACTTTAAGGTGAAAAATACCTCATAGGTATTTAGTGTCTGGCAGTAAAAATGTTGTTGTGTGTAATGGGATGCATAGGTTTAAACTTTTTGCTGAGAAAATTGACCTGACACTCCTATATTTCAAGTCAGTACATCCACAGTACAAGTCAGTGGATACAGGATGAGCACAAACTCTTAGAAGTAGCATCCACCACTGCATTTTATGCTCACCCTGATCTTGTACACTTGTGCTGAGAAGGTCTGCCAGATCTTAACCCTTTAACAGAGGTTGCTGGAGAAGTACCTAGTTGATTAATCATATTAGTGCTCTATCATGAGACAGATGCTGAGCTACTTGACCCTCTTGAAGCTACAGCACTACAACACAAACACTTAAAGCATCTGAAGAGGGTAGGCATTTCACAAGTCGGAAAACTGAGCAGAGATGTTCAGATGTTCAGCTTTAGTTTCAGGTGCCTGAATTCCACTTAAATCTTCCTTAGGCACTCCAGCGCGGTTTTTGATATTACAGATTTCAATGGGGCTGTCCTTGTGAGCAAAGAAATGTACTGGGTCAGATCTTAAGGCTTCATGTGCTGTTATCTCCATATAGCGGTTTTAGAGAAATCCCTTCCTTGACTTTAAGTTTTCCAGGTAAGCAGATGTATCACTAAGAGTGCATACTCACATCTGTGAAGTGCTCACATGATTTCTTAACAAAACTCACACATAAATTGGATTACTTTGTTCCTTCAGGGAGTAAATAAACAAAAATCTCACACCTTGAATGGAAAGATAAACAACCCTCACTAACTCAAATCAGAGAATAAACAAGTAGTGTGTAATACTAGTATAACGCAAAGAAAATATTCTGCAGTTTCAATGAACAAATAACAAGAAATTGCTCAAACTTGCAAAGGAAAAGGAAGAAAAAGAAAATGAAAACGTGAAAGAATTGTGAATTTGTCAAATCATTTTGACTTGAAAATATTGGGGAAAAATGTTGACATGTACAATTTTTAATTTATTAGAAGTTTAGTTGTTCAATTCATATGAGTTGGATAACACTCAAAAACCAGGAAAGAAAGATAGTGCTACTTGTGTGCTATTTATGTACCGGTGGTTACATTACTCTCCATAGTGGAATAAGACATAGGTAAAGAATCTCTCCTCTATATAACCCTGAAGTCACTCTTATCTTCCAGGTGCCTCTTATCAATATACTACAAGGAAATAAACACTACTTTGCTTGCTTGGTTTCATGAATTGCACCTAAACCCTTTCCATTCTAGCACTTACTTTATTTTCTGTTTAAAAATGGCCAGATTCAAAGTTAAGATTTAACCCAATTTTTATCTAAGAGACTGTATTCTTGGGTTTCAAAATTACGTCCCTCATGAATTTCGCTAGTAAGATAAAATAAATTGGCATTAAAAGTATGCCAATAATCTACTGATTAGTGTATGAAGCCTGTAGAAGGAATATAGGACACTTCCCCTAACCAAATCACATATATCAGCTCAAGTTCCTCAATAAAGTATTGATGCATTGTGTTAGCCACTCCTTAGCTCTAAGCATTTAACTTACTGAAATCCCTCAAACTTTGCCAATTAAGATTAATAAAACTGCTGTGAAAAAAGGCACTACTGTTAGATTATAACAGGAACAGGGGGAAACATCTATTCACATTTGAAATCAATAAATTATTTGAACCTGTGAACTTGCATGGTACAAATAGCAAGGAAAAAACCAATTAAAGATAATTATTTTAAAAGACTAGGTTGTTAATTTCTAATCATAGGCTTCCAAGAGACTATATAATTCAGTAAAGTTATTCAGGTGCACGCGTACTAAATGAATTTACTCAAATGTTAGTATACTTCTACTACACATCACATTGATTCATCTCATAATAAAAGCACAGTGCATTTGAAATTGGTGTGTCTCAGATCAGACTGCATAATTCAGCCAATCCTTATTTATTTCCTGAAGCAATTGAAATATGTAAATACAATGTCATAGAGCTATCAAATTTGCATTGTAGAAAATACAGGCAAATAACAAAACAGAAACTCAACCTCCTCTAAAAGTCTTAGGAATTAAAATGCACCTGCTGTAGCTGCTTAAAATCTAGCCATGCAATGGGTGATTAGGGCTTCACCTTTCTTGGAGGAATAAAAAAAGCCCCAGAAATCAACCACAGTACAAAAGAATCAAATTCCAGTATTTCCTTCTTACGCTATCTGTGAGCATTTTCAGAGCTAATATTGAGTAACAACACATAAATATACCCAGACAGTTGCTAATATTTATTTAGTAAAGTGAAAAAAATCCCAGATACTGTTTACTGGAAAGCACAGTTATTATCAATAATTAGATACAAGATTGTGAAATCCTATTTCTGCTCAAGTCAGCAGTTTTAGAATGAAAGCATGTTACGATCACTATATTCCCAGTCATTATTGTTTGAAAGCCACAACTGTTTAAATAAACAGTACTGTAGAATTTTTGATGCACCTAACCCATTAAAAACGACACACTAAAGTTCCCAAAAACTTCAAATGAAAACATACAACTACCAGCGTGCTTCACAAATAAAGTTGCTTTCCTAAACTACTGAAGCTGGCTTCCTGATACTTCACACTGAAGGTTTGCTTCCTGTCTGATTTTGTTTCAGAGTTTCTTCCATTACTCTGAGAGGTGATTGATAAATCTGGCACCTGTATATGACATTATGGAATGTGATACCAATATTGGTTGTTTACTATGTGGCCAGAGGATCATTTTTGGTTAGTGATTAAAAATTTACATATCTACTTAGGAAACACATTCATGCCGTTAAAGTAGATCTTTATTGAAAGTAGGTAGATCAGACTCATCATCTTACATCATTCATGGCTCCTTCCACAAGAAATCTCCAGAAATGTGGTTGCGTCTACATTACAACAGGAACAGAAGTTTGTGCTAAGACTTCTCACATTTTCAGTTTACTTGTTTCAGGGGGGTTTATTCAAATTTGACATCTGGTTTGAACATTAGTCCAAGAGGGATTTATCTCACAAACTTTTGCTTAGTTATAGGCTCTCTAGAGAGCACAACACTGGCTGTCGGTGTCTCTCTCACAGATGAAATTAGCACTTTACTGCCCACGTGATTACCACCATACCACCACTACCCAGATAAAGTACTTTTTTAATTTTGTTATTCCTGCTTGTAACATTTCTAAGGGGCATAATGGTCAGTACCTGCTGCCTGGCCTACCTCTCCAGTACAAGCTTAGATGATTGTCATGGTTTAAAGCTGGACTGGTTATTAGAAGAACAACAGATACTCTTTGTTAACTCCCTCCATTCCCAAAATGGAGGAAAAAATAGAAAAGGGAAAGAGACTTATGGGTTGGAAAAGTTAAAAATAGCTTTAGTCTAACTACAAGAATCATGTATTATAGTAATGGGAAAAAAACCCCAATAAAATATGTACAAATATGCACAAACCTGATATCACGCTCCCCCCACCAATGACAAATACATCACCTGGATGCTGTAGGGAGCACCCCAGGAAAGTCCCAGACTGCACTCAGCAGCAGGCAGGAGCTGGATTCAGGATCAAAAGCAGAATAATCAGGTAGACTCCTCCTCAGATGCTTAAGCAAGGAGCTGCATAGAGTTGGAGAGCAGCACCCTACAACATCATCATACTGGGCTTAAATAGGCTCATGAGCCATGGGTGTGGGCAGAAGCACCAGGTGAGGCTGCTTAGGGCCCTTAGAGCCTATTAGTGCCCTGGCCATAAAGGGAGAGGGAGTGACCCTTATGACGCTTTACCTTTATTTTAAGCATGATGTGTATAGGATGGAGTACTGTACTGGGGTCAAACCAGGACAATGATATACTCTCAGAGGTGCTTCAGAAGCTATGTTGTAAGTACGTTTTAATGAACCCATTCTCCTGGAATTCTATTTCTGTGGAAGAAGATAGGCAGAATGATTTTATTTGGGAGTCCTTGAGACAATTATTGTTTCACATATGATTGACTGGAGGTTCAGGTCCCAGAAAACAAACTTGGATTTGTGGGACAGTATTATCCTCTAGATGTGAAATGATTAGCAGTTGATGCAAAACTTTCAGGTGTGGAGCAGAATCACAGAGCTCCTCTGCTATAAGTTAGTACCATGACTTCATCATCCTTTTGTGTAGTTTTGGAAGTCCATTCCTGGTTTCAAGAGTGGAGCCTTACAACTCCAACTCTTATGTTTTAATCAGGAACCAGTTTGCAAAGAGTAAGTACAGCAGCAGTGATAGATTGCCTCAGATGATACTATCCTTCAAATTGTCTTCCTTCAAATAGTAATAGCAGGTGATACCAACAATATCATCCAAGTCTTTAATCTCTGTGGGTTCCTGAACTATGAAGAGGAGAGCCTGTTCATGGAATCTGTGTTTCCATCTAATGAACAACTCAAGGTTGCTATAACTACCCCAACCTCATGAACCACCACCTCATGCTATGTAAGCCTTGGAGGCCCACCATTCTAGACTTTTAAGCACCTTAACAGGCTTCGCCAGAAGTCATGATGTCTGTACCTTACATAACTCTGGCCTAAGAGCTGATGAAGACTAATGCCTTATTTACCATCAGAGACAGGATCTTTAACACTGTTTGGGTGCTTGTGTACATCAGAAAAGATGTTGCATAATCTCCATGCTGGTGGGTTGTAAGAGTATGCCTTGACAATAATGGAGCCCATTTCTGGTTTGACTGGCCCTTAGGATGTGTAGGCAAGAAGTCAAAAGTGCTTGTCTGAGACTGAAGATTAATGTTCCCAGTTCTCTCCAAATCACTGGTGCCTGCTGTTCCTTGTAAAACCTCTGCAAGGACTTAAGGTAGCATTTCCATTCAGACAGTAAGGACCAGTTAATAGAATAGTAAGGACCGCTTCTTTTTGAAGCACTGCCTCTCACATTATGCAAATGATCCAGGCACTGAGGATGGTATGTACCCATGTACATGCTACTTTGCCATCTTAATAAGGAGGGCTATGAACTTACTGAGGGTCCCCAGAAGGGGACTGAGTGGGTTAGTAGAAATGTGCTTAGGTGGTGATGTTTTCTACACATGCTACTTTGCCATCTTAATAAGGAGGGCTATGAACTTACTGAGGGTCCCCAGAAGGGGACTGAGTGGGTTAGTAGAAATGTGCTTAGGTGGTGATGTTTTCTACACATGCTACTTTGCCATCTTAATAAGGAGGGCTATGAACTTACTGAGGGTCCCCAGAAGGGGACTGAGTGGGTTAGTAGAAATGTGCTTAGGTGGTGATGTTTTCTACACATGCTACTTTGCCATCTTAATAAGGAGGGCTATGAACTTACTGAGGGTCCCCAGAAGGGGACTGAGTGGGTTAGTAGAAATGTGCTTAGGTGGTGATGTTTTCTACACATGCTACTTTGCCATCTTAATAAGGAGGGCTATGAACTTACTGAGGGTCCCCAGAAGGGGACTGAGTGGGTTAGTAGAAATGTGCTTAGGTGGTGATGTTTTCTACACATGCTACTTTGCCATCTTAATAAGGAGGGCTATGAACTTACTGAGGGTCCCCAGAAGGGGACTGAGTGGGTTAGTAGAAATGTGCTTAGGTGGTGATGTTTTCTACACATGCTACTTTGCCATCTTAATAAGGAGGGCTATGAACTTACTGAGGGTCCCCAGAAGGGGACTGAGTGGGTTAGTAGAAATGTGCTTAGGTGGTGATGTTTTCTACACATGCTACTTTGCCATCTTAATAAGGAGGGCTATGAACTTACTGAGGGTCCCCAGAAGGGGACTGAGTGGGTTAGTAGAAATGTGCTTAGGTGGTGATGTTTTCTACATACAAATTTCTAAACTACCTTTGACCTCCTTCACACCAACATGAAAAAGGAATAGGCTCCCAAAATTTCTAGGTCATTTCCCCTCCCCATGCTCCCTCTGGATGAAGACATTGGTGCTATGCTTACATTCTTGATGCCCCCTAAGAGTTGGATGCTTCAGCTATTCACTTTCTGATAGCTCTTGATGCACAATCTCTTTCAGGCAAGCTTGATTTCTCCAGTGATGCTCTTTTTTTGATTCTTCCTTCTGTACTCATATGTGGCTTTGAATGCTACATCTGAAGCACTCAGGAAACACTTAGTTCTTGACTTGAATGGTTTCCTCAGAGAAATATGTCATTGAGAGGGTGCTTTGCACAGGTCAGGAGAAAGGTGGAGATTGAAATAGTATTGCTTGTTTGCTGCTACTAAGAAAAGACAGCTCAGGACGAAGGAATAGAAACATAAGAACAATGATAATTGGAGTGAAACTAGGTCACAGAGAAAGAGGGACTGAGCTGGCCATGGATGAGGGAAAAGAAGCTCTTCAAGGAAACCTTTCCCTCTCCCTCTCCTGAATGAGATCATAGTTTCTGTTCTGTCCATCTCCCCATTTTTCAGATGTCAGGAAAAAATATGCATTTGTCCTACACCTCTACCTAAGTTTTTTGTTGAAATAGTGTGCAACTATGTCTGTCCCATCTCATACTGAGCCATCAACATGTGGTTCATGTTCCTTGCTGCAGAAGATCCTCACAGATGGATCTCTTTGGTTACAGACACTTCCAAAGATCTTCTACATTGGTATTCCCCATGCAGAGACAATTACTCACAGTCATTGTAGCCTTTTAACCTCGTAACAGGCGTTCAACCCTCCACAGCTCCCTTTGTCCACGGTCTCCCTCCATAGAGAACGTATGTGCAAGAAAAGCAACTAACTTTAAGAAGTCAAGAATTTAAATGGAATGAGTGCCTGTAGCTAGACAGAAATAGGTCTCTCTTCACAAGACAAAATAATCCCAGCGTATGTATGTACCTATGCACTTTGGGTTTGCTTTTTTACTGGATAGTAGTTTTCCTAAGTTATTTGGAGAAGTATCAATTCTCTCTCCCACAAAGAGTATTCATTAGATAAAAGCAAAAGAAGAAAAGAGTCAAAATAAATAACTAAATGCATAGTATGACTACAAATTTCTGTGTTTTAAAGGATGTTTGCCAAATTTAGGTCTCTGCTATTTCTCAAAAAAAAAAGATAATTAGCAGAATGGAAAAGAGGGCAAATTGATGTGCGTTACTTCCTACGCATGACAACATTTCTGTTGATGACAAAGTTTTGAAGAAAAAAAGGTAGGGAAAGTTCTAAAGCTCACAAAAAGTCTAACTAAGACACATTACTTCTTTGAAATGGTTGACTATGACCACTAGCCATCATTTCAGTATCACAGTAAGGTTGGGTTTTTTTATTAAACTCAATAAAATTCTTGAAACAAACATCCAGAAAGCATTTTTTTCAGATAGTGATCATAAATGCAGTCATCAGCTCTGAATAAAATGCTGCCAGATCCATCCACCTGTATGCCATATTTATGTGCAGCTCCAAATATATGAAAAATTATTTTTTCTTAGTAGATTCTTTTGCAGATGTCACATTCCTTTTTTACCTCCTGGACAAACACCAATTGAAAGCAAAGGAAGCTCAGTACGTTTAACTGTAACATATCTAACCTGCTTACTTAAAAAGCTTGAAAGAGGCTTGGGAAACCAATGGACCCAACTTATATGCAGAGACCTAATATGTATACATATATGAGTGCACACGCAACCAGATGCATAGTAATCTCAGTATGGATTCAAAATTCCCCAAACTCTGATTATGTCAGGTTTAATCATACAGGTAAGTTTGATTATTTTTACATCTTTTATAATAATTCTATATTGACAATAACTTTATTTCTGTAATAACCTATTTAGGTATCTATGCATATAAAAATACATACATGTTTGTGTCGATTCCCACGGGGATTTTTAAAAGAACTTGTGTTAGGAGTACTGACTCTCAGTGAGGTTTGTGTTCCTGAATCACTGAAGTGCTCTCAAAAAATCCCAAATATACTCCACAATCAGATAAAGATGAATTGCATCAATGATTCTTCTAAGCCAAGTAACAGAATTTTGGTTTTATGGTCTTGTCTGTGCTTCCCCCATTCCATCTGTCCAATAAATCACATAGAGTAAAGAGCATGGAACACAACTGGCTTATTTTAAGGATAAAGATCTACTGAAACCTTGTTTAGATTAAGAGACAACAGTTCCAAGGAGCATAAATCTGTCACACTTCATATTTAGATGTCATGCCATCCTTCTCATAGACCAAAACCTCCAGTTATAGTCTCTTCTTTTAAAGTACATCCAACCTGATGTCAAACATTCTTTACCATAATTCCTTTAACTACTGTAAAATTCTATGCCTCCTCAGAACACTGCAGGTGATGATTTAATTAGTGCTATTTGTTTTCTTTGCCTGATTTTTTTCTTGAGCACACAAACAGCCTCAGTTTTACCTCCCGATAATACGGTCTCTCTGTATACATCAGCTGCTGAGGATCCATGCTGTTCAAAAGGGCTGTCTTCCCTTTTACTTGGAATAGTAACTCTGGAACCAAATATACGATTATTGGCTGTTTCATAGAAGAACTGAGATAATATTATAGAATCACAGAATTATTTAGGTTGAAAAAGACCCTTAAGTCCAACCGTTAACTTATCACTATCAAGTCCACTACTAAACCATGTCCTAAGCGCCACATCTACACGTGTTTTAAATACTTCCAGGGATGGTGACTCCATCACCTCCCTGGGAAGCCTGTTCCAGAAACTGTGACAACCCTTTCGATGAAGAAGTTTTTCCTAATATTCAATCAAAAACTCCCCCGGCACAACTTGAGGCCGTTTCTCCTTGTCCTGTCTCTTGTTACTTGGGAGACGAGACCAACACCCACCTCGCTACAACCTCCTTTCAGGCAATTGTAGAGAGTGATAAGGTCTCCCCTCAGCCTCCTTATGTCCAAGCTAAACAACCCCTGTTTCCTCAGCTGCTCCTCATAACACTTGTGCTCTCAGCCCTTCACCAGCTTCATTGCCCTTCTTCGGACACGCTCCAACACTTTCTTTCTTGTAGTGAGGGGCCCAAAACTGAACACAGTATTTGAGGTGCAGCCTCACCAATGCCACGTACAGGGGGATGGATCACTTCCCTACTCCTGCTGGCTGCACTATTTCTGGTACAAGCCAGGATGCTGTTGGCCTTCTTGGCCATCTTGGAGCCATGTTTGGGTTTTTTTTCCCCCAAAATGCACCTATTAAAATAAGTATTGCTGCACTGTATTTGATATTCAAAAACTACCCTTACTATCAAAGCATGGGAAGAAACACATAGAACAAGACCGAAAAATTATACCAAATATGATTCAAAAGCAGCATCTCTCTTGAGCAGAGCCTGTAGAATTTCTGTGATTTGCAAACAGCTTTACACAAAGATTTTTTTTTTAAAGTAAGCAAAAGATAGGTTATCTTCCATACCATTCAACATTGAAAGGCTATTTCTACATTTTGTAGCCAAGTTCATAGACAAAAGCATTCTGCCGTAGCTGGATTTCCGTGATGCAATTTCACACAGTAAGACAAATCAAGCTAATAACCGGCTCCTTACTGCCAAAATTTCTGTTTCTCTACTATGTCACTCTCTGTCCACTCCCAACTATGCCCTCCTTCCAGCTTCTTTATGCATCATTCTGACTAGCACCAAAGGTAAGCATCAGATAATTCAGTTCACTAATCTGGCAAAAAAGTAACACAGCAAAAAAACCCTAGTATTTTCCCAGGTTAGTGAATTGGATTGCTTACACAAATTTCTGATGAGCACCAGAGTCAGAGCTAAGCAAAAGGTGGGGGCAGAGCAACACCTCCACTTTCATGTGCTAGTGAGTCAGAATAATTTTGTTTGCTCAGGTATAAAATGGCTACTATATTGTCTGATAATATTGGAATACAGCAAGCTGTTATGTCTATTAGAAAGGCCTTGCATGTGTTGTGAACGGCTTACTTTTTTTCTCAAGCAACAAAGAGTGAAAATGGAGATTTGCATGCCCCGTAACCTGTGTTCATGACAACATGAATCCCAGAAGTCTAAAGAATATGTATTAATGAGAACAAGACAACACTAAAATATGTCCAAAGACATATTACTAATTTAAGCCTGCCTGATGATGGATAAGATTTCAGTGGTGTGGAGGTTACTTTGGACCCAGTAAGTTGTTTTCTTTGCACTGGATTTAAGACAAATTTTCTCTCATTCCTTAATAAGAAAATACTATAACAGCTACAGAAGAGTCTCTTTCAGAATTTCTTACTGCAGCTTACCACCAATTAATCAGCAGCTCAATACAAAAACATGTAGATGCTCTATCCTATATGTTTGACGTAGGAGCTGTACTGGCCAAGCACATCCTTGACGTTGTGGAAGAAGTCCAAAGGAAAGGACCCTATGCCTTCAGAAAGTACCTATAATGAATTTTAACAAGCATTTGTGAGCTGAATAAATGACTACATAGAAACACGCTTCCTGGAATCGGAGAGCAATGCACCACTTCTTCAGATCTGATACTGGAATAATCATTGCTAACAGCACTGATTTTAAGGTATTTATTCAGATCAAGACTGTGACAAACTCCCAGACTTCTCTTCTTCCTCTGAAATGAGGAAGAGACTCAAGTCTGACCGATTCTCTTAGTTTCTCACCCCCTCGTATGGTGATACAGAGCCTTCTCTGATAGTAACCAGAGACTGCACAATTGATTTTATTGTGTGTAATGTCAGAAGGTTCTCCAGACTAGGACTAGAAAAGAAGGATATTGAGACAATAAGAAAAGGAACTCAATTTCATAGCCCCTCTTCATCTGAATGTGTTTGCCTGAAGCAAGCATAGTCCAGGTATAGTGGTATCAAGCAACAACCTGAGCAATGATCAGAGGTATGGGAGCTGAGAACACGCTTCAAATAGGAAAAACGTCCTCAGAGGGAAAGTAAAATTTGTTGTGTTTTGGACAAAGAAAAAGAATGACCAGATGGCATAGCAACTGTTTCAAGAGTGGGTTTTTTACCCTTTATTTGCAGATTTTGTTAGCTTGTGTTGGTAATAGGAACATACTATTTCATCGATGATTTGCAGCACACTCTCATTCTGTGGCTGGAACATAGCTGTCCCTATGAGGATCCAGTAGCCAGCAGTCATCGGTGTAGGTAACACCTACATTGTTGTTTGAAGTTCCTTGAGAATCCCACAGAGACTGCTAGGATCAGTAGAGCATAGCAACAGCAATTCCCATTGCTACAGAAGCTACAGGGTTGCATCTAAAGCAGCCTGAAAAGAAATCTAGAAGACAAATTGACTCTCATACCAAAATGAACTTTAATTTATCTCTGTACTCTAATGGCAACTTCTGAATAATATACTCTATTTCAGCCCAATTTAGCATAGTCAATTTCAGTACTACTGCTGGATCATTTGAAATGATCACCCAAAGGCGTGATGTTAAACATTAATTCGCAAGACAGAGGTACATGCTTCATTTTCTTTGGAAACAGCTTGTCTTTTGAGACCTGTAAACTTGTGACCAATAGAAATACCAATACTCTGTGAATGTTTTAGAAAGACAGGAAAGAAACAATGCATTATGTGACTTACACTGGTCACAGGAGAACTTGTTCTACATCATTACATGAATACTAAACATAAATTCTGTCTTGCTATGCCTTTGTGTTGCCCAGCATAACAGAATCTAATCCAAACTAGGCCCTTTTGGTGCTACTAATAAACAAACAAATAAATAATTGGATGCACTTCTCTGATGGTAGCCAAATAGCCTGTCCTTTCACTCCATCCACAGTACTGTTTAGAAGCACCAGCCAAACAAAATGTATGTGTGGAACATATTCTCTCTTTCTGCTACCTAACATATTCATGGCAGAATGGAATTGTGTGGGTGTTAAGTATTTTTACAGGATACTGTGGAAGACTCAGAGCCAATAAAATCTATACTTTTTTCAGTTTGCTTAAAAAAAAACCTTTATGAATTGTATTTTCAGATGTAATACTAATCCGTTACATCTGGACTTGAATTTTATTGCCTGATTTCAACAGTTACAAATGGTTGCAGCAAGACTGGCTTAAATGAGTGGTGTTCTGTGTGTGGTCCCAGGCCCTGTTTCACTGATTACTGTTCAGCCTTCAGTACAAACACAAAGTCGTTAGTCCACAACTAGGCTTTTTACGTAATATGTTCGGTGAACCTCTGAGAGCCAAGAGGAGAAACCTTAGTTAAAATGAATAAATAAGTCATTCCTTTTATGGCACCCTCTGTCTTCGAAGCACAGCTTCCATTAACTCAGTGCTTAATTAAGCAAACCAAGCTCTGTGTGTCTAAACTGAGATTCATTTATGTTATGACATTATATCTCTTTTTAAAAAAAAATCAAATTCCCTGGTAATCTTGATGCTCTTGTTTGATTCAGATTCTAGAACTGGTACAAAATTTTCTGTGAATGAGGTAGGGGTTTGCTAGCAAAACTGGAGAAGAGATATTAAAATGAAGGGTGCTTTAAAACATGTTCTTCTCCCTTCATCCGCTCACCCTTTATAATCCATTTCCAAGAAGATAGACAGAGAGGTTAGGGATTTAGCTAATTTTCCACTCCACGTTCCATTCCTGTGGCAGGACACATGCAGGTTTAACTTAATTCTACATGAAGCTGTATTAATGCTGGCTCTGTATATGCATTTTTCTTAAAGGAGGGATTTATAAAGGTGTAGGATGTCTAGCTAGTACCAGCACTGCCCCTGCAAAAGCCAGGTTGCTGAGACGGAAAGAAGAGGTATGCTCGGGGCTCAATCTTCTGCAAGGTCTTCTTCCTACATCTACATTACCCATGAATTTCCCAGTATTTCCACTCACAGAAGATATCAGTGAAGTTTCCAAAGGCAAAGCTCCAGCTTTCTAACCTTGCATACCTCCCAAAAGAAGAAAGCATGACTACAAGACTTGTACTTTCCCAGAAGTGCCCAAATTCAAGGAGGTATTTCTCTTTGTAATTGAACATAATATATTCAATCTACTTCACTAAGCTTGTTGCATAACTAGAGGTTTACTTGAGTCTTGTGAAAAGTTTTGGATCAGACAGAAAATGAGGCTTATGAAAATGCAACTGTTCAGAACGAGAGCACCCAAAAATGGAGGAAACAAAGTTTTAGTCATGTTACATGAAGCACAAACTGGTTCTGCAGGAGGAGATTTTTCTTACTTTGTAACCTGTCTTTGGGTTTATTAGGTTTACAGTTACCTTGGGAACAATGGTAGCAAAAGAACCAGAAAATATTAGATTGGTATTTTATACAGCATTGTACCCTACTTTAAACCCAGAATTTATTTAGCTACAAAAAGGTTGTAAAAAATATTGGTTTATTACTTCCATATCCTGTAACTTTTAAACCTTAATCACATTTAAATATTCTTAGATCAAAAAAAAAAATCTAAGTTTTCAATTTTTCATTAAATTTGTATTCAATTTATTCCGTGTAGACACCTGATTTAAAATTCTTACTGTATAAAAAAATACACCAAGTGCTGGCACTGATGTACCTTTATAACTAATGAAAAGAAACAGGCACTTGCATAGTGTTTCACCTTCTCCCCCAGGAAGAGATGAATTCTGCCCTAACATCACTTATTTCCCACCATTCACTTGCAAGAGTCTAAACAATACGCCATACATAGATATCTTCACTGAAGATGTCTACAGTTGGCTAGCTGCATTGCAGCAATGAATTTATTTACTGCTAGCACAACATTCACAAGTTGCTCATTACCACTTTGTAGTCTACCTTTACATACCGAAAAGCATCTACTTTTCTTGTTGAAAAACAAAAATGAATTCTGCTTTATATTAATCAATACATGCCAAAACCGTATGCCAAAGACTCAATCAAAAAAATTTCTTAGGACACCTTAAGGACCTAATGGTAATTCCTCAACAGTACATCCTTTTCCAGTCCATCTAGTAAAGCAAAATGAAGTAGAACATAACAACATAAACTATAACCTTACCTGAGGTGCTTGTAGAAGATGATTCATATCACTGTATTACAAATACATAGAAACAGTGTAAATTCTGAATGAGAAAGGATACATTCGTATGGCTCCTGCTCTTGTTCCAATTGCAAGAATTTTCTGAACTGGGTCAAAAGCTAATGCAGTGGGTAGATAAGGAAAACCGTGGCGAACGGTCTGAAAAAGAACAAAATGAGCAAAGTGATTGAACTGTAACTACAGATAACAGCATGTATTTTTTATGTTATGCGTATAGGAAAGGAATCTGTATTTTGCTATATGTTGTAGTATTTGCAACACATTTCGGGAAAAGTATTCAAAAAGATACACTGTTTTGAATACACAGGGGAATTTCACACATGTTAATTTCTAGATGTGCTCTTTATTCAGTAATATTTTAAATGGTTTTGTTGTAACAAAGTAGATTGTAAAGTATATGCGAATATACAACTGGTATATATTGCTTATATGGTATACTGAATGATAACCTCAATATGCAACACAGCTGAACTGTACATTGAAAAAAGATACATAATATGCTTTTAAAACACTGTCACAAATAACCTCAGCTTCAACATAACAGCTTCAGCAGAAAGAAATGGAACACGTCCAGGGGAAGAGATCCAATAAACCAATAAACTGAATTGAGTATATGAGGTAAAACTCCTTCATATCAATTTAAAAACCAAAGACGCCAGGCAAGATGTTCTCAAAATGAGCAACTGAACCACTCACCCTTTCTTAATCTTTATTTATAATACTATGCTTTTAATTCTAATTTTTGCAGAGATACCTTGGGGAATAAATGAACTGAGCACAATGCAATGCATCCTTGAGTTTGAAGACTGCCTCAAATAATATTTTAAGTTATCTTAACTTGGAGGTTATGACCAACGTGACCTGCCTGATTCTTACGAGCAAGAATCTGATGAGGGAGAACACTAACCTAAGAAAAAATTTAAAATAACTAGGCTATACAAATACACATAAAAATGAACTGTAATTAATTTTGTGCGTGTGACTGCTTACCTAAAATTGGGTAACAAATAATATCTTTTTTTAGTATAATAATGTTTTATAATATTTCTTATGATATAATACCTAACTCTAGGATTGTCTCCTTTTGTTAGTGTATGGTTGGGATTGGAGAGGAAGTGCTTTGAACTAAATGAAATTTAACTTTTTCAGATATTCTTTTCTTTCTTGACATTATCTTGTTCGTGAACTGTGTCTGCTGAAACATTCAACAGTCCCTATGGAATAAACTCAACAAAAGGGATTCCTTAATTGCAGATCTCTTGAGTAAAAGGCAGCTGATTATTTCAACAGCTGTAGCTCTCTAACTCTTCCATTACAGCTGGAAACACTTCAACTGATATTCACAAGTAGTTTGGGAACAACCAAATGTATGTTTTTCAGCAACTAACCACTTCCTTAAAAAAAAAAAAAACTTCCTCATCTCACATCTTAATTATTGCTGGTAAGGGACGTCTTTTAAAAGAATGTCTAAGTATTAGTTCCTAGACTGCAAAAATCCAGAAACATACGCTACTTCAGTAAGCTGTAGAAAAGTAACTCACTTTTTATGTTAATATAGACATTTATCAAAGATCTCCACAACTCTGTTTCTGGGGTTTTTTTAACCTTCTCACCTTCTCAAGTAGTTGGATTACTCAAATATAAAATTTTTTTATTCCGACATCTAAGCTGGAATTAGACTCACATACTATAAAAATCATTTTACCTCTCATGTCACAAAAACATCAGAAATTATGAATTGTAGTATCTTCTAGTGTGTTGAATGTTTGGCCTAACTGCATTACTAATTTTGAGCTGTCTGTATTCTTGTGAATAAATGTTCTTCCCTATTTGAAAAAGACATATATTACACAAATGATCTTTTTTATTATTAATTTTTAGAAATCCTCTCTATAATAAAGTTTGAATTTCTAGGAAATCCAGTCAAAGTAAGTTTTTCTGATGATTAGCTATGACTGGAGCTTTCAGAACTATTTTTTAGATCGAAGAACGTAAAGATCAATATTTTTAAAGACTTATTTGCATTCTTGTTTATCTATTTCGCATCTGCTTTGTATTTTCAGTATTTCTGCAATCTACAGTCAAACTTTTCATTTGGAAATTTTAATTGGGTCCTGTTGTTGAGACAGAACTACGTTTTAGAAGCGCAGTGATGTACATGTTTTCTTGATCATAGTTCAGTAAAAATTTTTGAACTCTAAGATTGACTCAAAACTGTGATTTTGGTTTTGCAGCCATTTTCCAAATTTGAGTATTTTCACTAACTCAAATCAGGAAGTTCTTGTGAATGCAAAATTCTGCCATTTGTAGAATAAAAAAAATACTGTTGAAGTCTATAAAAAATTCAAGTAATTAATAATTTTCAAGTAAAATATTGACATTTATAAGGACTCCAAGGACAAAACTAGTTTGGAAGGAGAGCCAAGGTATACTGTATACAGTTAAGGAAGTAAAATACATTTTTATGCTTGAGATTTTGGTACAAATTAGAGCAGCCTCAGAAGTGATTCTGAGGATCAAACCTATTCCGCATAAGAACAGGGACAAGCTGTAACACTTCAGACCCCCAGACTCCTCCCCTCAGCCTTGGTCCACCAATCCCTCTGTTTCCAGGACTGTGAGAAAAATCAGCATGAAAAGCTAGCACTTGAAGTAGATTTTTCAGTTACGCAGTGAGAAAGCTAATGTGAGCACATGTGTAAGAATGAGTAATGATTCTCGAACTGTGTCTGGGTTTCCTTACAACATTTTCCAATACAGGTGAAGAGGGGAAGGCCACAAAATTAACTTGATCCTAGGATAACAAAAAAAGTATGTTCCTACTTAATCTGAGTTGAGTCTAGTAGGAACAACACAGACCAAAACTATCAATGGTGAGCAGAAAATGCAAAACAAAGTAGATTTATTTCCCAAAACTAAACTATTTCAATAGCAGGCAAAAGCTGAAAGAAGTATCCTAAAACATCAGACTGTTCAAACAAATATAAGATTTAGCTATCCCTAATGCCCTGAGAAAGAAAATGTCAAAAAAAGAAAAAAAAAAAGGGGGAGAGAAAAAGCAGACAGCAGATGGAGCCAGGACTGCTTTTCTCCACATTATCCACCTTTCTGTAATGTCTCCTTTTTTTGGCATGCTGTCTCTAGAGGCAGTCTGTGCTCCCTCCTGTGCAATATTTGAAACAATTTATTTGAAACAGAACAATTAAAAATGCAGCCACAACTTCAGCATAAATATTTGTTCAGCTTTGTTATTTGCCTTTAAATTATCTTTTAAATCATTTTAAGTGAATATTCTTACGGTGAATTGCATGTATCTATCATTAAAGTAATCTTTACACAACCAATTTACCTAAATGAACATAGGATATTGATTATTTGGGCTTGCCGGTATTCTACCAATGAACATTTTAATATGCTGTACAGAACATAATAACAATCTCTTACTGCCTAAGATATCGTGATATATTTCATTAGCTGAAAAAAGAAAATCACGTTAGTAATGATACGCAAAATCCAGTATAATTGTTCACATGGTGTATAACACAACTTCTCACCATCAGAGTTTTTCTTAACTTTTGTTAATATGGTAGTTTATATTAGACTGCAAAGACAACATTTTTTCAAAGTGATTTTTATATTCTCTAAATAACTCCAGAAAACACAGGACTAAACTCAACTTTAAACTGTATCAATTAAGTAAGAGGGTTTATAGTCAAAACTGTTCCTGCTAATTTGCATAAACATAAATTTCTGACTTGTCTACTAATATTTTGCAGATACCTTGTTTTGTGTAACATCTGACAGCAAAACCAATTTACTTAGGTAAATATTTTGTGAGAAAATGTCTATTTTAATAAATTGAACTATGTAGGCTAAGCCTGTAACTATAGGATGTAGAATCTACTTTCAAATTGTGACTGACATGCCACATGCAAAAGTGTCATTGAAGCAAGTAATTTATTAACTAATTCTATGAAGGTGTCAGCATTCATGTAAATAAAGGGGACAGGAATATATATGTAAGTTTTCCAAAAGCCTTCCAATAAGATTCCATAGCAATGTTATTAAAGAAACAAAGTTGTCAGAGGACTGAATAGAAGTTTTTTTTTTTTGTGGATGGAAAGCTGGCTAGATAAGAGGAAACAAAGCATAGGCTTTAATGGATTTTTACCATGGAGAAAACTCAGAAGTAGGGTAACCCATGGATGGGTGCTTGGACCAATTTTATTCATCGTCTTTAATGATCTAGGAAAGGTTGTGAACACTGAAATCTCCTCTGGACAGTGAAATTCAGTGCTGATGGTGACCAACTCCTGAAAGACCTCATCAGTCTGAATAAGTGGGTAAGAAGGTGATAAATGAGCTTCAGTGTGGACAGACATAAGGCAATGCATCTAGGAGGAAAAAAGCTTACACAATGCTGAATTTGGAACTAGCACTACAACTCAGGAAAGTGATTTTGTGGGCATGGTTGGTGTTTCTCTGAAGTCTTTGCTTTAATATGCAGCAGCAACCCAAAAAGCCAAGTAATGTTGGACATCATCAGGAACAGTATAGACAATAACACAGATGGCATAATTTTGCTGCTATATTAAACCTCTGAGAGTCCATTACTTGAGTACTGTATGCAGCTCTAGTCTCCACATCTGAAGATGTAGTCAAGTCAGAGCTGATACAGGAAAGGCAACTAATGATCAAGGTGATGGACACAAGCCTTATCAGGAAAGACTAAAAGTGCTGCAACTTCAGTTTGGAGAAGAAAAAACTGTGGGGTACAACTGAGATTTACAGAATCAAGAGAGCGGGTAAGCTAAACGCGGAACTGTTATTCAGCAATACCACAGAACCACTCAAAACAACAGAAAGGTTTGTTTAAAACAGAAAAAATAGAAGACTTCTTTATACAACAGGTAACGAACTTCTGAAACTTGCCACCATAGGAGATTGTGAAGGCTGACAGTACCAGCAGGTTCAAAAAGGCATTAGACAAATTCATGGACAGTACTGATAAATGGAACCTAAAAGGACTGGCTAAGGATACACTGTCTGACATCTCCAATCCAGTGATGGTGGATGATGGGAGATTAGAAAGGGAATGGACTGCAGAAAGTGATCTAACTTATTACTCTTCCTAAATGACATTCTATTGCCAGTGTCAGAGACTGACTGCTGGGCGATATGGACCATTGGTTTGTCTCAGCAGGGTATTTCTTATGAACTTATTATCTTCACCAGCAGCCGTGCATCTGAGAGGAGCAGAAAAAGGAGATTGGTATTGGTAGAGAAAAACACATTAGAGAAAAAACATGGAAAATGTGGGTACAAAAGGGAAAAAGAGAAGTGTTACTGAAATAGGGAATACAGGAGCAGGAAGAAAAAGATAGGCACAGGAAACAATCAGATTAGTAAAACGTTTCATAGTATTTGCATAGACAACTTCTGGCACAGAAGAATAATACTTTCAGCAATAGGGAAATTTGTCTTGTCTTTTAATTTTTAAATTACAAAACTTACTTTGTTATAAAAGGTCATTTAATAAGCTATGGCAAAATTTTGAGAAAATATCTGTCCTGGACATAAAATAGACTTCAAACACAACCTGAAATTTTAACAGTTTAGTTTCACAAATCTTATACACTGATAATTACATTTATATAAAAAATCAGAAATATATGTTAGAGTATTTGAAATGAAGTGACTTGTATATTAGACATCTTTGTACTATGAACATATGAAACTTTTTTTTTCCTTTGGAATCAGTTTAATGTACTTCCAAAAACTAAAACATAAGGTTGCAAAAATTAGCATTTTTTTAATACATACTGTTTTCACTCGACTATTTTTTTAAAATCTGTATGCAGACCATATGACGGTTTTTTGAAACATGCTAGTTCTACCACACATTACATAATTTTTCTATTTCCTCATATTGCTTGGTCATGAAAAAGAACGTACATCCAAAGGCAACTTCCAGACAATTAGTTTAAAAAATAAATAACTAAAATGAAGGAGAAATCTTGCAGTCCTCACTAAAGTTCCTCTTTTCATGACAAAAATTTCTGCAGAAACTTCAGACGTGTTTTTCCACTGTCATTGTCAGTTCTGCAAACTGGATCTTAAAACCTATCAAATAAGGATGGTCCCATTCGCCTATGATTGATACTGATACAGATAGTCAAGTTAAGTGAACCACAGGGGGAAAAAAAGGCCTTCCGAATTTCAAAAAGCATTCTCCTCATGCTTTTTTCTTTAAAATACATTGTAGTGTATCAAAAATACAAATTTAATTTAATTTAGACAGAAAAACCCACAAATAAATAAAATGACATTTATCACCGAACTGAATTATTCCTAGTTCACAGCACAGGTGAGGTTGGAAGAGAACTCCACAGAGTGCCTAGTCCAGCCCCCACTGCTCAAAGCAGGGTGGTTGAATTTCAATCTTACGTGATTGATCTATTTAAATCAGTGTTGCTGTGGCCAAGCAACCGCTTGACAACTATACCATCTTGCCACATCTACTACAGCACTGAGTTACAGCATAATAAGTTAATAAAATAAGTTACACGGTAATACACAAATATAATAATCCCAAGGCAGGTATTATGCCCTTTGGAGAAATCCTAATTCAGCGTAAGACATTGTATGCAAAAGGATTTCACCTCTTCCCTTCCCATTCTTTCTAAAAGAACTCTACCAACTTCAAAAAAAAAGGTAAGACAAACTACAAAAAGGGAGGAAAATGGAGGCTGCAATGAAGGAATTGCATCCATTGTTCAGTAATGCGCTACAACGGACTTCCCGCTCCTGACTTTTAAACCGGCAAGAAGTAATAGGGTACCAACATATAGAAAAATGCCACAGACTTTAATAAAACTGTATTTGGCCGTGGCTTTAAAGTAAAATAGTTAAAAAACCGCTCACCCTAAAACACTGATTTCAGAGCTCAGTTTGGCCTATCTACTTAAGTAAGACTTCTGTCCAAATGGAGAATCATTATAGTCAAAGTAATTCAAATAATAGTTTATTTTGTTGTTGTTGTTGCATCATTTAACCATATGACTCTAGAACTTGAAATAGTTTGATTCAGAATATAATTTCTCTGATGGAGATCTGGTTTATGGGTATTTATAAGAATTTGAAATCATTCAACATATCTGATAGCCCTGAAAGGAAAATATTTTTGTCTTCACTATGACTGTGGATGCAGAGGCTAACATAATTTCATAACTTTAATGAGCAATTAAAAAACAATAATCTGTTTTGTTAAAGTTACAGCAGACCAACATAGCAATAACTCTTAACTAATTTTGCATGTCTTCCCTGTTTTGGATTTTCTGGAAGTTTGGGCTGATTATATCCTGTTCCGTTATGGCTGATTGTAGTTACTGTTCTGAAGTAGATATTTTGTTTATTGCTTTCAGAATATTTTAATTTTAAGAAATTGATCATAACAGGGAATTAAAAAAAATTTGCAATTCCATTATTTTTCTACTACAAAAAAGTTCTTGAAAGTTTTTGGCTTTTTGGAAAAGCTATAGAAATACAGTGTTAAAACCCTAAATTGATATTATCTGTACTACTGGTGCATTCCTGTGGAAATCATTTATTTTGCAACATAATTTGGCATTCCTGTATACAAATGCTATTACCAGATTTTATCAGTAGCATTTACGACATTGCTTACTATTTATTACTAATTCATAATTAATCTTGCCCTACCTTCCTTCTGTATGCATAATGTATGTACTTTGAGGACTTTTTTTCTGATGTTGAATTGAGAATTTAATCTGGAGCTATTGGTCAGCATCTCACCTCACATATGGTGAAGACAGATACCTTTCAAACAAAATGGTGAAATTTTGTGGCAGCGTTTTGCCCTCTAACACTAGTGAAATCCAGCAGATCCTGCACGTGACTATCTCCCCCTTCATTGCCCACAATCTACCAAGGACATAGCTCACAGACATAAATGAAGACATTATATCCAAAGATCATAAGAATCAGTTCTTGTTTACACAACCACATGCCAGTTTTCCTGCCTTTGCCTCATTCAGTGAACATTAAAAAATATATGTAGGGAGACATGATGAATAAACTAGGGGTTTTTTTGATTAATTTTTATCCACAGCTACAATGGAATGTATCTGTAATCCAACTGATGCTGGACAGGTGCAACTGAAAGCACACACCCAGGCTTAAGGGATACAATAGATGAAATGGGATGAACGAAGCCAAGATGAGCATTCATAATTTATTTAGTATGACTTTGTGTGATGTCCAGTGGACAACGCAGAGCTTTTCTCACAGGAAGCATTGCAAAGAGCACACACAGAATAGCATCCATCCTTCCCATGTGTTGTATACTGTTCAAACCAAATGTGACGGAAGATAGGAACAAAATATAAGCAGACAATTCAAGAAAATAAAAAGATGTGATAAAGACTAGATTGCCACATATATAGATGTAATTGAATAATAGTCGAATAAGGGACCTGACTTCTCAGTGTTTGACCTCACAGCAGTCTCATATTTCATTTAAAAATCTGCTATGGGCAATTATTTTTAATTGAATGGATTCAAATTCTGCAAAAAGACATGCTACCATATACACCTGTATCTGCACATAGGCCACTGAATTCAGTGGGGCTACTTTTGAGCGTATGCATTCGTCAACACAAACCCCTAAATATTGAGGGTATTTTTTTTCAGTGCCTTATACAACTTAACTTCAATGGAACCATAAAAAGTGTACCTCATCAGACTTTGACCCTAGCTACAGGCAACAGATTGTCTCTACAATTTTTTACTATTCATAGTCTTTGCTGGTGATCTGCTAGGAATGGACACAGCACTGCACAAAGATAACATCTTATTACATTTAAGCATATTTACCAGCCATCTGTACCTAACAATATCGCTTCCTCTCCTCTCCACACATGCATGTTACTTAGACTTCTAACCACACTGTCCTCTAACTTTCCCCTATAATGATTCTAACATACATTGTGACAAAATAACATATCCCTATTAAGTTGCTTTTAGAAATACCTTTTCTTAGTATAGCAAATAAACCAGTACAATCATGTAGCTTAGAGTGAATCAGTTCACTTATCTACTGCTTCCTTGTCTCTGTTTATACGGTGAACGTAATAGTATTAACTTTTCACGATATTTGCACACAGACCTCAACAAGGCATTTGGGCATATACCATACACCAGAGAGTATCAGATATCTTAGAGTAAGGGTCACTATAAATGGGGATTCATCTATACTTACCAATTGAGAATGGAGTCTGCCTTAGATTTAGTTCACCTCTGCTGAGGGCAGCTGCATGTTTTATGCAGTATACGTATTTCTACTTAGAAAAAAAAATTCCCACTACTTCATATTTTTATCCATGAACCTTAAGTAATTTCCCAGTCATTTCTTTAAAAAATGAAGTATAAGTCTTTTTCTTTCAGAAATAATTAGAAAAAAAGTTGCTTATACAGCCTATGTTTTACACAACAGCTCTACAATCAGAACACTCCCTGAGATATGGGCTAACCAGGCTGAATCTTCCCCATCCTCCCAGAAGAGACACAAAATCACTTTTCCCACTATGATAGTGAGAAAATTTCTCATTAACTAACTGGCGGCTCACAGGCAAGGTACAGTATACTCAGTGTGTCCAGTTCCCACTAGCAGGGAATAACAGTTAAGAGAACAAAAATGATGCAAAACAAAATGAAGGAGAGACAACAAGAGAAAACTTGGGGATGGGAATTAACTTTGTGAGAAAAGCCCTGTGTCTCAGGTATAAACTCAGCACAGTTCTTGCAGGATGAGAGACGGCATCACCACACCAGATTGTAGGGGTCAGGCCTGTGCTATGTAAATGCAAAGACACCACGTTCCTCAGTATGTTCCTTTTTTTTTTCCCCACCATTTACAGGACATCCAGGGATCTCCCAGTCTCATCATCAGCTCAGCAAGGAAGACCGGAGTTCTGCTATGATGGTCTGATCTCTGAACAAGTGCCTGTGAAAAAGCAACCCCTGAACAGAGACAATACTAAGCGATCCTCAATATATACTTTTAGTGAGGAGAGACATTCTCTCTTTCTCTGAGGCAAAAGTAACTCCTGAATTTCAATTCTTTATCCAAGGACTCCACGTGATTGAAATTAATGAATCCCTGGATTAAAAACCAAAACAACCCCCCCAAAATCCACTTGAAATGGCATACAAAATTAAATAGTTTAACTTTTAGGTTGCCCTGCGTGGAGTCAGGAGTTGAACTCAGTGATCCTCATGCATCCCTTCCAACTCAGGATATTCTGTGATTTTTATATTGCTAACAATGCAAGGTCAACCATAAGAAGCAGAAAAATTAGAACATACACTAACTAAAATAATCTATGCAAAATGAATTTCTTCCCCTCTTGCAGGGATTAATTAAATTACCTTTTCCTACCATTGAACTTTTGCCTCACTTCATTCATAGTACAGTCTGGTCTGTCTTATGGACAAACCAAAAGTAAACAAAGAGCTGTTGTCTGCCAAACTTGCCTATTTGGTACAAAACAGGAAGGTGCAAGGTACAATTCAGATAGAAAATTGCAGAAAGGAAATTCTACCAATGCTTTTATCTGTTTTATAAATGATCGAGCCAAGGGCCATGAATTAAGCTTTTCACATGTGGCTGCTAATCATGTTTCCATTTTGTGATTGACCAATTTGAGATAATGGAGGTTGATTATATTCATACATCTCAGATACAATTCACAAGTCCCATGTGGAGCCAGAATTCCATCTGCAGTCGTTTGAGACAGGAAAGAAATTCAGAGCCATTCCAACCGTCTAAGGTAGACATATAAATTGACAGTATGAATAACTAGCCTAAAGACTACTCTGTAGATGCGCAGAATACTTGCAACGGAATGTGAAAACAACAGGAGGCCTAATGGGAAGACATAAGTGGTATAAAAACGTCAAATATGCTAAAAAAAGAATTAGATTCAAAGCAGGTCAAGCTGGAAACTCAAAACAGTGGACACTAAACAATCTGGCATTTGGGATTTTCTGTGCCTCAGTTCCTCAACTATACAGCAGGAATAATAATACCTCGATCTCACAGAAATACTATGAAGGTCAATTCATTAATGTTTATAAACCTTTCAAAACTACAGTGGTGAGCACTTCTGTTGTGAAAGTCCACGGGGAACTTAATATTCAAGTATGCTCTAAGCATGCAAAGAAATATTGAAGTGCTTTCCACTGAGTAAACACCATTCATTTTACTAAACTAGACCTATAGAAAAAATATGAGATCATGTAATTAAAGGTTGTATGCACAAGCAAACAATTTAAGAAATTTTGAATTTTTGACTGCTTCATTTTGCAACGTTAAAAGTGTTAAAATGGTTTTGAAGCTGTAATTGCATGTGTTGGCCATGAAGGGTCTGCATTAATGCATTTAGGATTAATACTTGATTAACAAGCATACTGATGCAAAAAGATAGGTATTTGCAAAAAACCACACAAGAGAGTCCACTTATACTACTATAGGTAGCTTCAAACGTTCAAAGTTCTTAAAAAAGAAGCTTTTATCATCCTATGATGAGTCCTGTTTCTAATTAAAACAAACATTTAAAAAAGAAAAATACATTCTGCTTGTCAAACATTTCATAAAATTACCATAATCTAACTACAAAAGTGTCATTTATGACTCTAGTTTTAAACTGAATAGGGTTTTGCACCTAACATTAGATCCAAGCTCTGGTATAAGGGAAAAACCCTTCCCAACATTATCTTATTCATCATTTAAGTATCAAATGAACTCTGAGCACTTAGAAGTAAGGGTTAATGATTATTTTAAAATGTGTTTTCTCTGAAAGGTAGCACTTCATGCACATTTCTTTTTTTTCCCCTGAATGACCTTACTAAGGAAACAACACAGATTTAGTTAGCTTGAGCTGTTTGGATAAACACTATGGATAGCTTATATCAAAGATTTTGGTTTTAATTCTTCATAACCAAAAACAGAACTATGTGCTACTGCAGAATTGTTCTTAAACTGATGTTTGAAAATCCATTTTCTCTCTATTATTATTGAACTGTAGCTTCATGTTACATTTGCAGTTAAAGTACCTACTTGAACATTTAGTCCCTGTGACAGCAGTCATCTTCATAGGTCGACAAAATAAAGTATTACCATCTATAAACTCTGGGAATTAAAATTTAAGACGACCTTATATGAAATCCAGTTAGTAAAGATGTTTAAATTGGCTACTGATTGGATGCATCCTAAGGGCCCATTTTTGCCAAAGATAAGTAAGGGTTTATAGTCCATGGGTTTTGTATAAAGATGGAGTAATGTGCATCCTGAAACTATGATTATACTATCAATACGAATAATACAGCAAGATTCAAAGGGATGTTTACTAGATAGCAAGACTACCCAGTAGATAACACTGAAGACCAGTTTTGGAGAGAATACAAATCTCATGCTTTGCGGTTTAAAGGCAGTCCATGACCATCAGCATTTGGGGAATAATTCTGTGAGAAGAAGATTAATTCAGTGGTTCTTGAACCTTTCCTACTGTATCCGGTTGCTGCCTACAGCTAAAGAAAACATACTGGACTAGATCAATTGTACGTCTAGTAAAGCACAACTGTTACTATGCTTTTAACGGAGGCCTTGATTTCAAGTATTTTCTGCAGGAAGTTATTAGCATTACACTCTACAAATTCAACCCTATGATTATTGTTCAAGAAAAGCTCAAGCAGTTTTCTATGGGAGACAAATTTTCAAGAATATGCACTCTGTGTTCAAAAAAAGTACATCTTCATTCTTATTTGGTTTTTCCCAACTGCGTCATCCCCTAACAATCAACATTCTGCAAAATAATAAAATCTCTGTTCTCTCCTTTTATGTTCTTGCTGCTCAAAGTTCTACTCAAACGATTCATAGCATCCTCCCTGTGATTTTCTGACTTTCTATATTAATAGCAGATCTCTCCCCAGTGCTGTGTTTTAGTTTCTATATGCTATGGGCAAACATAGGTGAGCCTAAAAAATCATTGCTAGAAAAGTAAGTGTATATACAGAGGGAACATATAAAGGAGCAAACCCAAGGAAAGTAGCTCTACCCTCATTAAAATTAATATAGACTTTACTAACGTATTCCACTGGATCATGTCTAGTTTTTGGTATGATGCTGCTATCTCACACATTCAATTCAATTAATGTGAGCCATAATGAATATTTTCATGACTTCCACTTGAATACCCAAATCCCAAGAGCAGCCCTACATATAACGTAAACTATACCTCGGCTTCCTGTTGTCACAAAATACAGTTCTGACAAAATTTCACATTACGTGAATACTTCGAAAGGGGTGCCACTGATTCATTAATACAGCTACCAACATATAAATTTATCATACTTTGAAAAGGTCGTAGGTATTTCATATGTAAGTGTCAAGAACCATTTTTAGTCTTTGAATACAGAAGATCATATTAATGATTTAAATACAAATGTCAAAAGTAACTCATTGTGAACATCTCAGTGTAAAATGAAATATTTACTTCTATTAAGTTACAATCTATATCTTAAAATGATACTGTAGTAATAAGCATCCTAAAAATGTCACAAAAAGGAGAGACAGCTTTCAGGTGTGTTACTAATGAAATCAGGTGCGCTATCAATAAAAACCAGTGTTCTGGCAGAGGACCGGATCTGCATTTTCAGTCAAGCAGTCCTCCCACAAACTTCAGAAAGGCAATTTATTTAAATAAAAACTGCAGAGTAAGGCCCTTTAATTCTTAAGTATGAGTCAGCTTTTATTTCATATCTAAATGAAGATTTTATGGTCAGCAAAGGAAGGAAAACCAGTTTGGGGTTCTACGTAAGACTGTGAGCCCATCTGCCTTGATCCTGCAGATATGCCATTAGGTTTACTCAGTTCTGTGTGCAGCAGGATCACAGATCATGGATCCTTAAACATGCAGCCTATGTAACTTAACATGAAAATACACAACTGAAATACCAGAATTTCTACACAACAAAAGCTCGGGGAAGACAAAGCTTGGATTTTATGTCCCTTGCTGTATTTTTAATCTAATTCAAATTGATTGAGGTCCAAATTATGGCTCAGATCCTGCACCCTGAAGCACGCAGGATGAAAGCTGCGCCTGCGTCGAGTCCCTTGCATAGTACATAACGCAGGATTGGGGCCTGTGGGGTTTTGCTGGTTCACTCAAACATGCTTGTAATGTTACTAAACTGTAATACAGCTGATTAAGTAGATAGAGCCTGTTGAACGAACACTGCAGTATTTTATGAGGACACAATCACCGAGTATTTTGGAAGTTTACTTTTAGCATGCTTTTGTATCTTGAAAAAATGAAGCCTTTACAAAATACTATATGGACTTCTGCAGTACCACGCATTCATAAGCAAGTGCTGCTACAAGCAACCAAAAGCCTTCCTATACAAATATTTATTTTATTGAGAACATTTCAACCTGAGAGCTAAGACAGGAAAATACTGCCTACTGAAATCTTCTCAAAATGACGTATTCCTGTACACCAAGTAGATCTATTTCCAAGTAAATCTATCAGAACATAACACCGTCTTCAAGAAATATCAAGCCAAAGAAGGGAAATATGGAGATTAGGCAGAAAACTAAGTTCTTTTCATCTTATGTTGCCTATTTTTGCAAATATACCATACAAAATAAAAATGTATCATACTAAATACAGATATTTGACCCTACTGAATAACTTAAACATGAAGAACCATGTTGAGTTTTAGCCTTACTTAGAAGTCTCTGAATGTCAGACCTTCTAATGACACTTTAATCTTGATTTTATCTTGATTATTTGATTATCTGTTTACTGAAGTGACAAAAATGGGAAACGCTGTACTGAATATCTGGAATTTCACAAAATGCTAAATTACTGTGTAGATAAATGAAAGGAGTCAAATTCAACGCTGGTAAACAGGTATGATTCTAATCCACTGATCACTGTCACTTTATTAAACTACAGAGTAATTTGACTCAAAAGGCCTGAACCTCTTTTGGTTCAGGATGGCAAAGAACTATAAAACCTCCAGAAATTAGAATTATGTAGAACCTATTCCAAAAGCCCCTGACTCTTTAAGTCACAGGGCCTCATCCTTCTTCCCCTGAACTACGTGAGAGTTTTGACACTAGCTGTAGCTGAAAACCAAATGGAATTAGAATCACGGTATCTGAGACCAGGAAAGCTGTGTGTTTCACAAGGACAGATCTGCACACAAACTTATTGGCTTGTCTTATAGTCTTACAGGCTTGTCTTGTTTGTTTGTATTTCTTCCTTCTTCCCAAAACACAAAAAGACATGCTGGAGTTTGCCATAACCTAAATTTCACATCAGCTGGTGTCTGGTTAATAAAAAGGAAAGTATCCTTAATAGGTGAAGTTCATTTACTCTTAATAATGTAAATTGCACTAATTAAAAATTCTGGTTTTGAAGATTCTGAGCAACACAAATAAACAAACAAAACTTCTAGGAAAGCAAACAGAATTAATGTCAAAGTTACAGATAACAGCAGAGGCTCATAATATAATCTCTCATTTCGTTTCTGGTCTTCATTACAAAAGTATGATTTTCATATTCAAGGGCTGGTCAGAAGTACCAAATAGTTTGTACTGATTTTACTTGTGCATTTAAGAACACCACTGAAAGCTTTGTTGCAGAAAACAGATACAAAACATAAAACACACAGGGATATCTTAAGCTTTCTACTCAAAGAAAATTCCCGCTTAGGGACCTAACCAACACGTAAAAAACAGTGCCAAACAAATTTAGCAACTTTTGGTATTTATGCTGTCCCACAAAGTTTATTGCCAGATCATAATCTTGCATACTAATGCTAAAAATATACCCTGAATATCCATCCAATCCCTCACAAATAATTAAAGTGCTAGATTCAGCAACCACTACACTGTCTTTTTTTTCTAGCTTGTGCCTTTTTCTTAAAAAAGAGAAGGAAAAGAAGAGAGGATGAGAAGAGTGAGGAGGGGAAGTACATGTACACAATTTTGAATTTCTAACGACTTGCAAATGTTGTCTGTACTAGCACCAATTGATCTGCTTTCCTGCCCACAATCCTGTTACTAGTTTCGGGTCCAGGTGTAAACTCATGATTTGGCCCTGAACGCTGAAATGAAGATTTTAATTAATTTACTGACCACCCCTGCTCTGCAGCAGGAAGGAAAAAACACCAACGAGATCTCTCTCTTTTCATTCCAAAGTCCTTATACAACCACCGCAGTTCTCAAGTAAAAGACTTATCAGTATCTTTTTACCGCCCCCCCCCCCAAACACACAACGTAGCTTTTATTATTTCCATAGGAAAAAAAAAAAAAAAAAATACGACAGCCCTTACCTTACAAATCTGAAAATAATCTGAAGTGAGTGTCTCTTGGATCTCATCTCTGGGAGTCCCTGCAGCTCCCGCAGTCCCTCCTGGGTGCACAGAGCCACCACCAGCCCCACTGCCACCACCACTGCCACCACCACTGCTTCCACCAGGGGATGAGGCAGTTAAACCATCCAAAACTTTGCGAAAATTAAATTTCTTCATTTTGGAAAAATCTTTCAGAAGATTTGGGGGGGCAGAAAGGATGTGTCGTAACGCATTCAGCTACATGTAGCGAAAGGAAAAGTCCTTAATGGTCCTCTGAGTGAGGCAGCACTTTAGTCCCTTGTACCAAAAAGAATGTCAATATTGGGTGTAATTGACTGAAAAAACCAAAGGCTTCATTTTGTCAGACGTAAAAGCTACCTGGAAAGATCCTTTCAAAAAAAAAAAAAAAAAAAAAA
>VZSC01011139.1:7343-20377 GCA_013398225.1 Steatornis caripensis
CTGGAGATATTCAAAACCCGCCTGGATGCATTCCTGTGCAACCTGCTCTAGGCTAACCTGCTTTAGCAGGGGGGTTGGACTAGATGATCTCTAGAGGTCCCTTCCAACCCCTACCATTCTGTGATTCTATGATTCTATGATTCCTGCCCTCTAGTCCTTTCACCATCTTTGTGGCCCTCTTTGGGACATATCCTAATATTTTTCTATCCTTCTTATACTGTGAAGCCCCAAATAGCACACAGTACTTGAGATGAGGCTGCCCCAAGACTGAATAAAGGCCAGTCGCTCCTGCACCTGTGTGGGAATAGAACATAACAGAAAGCCAACAGAAACAGAAGAAGAAAAGAAAAAGAAAATAAAAGAAAAGAAAAGAAAAGAAAAGAAAAGAAAAGAAAAGAAAAGAAAAGAAAAGAAAAGAGAAGAAAAAAGAAAGTTTCAGAAACAGCGACCGCAAGCCTAATACAGGACTGTCCAGAATTTGAAACAGAGCTGTTTAGTCACTTGAATCACTCCTCCACACTCCCTGCACAGGCAAAGACAATAAATAGGTATTTCTTCTCGTGGGGTGATGTGATCTGAAAGCAAGAGTAGGATTTGGTGTCTATAATCACACACAAAACTTTGTGAATTTCCAGCAAATTAAAATGATTCAGCTGCTCAAAATTAGGCCACAGTGAATCCGTTCTGTGAGGGTTAGGGGGTGAGGGTGGGAAGAGATGGAAGAGACTGATAATTTACTTTGAGAAAGGAAAATCTGTAATTATACAGGTAGCTTGGATGTGTTATGGAGCAGATCTTGTGAGCAGTAGTCATTTATTTAGTTTTAAAGTGGTGATAAAACCGGTGCACAGCTTGCACTGTAGTCACAATAGCATGTGATGTACCTGATGCAATCAAGAAACAACAAACTTTCCAGTGGTGACATAACCAAATGGACCCCACTGAAACACCTCTCTGAGTCTCTCATTATGTTTGCAAATAAATGTCCTGACCTTTTGGGCAGTCTCTTTCACACAAACACTTAGATGCATCCCTTTTCCACAACAGCCTGGTTATAAATTATCCTCCATAAGCATATATAAATCAGAGAAAAGGTGAGATAGAGACATAGGCAGGCAGGCACACGTAATCTATTTGGGAGCATTAAGCTGGATTTGTACCATTATTGATGTATCATTCTGCAAAAGCTACTGCCACAGCAAGTTAAAATTGCACGCGTAATGAAATCTTTAAACAATCTTCCACAAAAAGAATCAATATTTTCCTCTGATCCCAATGATATAAATTGTCTGTTGTTGGAAAACGAAATGCTCATTACCAAGAACACGGAGGAAGTCTAATGAAGAAAGACGGATTATTTATTTCTGCATAATAATCTGTGGTCATTTAATTTTCGCACGACAGCTTTAATGTCATTGTTCCTCATGGTGTAGATGACTGGATTTATCACTGGTGGCAGCACAGAATAGAGAAGCGAAGCTGCGAGATCCAGAGGTGATGAGGAGTTGGAGACAGGCTTAAGATAGGCAAAAGAACCGGTGCTAACAAACAAGGAGACCACAATGAGATGAGGGATGCAGGTTGAAAAAGCTTTACACTGTTTTTCCTTGACAGGAATTCTCAAGACCACAGTGAAAATCTGAATATAGGACATACTTATAAAAACAAAGCAGATGACAACTAAAAGGAAACTAAATGCAAGAACCCCGACTTCACTGAAGTATGAATCAGAGCAGGAAAGCTTGAGAAGCTGTGGAACTTCACAAAAGAACTGGTCAATGATGTTGGACTTGCAGAAGGATAAACGAAATATGTTCCCAGTGTGGAGAGCAGAGTAAAGGAGGCAGGTGAGCCATGCACTGGCTGCCATGCGGATGCAAGTAGTCCCCTTCATGACTGTCTTATAGTAAAGAGGTTTGCATATGGCAATGTAACGGTCATATGCCATGACAGTGAGTAAAGCAAGATCAGCAGCACCAAAGACATGGAAGAAGAAGACCTGGGCAGCACAGCCAGAATAGGAGATGGCTGTAGTATTCAACAGGAAATTGACCATGGACTTAGGGAGGATGGCAGAGATGGTTGAAAGGTCTAAGATGGACAAATTCATCAAGAAGAAGTACATGGGTGTGTGAAGGTGATTACTGACAGCTATGACCACAATGATGAGCAAGTTCCCCACCACGGCAGCCAGATAAACCCCCAGAAATACCAGGAAGTGGAATATCTGCAGTTCTTGAGAATCAGAGAATCCCAGGAGAAGAAACTCTGTCACGGTGCTTTGGTTGGACATTTTCTTCCCAGCGTGTTGGTGAAAGCTGTGAAGGGAAAGTCAAGGATTTTGGCTGAGACTTGATGGTCTGCTCCATAGTCTCTCCACTCTCTGAATTCAACACTTGCCCTAAACACGTTTTGCTCACTGAAGACAAAAGCATTAATCCCACGTGATGGACCAACTATAACGCAGAAACAAATACCCCACTAATCATAGCTCCATGTATGAAATACATGTGTATGCACGTATATATACACTATACATAGGTATGTATCCATATATAACATATATGCCTGTAGTCTACATATGTTTTATATATGCTATTATAATTAATGCTAGATGCTTATATATATATATATGCACATTTATATAAAGACTGTCCATGTTTCTTGTAGTTATTTCAATATATATTTGTGCTCATATATATCCAAACATACCTATACATACATATGCATGAGATCCCATAATCTCCATTATGAAAACACAATGCAACATATTTTTCCCCCAGAAATATGTCTAGATAGAAACATGAGTCCCAACGTGTCTGCAGTTATTAAACACGGATCTTTCAGAGTATTTCTCACTCTGTCAGTAGTGAGATCCTGATGCCTAGATGTAGTCAGAAGGCATCAGTTGACATACTAAACACACACATTTAAGCATCTGACTCCCACTGTAGGATGTTTTTAGCAAGAGACAATCTCCCTTGATTAGTGGAAAGGAAAAATCATAATGGATTCCTATGACCTCTTGTAAACGTCCTGCCTTACAATGAGCTGCAAAACCCTCTCTCGTCGCCCAGCCTCTCCTCTGCTAGTAAAAGAAGAGTAACATGATTAGCCCGGATCCAAATGGGCAATTTTAGATGTCAAAGTTAAGTCAGCTAGGTCCATATTTAGACCTTCTAGGTTGCCACGTTTCTTCTCGGTCAGTGATTCATCCATCTCCAGAAGATGATTCATCCTCGTGCTGTGGTGCTCAGAAAGAGAAATGATTTATGGCCTCTCAGCATTTTTTCCAAAATGTTGAAAGTACCTGCAAAGTGAACTTTTTAACTGAAGTTTTTGCAGTAGAAGTGAATACAGAGCAAAATGCTCAAACCTTGATGAATTCGTATGATATTTCTTCTATCTTACATTAACAACATTACTGTTATTACCTTGAATGGAAATAGTAAACCTAACATGTTACTGCTTTTGGATGTGTTTCCAAGATGTGAAGCCTCTGTTCATCTCAAACGGAGCTTCTTTGTGAAAGACTCGTAATGAAACATTTGAAACACTAGAAATGCTGCTGTGCTAGATATGCCAGGTGTGTGCCAGATAGGAAAAATGCAGTCACCGCAGTGTCCTTATACCTTAATGTCAGGATGAACTTAAAGAAGTAGATGGAAACCAATTTACCTTGGAAAGAGCTGTGTACACGTGCCTCACAGCTCCACTGTAGGGATATGATCAATGCTGTGAGAAAACAGTCTCTTAATGTCTCTCTCCAGACTTGTGGGAATACTACTCTGGAGGCCTGCGTGGAAACTCAGTAGTACAGATGCAAAGCCAATCCATGGTCCATTAGTCAACTGCAAAAAAAAAAAACAAACCTGATGATGAAATACTTTTCATATAATGGAAATCCAGCTGTAGTCTCAGGTAGAAATCTAGACGCACCTGCACACATTGTGGGATGTGGATTCATAGTGCATCGGCTGGCAACGAGAGTTGACAGTCTTGTCACTGTAAGAAAGGCAAGGAATTGCTTCTTGACATGTTCATAGCATCAACTTATGGCTAAATTGTAAAGAAATTCTTGAAGGGTATGCTTTGGCTTTGCTTTGGGTTTTTTTTCGATTTTTTTTTTTATAGACCACTGAATTTACTTTTTTTTCTGCTTGTTTTCAAAATTCTGTCTCATGCTGGATTATAAAGAAATGTCTGGCATTTTCTACAATGCCACAGTGCAACTTAAACATAAAATCAGAATTGGTAGACATAGCAGAGGATGCCTGGGATTCTGTCCCTTCCTGAGGAAAACATTTGGATGTGCAAGGTCTCTGGCATGTCTCGATATGCTAGATACTTTTGTTAAAAAACAGGACATCATGTTTAGCTCAAGACACCTCTACAGCTTTCAAAGATCCCTGCACTGGCAAACATGGGAGCTCAGACATCTGGGTGCCTTGTAGCTGCATGAGCTGCAGACAATTCAGTGAAGGTATCCAAAGATGAGACTAAATCTTTGTTCTCTTTCGTTTCCCCTTGTCCCCAACAGTTGTCGGCTTCCTTCCCTTGACTCAATAGAATTACCACACTTCTCTTTGCAGATTTTACTCTTTAGTTTATGCAGCACATTTGATTCTGTAGTTGTAGCTCTTTGTCAAATTGACTCAATTCTTTTCCTCTGTCTTTGTTCACTAGGAATCAAAGCGACATATCTCCATAATCTATTGCTCTCCTGAGCTTCTTAGCAGTAAGTTAAACCAACAGCTGATGATATAAAGTGGTTTCTGCCTGCTCTGTGTTTAGCTGCCTTGGAAATTCTGAGGTATGACAAAGCCAGAGCATCAAGGTATGGATTTATTTCTGACTCCTCCCAAGAAGGAGCTCTCAAGGATCCGGCCGCATCCTGTCCCTGGAGCCTTGCACAACTCAGAACTAGGAACATTGTACCAAGACCTTCATGCTGCTTTGGTGGCAAACATAAAGGGGTCATTGTGACAACGTGGCACAACTACACAAACCAAAGCCTTTGCAGNAGTATAGTAGTATAGATACACGGTATCTATAATACTATAGATATGACCATCAAGGTATGGATTTATTTCCGACTCCTCCCAAGAAGGAGCTCTCAAGGATCCGGCCGCATCCTGTCCCTGGAGCCTTGCACAACTCAGAACTAGGAACATTGTACCAAGACCTTCATGCTGCTTTGGTGGCAAACATAAAGGGGTCATTGTGACAACGTGGCACAACTACACAAACCAAAGCCTTTGCAGAATCTTTTCCTGGGGGGCTAAGTTTCTACCACAAGATCTAAGTTGTGCATAGTCCAAAGAGACATTTAGGAACCTGAGGTATCTGAGGGAGTGTCAGCCCCAGATTCGGGACACTGCAGTCAAGATTAAAACCCCTAAATCAATGCATCTAAGTGTAGCAAACAATCCAGTAGCCATAACAAGTAGCTCAGACGCCTCTGGAGTTGCACTAGAGTCTTTCAAAAATGCACAAATGCATGACAAAAAGCACACAGACCATACGGGAGGCTCAGGCCATTTTCAGAGAGGTCTCTGAAAGGCGTATCCGTAGGCACTAGAGGCCCTTTTCTTTAGGTAACAGAATTGCACGACAGTGCTCTCCTGAATTTAATGGCAGGTTAGTTTGCACACCGAGCTCCAACTTATGTCAAATTCAAGCATTTTGTTCCAGAAATGAAACCCAGGCCTAAATATAGGAAACGTAGCTTTCTTTGGCCCTTCCTTGGGAAGGGGGGATGACTGCTTTTCTTGATTGCAATCTCTGCTCCAGCACAGTCAATCCAAACCCAGTTTTGTTTGAAAGGAACTTCTGGAGAGCAGCTGGTCCCACATTTCACCTAACACAGGGTCAAGTCCAAAGTTACAGTAGTTTACTCAAGGCCCACTAGTCCTTTTCAGGGGCATTGTGGTTTTTCTCTGAAGCTGATCTTCCTGCATTTTGAACATGCTGTCTTGGGATAAGCTAGTTATTTCAGGTACCAGGATCAGGCAAAGAACTTCACCTGAACCAGCTCAGGTCTGCCTTAGCTTTAGGTTATGGCCATGCTGTTCTGTTAGCCTGTGGCTTATGCTCAGACCGAAATCCCTTACTCATTCTTCCCATCTGCATGCTATGTCAAATGTCCTTCCACATGGCGTCCCTTCTTAAAGCAGAGGTAGATGTACTTCAGCCCAAATCCTCCCACCTAAATTACTCTGTGATTCTAAATGTCTCCCAAGTGAGAAAACAGAGGTCAGTGTTTCACAGTTTGATAACAATGTCATACTTTAACTCCATCACAGTATGTGAAATGCAAATAACTTTCCACCTCAGATAACTCTGGCCATGGTTCCTCTCTCTTCATACTGCCTGGACAGTCATTTTCACCTCTCCTCGGAAAGTACCAACTAATTCCTTTTTAGACATCTGAACATGGTTTTAGGGAGAGTTTACACAAGGGATCACTCTTTCAGTCTAACACAGATGACATCAGGTCAGGTCTCCAGGGCTATCCCAGCAGGTCCTGAACACTCCATCCCACACTCATGACAAAATGCAGCACGTTCAACAGATTACTACCAACAAACAGCATCCTTGGGCAGCTACGCAGTCCACGTGCCACTCCAAACACTTTCAATTGAAACAATACCAGAAAAAGCACCAAGCTGCCTTAGAGCTCAAGTCCAGTGAAGCTGCAGGAGAGCTCTCTGAAAAGAGCAGGCACGTGCTGTTCTCTACCACTTACTTTGGAGACCAGAGATCACTCCTGAGGATTCATTCTCTAAGCAAGGAAGATGGAGCTGCGTTGAACTACATAGTGCTCTGTAGGGTTTATGTGCCACACTGCTGTAAGAAAAGCAGCAGGGATGCCTACTATTCTTGGACAAAGGAGAAGAGTGATTCCTGGAGTGATTCACAAAGATGGTATAGACTGGGCCTCAACCATCTTCTACATCACATGAACCAGACATCTGAACATTTCATTACAGCCAGGAAGCTTCTTTTCATGGAAGCCTCGTGCATGTGACGTTGCTCTTTAAAAGACTTGTCTGCAAAAAGTCAGAGAAACCATGGAATTCCAGTACCATCCAGGTGAAGGGGTCTCAGCAGTCTGTTATTACATCATGCTCAATTCAGGATCAACATTTAGTTCAGATCAGGCCCTCAGGGCTTAGCCTGGTCACATCTTGCAAGTCTCCAGAGATGGAATTCCACAGACTACTTTCAATGCATAATTATTGTCAGAGTAATTTTTTTCATTAAATTTGCTTAGAAACTCCACTTTTTCAATCTGCGATCATTATCTTCTCCTCCTGTCATGTACCTCCATAAAGGACCTGTGTTTGTCTTCTCAGTAGCCTCTCTTTTGGTACAGGAAAGTTGTCATAAGCTCTCGCTAAGTCTTCTGTTCTCCAGGATCAACTCAGTTCCCTGATGTGTTCTGCCAGAACCTTGGCCATCTGGGTCATCTCCACCAGTCTCACTCAAGCTTATGAACATCTTTCTTATATTGGAGGACCCCGAACTGGAGGCACTATTCCAGACTTTGTCTAACCAATGCTGAGTAAAAGGGAATAAATGCTTCCCTCCGCAGATTACTGGCTCTGCTCCTCATGATACAGCTCAGTACACTGTTTGTTTGCAAGCCCAAGAATCACAAACAGAAGTTTTGAGCAGAAACCAGTTTTACTGATATCAGTGTTGTCCAGGAGGGAAAATGAGGAGAAACTTCGCCCCTAGAGGCAAATTAGCTGCCAAACCCATCTGGGTCCCCCTCCACTGGGCATTTGGTTAAGTTATCGAAGGTCATGAGTTCAGTGCTAAATTAAGTTGCCAACACTTGGCTCCTCCTCTCGGGACGTGCTTTCAAGCTCCTTCTAGGCTACATTCATGAGGGAGGAGAAATCTCCAGAAGAAATTGTCTTGAAAGACGTGGCATATTTTAACCTACTGTTTCAGAAAGGCTTGTGAACACTGTTTGTACCTCTGGTGAAAGGTGAGAATGGTAATCCTTTGTTGCTGTCCCCTTTTCTATTTTCTTTGCTATTTTGTTCTTTGTATATCCTTCACTGGGTCTAATAATGCAACAATGAGTTATATTCCATGGTCTATCTTTATCTGACTCTTTCAGTCTCATAGGTAAACAGAACTAACTGTTACAGTTTTAAATTAATCTTTTAGTATCATGAATGTTTACATCACCATCTTCAATTTGATGGAAAATGAACAGAGGCTTGCTCCACAATTTTTCATCCCAGTAATGCCTTAATATTGTATGAAAAACATGATCATTGGAGATTTGTTCAACCCCAAGTTAGTCACCTAATTCTGAGCTATGTTTTAATCAACACAGGAGAGGAAAGGCTGGTGTCTCTGCATGGTGATTCAGGTAAACTATCTTAGACTTGTGTCTTCATCAAGAGGTGATTGATGCTACAGAAGAGTCAGTCTCTCCATTGGCACTAGTGAAGGGGAAGCTGCCAGCAGTTTGTCTGCAGATCACCTGGAACTGCAACGACATAAGGTGAATTCTACTGAAGATCTAACTCTGTGCCATTTGCTCCAAGGCGGAAATTGTAACTATTTGTTGTACCTGAGTATCAGAGCCTCTTCTTGGTCATTTGGAATGGAATTGGAGGCACAATTTTGGATGGTCAAAATTGGGTGGACCAGACAGAACTATTTAAAATTTGCTAGAAACAACCATATTTGGGAAGATCTCCAGTTGCATTTAGAAGTACTCTGGCTCAGTGAAATGCAAGCCTAGAGACAGGTCGAGTCTTACATTGTTGAGTAAATCCTCATGCAGACAGTCTCTGATCTCTCTGTTATCACCCAGATTCCTGGAGGACAATCACCAGAAATGGTCAGAAATGTCACCCTTCTCTGCTTGCAATGAATAGGTTTGCACCTTCAGTAGCTGAGATGCCTTCATAGCCCTGATGAGTCATATAGTCAGATAAAGTATATAGGGTGTATGATGCACAGCTGCCAAACATTGTTTCTCTATTCCTCAGGTAACTTTAAAATTCTTTTAGAAAAGTAATTATTGAAATCGCGTATTTATTTAATAAATTAATGAAATAATATCTCTGTTCTCTTCTGTATACCTATCACTCTGTGGTGTAATGATACAGTATTCTCTTTCCCTCTCCTTGCTTTCACTTCCGAAAAATCTTGCTTTTAGTCCAGTGTGGATTCGTTTTGTACCCAAACAGACTTGGTAGAGATTAGATCTCAGCATCTACGTTTTCGGATTCATGTGTAGAAGTTGGAGTCTATACCACAGTCAGGGAAGATCCACTATGCACTGTGATTTCTTTAAAATGTCTCTGATGCAATTTCAGGAAAAAAGAAGAAAAAAAGAAGTCCTGTTAATCCTTTTAAGAACTATGTCCATAGATTAATTTATCTTATTTCTCTATTATTATTATTATTATTATTATTATTATTATTATTATTATTATTATTGTAATATCTATCATTTTATTCAGGCACTGATGTGATTTTCCTTGCACACTGAAATATTTTCCTTCTTATATTTTCTCTGTTGTGAGGTTTTGGTTTATTTGCTTGCTTTTTTTTTTCTTTGGAAACGCATCTATCTCTGTCTTTCTGTGTTTTTAACATTGCATTGAATATGTTCTGGCCATGATGCAGTAATGTCTTGTTTTTTATTCCTACATAGGGGACACCAAGGCAAATGCACCCACGGAATCTCACTAAGGTCTCTGAATTCATCCTTGAGGGTGTTTTCGACATCCCTCACCTCCAAGGTCTCTATGTTGTGGTATCTTTGTGCCTCTATGTCACTGCCATCCTCAGCAACTCATTTGTCATTATTGCTTCTGTTGTCCACCCACCACTTCACACCCCTATGTACTTTTTCATCTGCAACCTGGCCATCCTTGACTTGGTAGGTATCTCCTCAGTTCTGCCCAAGATGTTGGAGAACCTGATCCTAGGCAAGAACACCATCTCCTTTGAAGGTTGTATAGCACAGCTCTTCACCTTCACTTTCTCATGCTCAACAGAGCTTATACTGTTAACAGTCATGTCTTATGACCGGTACCTGGCCATCTGCCAGCCCCTTCACTACATAACCACAATGAGCAAAAGGACCTGCATATCTCTAATGGCTGGTGTCTGGGGAATCGGCACTGTCAACTCCCTCATAAACACCCTTCTTGTGGCACAGCTGGACTTCTGCGGGCCAAATTTAGTCCAAAATTTCTTGTGTGAGATACCCCCGGTTCTTGCCCTGTCCTGCAGCTCAACTTCTCTCAGTGAAATCATGGTTTACATGGCAGACATCATCTTAGGCATGGGAAATTTCCTGTTGGTTATCCTCTCCTACTGCCTCATCATCACCACCATTTTGAAAATCCAGGTCTCTGCAGGAAAGTGGAAAGCCTTCTCCACCTGCTCCTCACACCTTGCTATTGTTGGCTTGTTCTACTCCACTGTCCTCTACATCTATACCCAGCCAACTAACACTCCATTAGAGAAGAAAAATAAAACAGCGAGCATTATATACACTCTGGTGACTCCCATTCTGAACCCTCTGATCTACAGCCTGCGCAACAAAGTGATCAAAGCGGCATTCTGGAAAATTGTACCATTTCACAAGACAAACTTACACATATAGCCCCGTGTCCGTACTTTTTGGCCCTGTTCTGCATGGTCCACACTCATGGGTAGTTGCAGTGTTGTGTCAGCCTTTGCTGCCAATAAGGGAGACGTTGTGTTCACTGAAGTTCATATGACCACAACAATGGTGGTTCTTAATGAGAAATTATCTGAACTGAGGATACCCGGAGCAGGGCGAGGTGAAATGTACCTTGGAAGAGTTTGCTACTCTGAAGCCCCTAGAAAGCGAAGCAAGAGCACAAACTCAATGGAGATGACGGTATGGCAGCTTTGATCAAGTGTTTATACTTATTTATATCTTCTGAGACGAGAGTTTATTAGCATCCATAGATTTATTTTCTGTAGTCATCTGATAGAATGCAAATACCAGTGATCTCCTGGGTGAATCTCCCTTTTTGGTCACCAGAGAGGAAAAGACACTTTAAGGATGGAATTCACCTGAATTTTCCAGACCTACATCTGCTTCCAAAATCGTAGCTTGAAGGTCTGTTTCTCCCTGTTGTAAAGGAGAATGCCCTCCTACAGCTACCTCAGCCCACCTATTGATAAACTATCCAATATTTGTGTGTTGAATGTTTTTAAATATAAAATAAAATCTTTATTTAAGAACATAGAGATCATTAATCAAATCATCATTTAACATTACAAGAAAAGAATCACCATGATTGTCCTTGCTAACTGCAGAGGAGGTTGGACTAGACAACCTTTAAAGATCCCTTCCAACCTAAACTCTTCCATGCTTCTGTGATTCTGTGTGCTCAGCCTCAGGCTATTGATGGTGATTTTCCCCCATTCTTCCCTAAATGTACCTCTTTTAAGACACTGAAGAAGAAGACCATAAAAAATACCTAAGCCTAAGAATACCTAAAAGCCTAAGTAGATAACAACCATGTGCTAAAGCCTGTAGGGTTTGTCCCTACAACTTCTTCTTACAAATATTTCTCACTGAATACATGCCAAATCATAAGCAAATGAGTACAATTTATTTCAAATGTCATGCTGATTTTGATCAGCAGTGTCTTTATCTCTTGTGGGTTAAAGGAACGTTGTATGCTTGTGTCCTCACCTTAAATACAGAAGAGTTTCACATCCCTGCCAGAGCTCCTGACTTGGGACTCTCTGTTGAAGCCATGCAGAGAAAGACTTCTACAAAGCAGTTTGATGCCAGTGATGTTAGGGGCCTGCGACAGAGCCTACTGTGCATACAAGGATCCAACTCCCAAGATGTCACCCCAAAACTTCTTTCTGTCCAGTTCCACCTGCTGCCCTGCTGCTGAGATCATATCTTCTACATCCTTCACACTAGATTGTCCAAACTTTTCTTCCACAGGTACACCGGCCCCTCCACTCACTGGGACAACCTCTCCTGGTTCTGCCTCATTGCTTCTTCCCACTTTATCTTGTCTTTCTTTGCATAAAGCTCTTTTCTCCAGGGAATCCACAATGCTGAGGGAAACGGCTGTCTGGACCTAATGACAACAGCTCCCTTAACACCATCCGTGGGATAATGTAGAAGACGACATCATGGGAGGAAAGAACCTGTTACTGCCAGAGGGCAGAATCACTTGCTAGTCTTTCATGGCACTGCAGAAAAAAAGTCAGACACAGAATGTAAGTTTTCTTCCATTTCCTTCAGACCTGAAAACCTGGGATCTACAACACTCTGATCTCACCTCTGCATAGAGCCAGCTTGTGATTTCTATCAGCATCAGTATCTGAAGTTCTGTATGGGGATCATCCTCTCTCCAGTTCAATGGGAAGAGGTGATTTAGCTCACCAACTCTAATGTCTGGGATCTAGAGCTGGGATGCTTCTCAGCTACTTTTTGGGGCACAGCTTGGGTACCCAAGAATAAGCATTTGGTAATGTTTTAGTGGACCTGAAGGATTCTCTATCGCCACTAGCTGATGCTCCTGTAAGACATGGGTCTCCTGTGCCTTGCCTGCCAGGTTCCACATGGCCATATCTGATCAAATGGCACAAGATGCTCGTACCTAAACAATTCAGCCCAAACCCAAAGAGAGGGGATAATTAACTCACCCAGCTTTACAATTCTAAGAACTACAAGGCAAAGCCATCCTAGAGCCCTTAAGCTCTCATTTGTTCCAGGGCAGCAAGGCAGGCAGCGCTCATCCACATGGCAGTCACATAACTCCTACATTTTTGGACAGAAATGTTAGAGAAAAGAAACAATTGTCTCCACATATCATAGAATCATAGAATCATAGAATGGTAGGGGTTGGAAGGGACCTCTAGAGATCATCTAGTCCAACCCCCCTGCTAAAGCAGGTTAGCCTAGAGCAGGTTGCACAGGAATGCATCCAGGCGGGTTTTGAATATCTCCAGAGAAGGAGACTCCACAACCTCTCTGGGCAGCCTGT
>VZSC01011139.1:20776-37620 GCA_013398225.1 Steatornis caripensis
CAAGGGCACACTGCTGGCTCATGGTGAGCCTGTTGTCCACCAGCACTCCCAGGTCCTTCTCCGCAGAGCTGCTCTCCAGCAAGTCAACCCCCAGCCTGTACTGGCACATGGGGTTGTTCCTCCCCAGGTGCAAGACCCTACACTTGCCCTTGTTGAACTTCATGAGATTCCTCTCCGCCCAACTCTCCAGCCTGTCCAGGTCATCCTATCCATTTCTCTACATTGCACATCAGTGAGGAAGGGTTACAGGTTGTCTACTGTCATTTAGAAATAATATTTTTAGCTTTTCTAGTCACACACAAAGCTGAGATCAACCTCACTGCAAAGCTGAAGGTGTTAATTACAGACAACAACCAGGGTAGGCAGAGTCACCTCTTACTGGGGGTCAGTCACAGTCTGGCTCTGGAGGAATGGGATCCACCTGCTGGTCACATTCTCCTCATAGCCACAGGTGAACTCTGCAGTGCTCCTGGAGAAAACCCATGGGATCCTGAGTACACGGTTTCTTCCAGCCCTCATCCCTGTCCCCATGGGGCAGATCTAAAGCCCTGAACTATCTCAAGTCAGCATGTCTCCTCAAGTGCTGAATGGTACATGGCAAGACTCAAAGGTGAACTGTGAATGGACAACTTTCCCCACGGCTCTTGAGAGGTGACACTCACAGCAGAGGGGAGGGAGGAGAATTTAAACAAGCAGCAAACGGGTTGTCAAAGAGGACTGGAAAGCAATGAACTTGATGGGCACCTCACAACAAGCAAAGCCTAGCTTTCTCACCTTCCTTTCTGAAAGAAGCTAAATTTCATCCCATTGAGATGAAAGTGTTGTGTTTCATTCATAGTCAAAGCAATCATTGTGAAACCTCTTCCCCTCTCTTCCTATTTAATGTGAATACAGGTTTTATAGAAGTCTGCATAGTTGGCAATGCTTGGCACCTTCTCAGGGGGTGTGTGTGGAGGTGGGCAATGTGTATGAAAAAATGACAAAAATCACAAACTAACCTTTCAGAAATTTTTTGTGGGAACTCTTCCTTTTCCCCTTGGGAATTAGTCCTATTCCAACCGCCTTCTATTTTACAGCCCAAAATAGGTATTACAAAAAATGAACAGGCTTTATTTCTTTGTTCCGCTCCTATTGTTAAGACAATTGTTTTATTGTTTTTACAATATCATATTTGGTACACAATCTAAGTACTTCTTACTTTGTGCCATCTGGAAGGATGGTTTTGTGTTTATGTTTGTAGTTCTCAAGGATCCAAAATTAGAGACTTTCTGACTGGTGAGCCTGGCACAGTAATAGATGAGTGAGTTAGTTATATAACAGCCTGGCTATGTCCGGGAATTTCTCCTTCTTGTATTCCATTAGTTGAGTTCAGCTGAGTTGGACCAGAGCTGCCCATCTTCCTATTCAGTCCTCATTCATCAATGTTGATGTATTTACTTAAAGAACAAATAAAGTTCTGTGGATTGCCTGAAACTTTACACTGGGCTTCAACTTTCAGGAAAGAAAAGGCATTTGGGAAGAAAAGTACTCTGCAAGAGCCAAGTCAGATTGCCCTTTCTAAACAGACACAAAGTGCTCACATGCAGTTTCTTCTCCTTTTCATTTGCTGGTTACAACACCGTCTTTTTGCAGCACAGATTGAACGGTAATGACTAAAGAAAGCTGAAACTGTAACTTCCTCAGTTCTCTCATCTACGTTTGACTTACTTCACTAGAAATAATGCACATAATATCTCTGACTCAAGACCTTACCATAAACTTTTGACTAGAAAATACTCCTCTCTCTAATCATCCTCACCAATCTTGAGCTTAACCACAAGCGAACAAGATCTTTAATGGGGAAAAAATATAAAGCCTGCCCTTTCTGCAGTACTATTGCTCTCTGCTCTTGGATGACATGTAGAAGGTGAGGGTACAGGACACTTTAAACTGGAACGATGGCTTCAAACCATGGATGGAACAGCTGCTGGTTGGGGTTAAACCACAACACACTTGAATACATTGTTCACATTTGAAATTTCTTCGTTGTGACTTCCCATGTTCCCATCACAGAAATGTCGAAAAGTGTGTTAACTTTAGAGAAAAAAAGCCATCCCAAGTGAATGTTCCTGTCCATAGCTCTACGTCATTAATTCCTTAACTCCTGAACCCATCAAGTTGATACTCAGTTCTCCTGTCCATCTGCTAAATTATCTGGCAAGCCAATGACATTGTCTTTTGCATGTGCATTCAGTTTTTCTTAATTTATTTCTGTTCACTCTACTGCTTAAACATTCCTTAGTCTAATTGCCCTTGAAAATTTCTGTCACCTGTCCATCTCTGCATTGAGCCAGCTCTTTTCAGGGCTTGTGTACTCAGGAAACTGGAGTTCGGTGGGACCAGAATAAAAGATACGAAGTTTTTTTAATTAAGATTTTTTTTCTTTCATTAAAAAAAGCCTTGAAATTCTTTTGCAATGGTGATATATATTCCTTCTGTTTCTGTGCATAGTGAGTATAACAGGTAAAGGCAGTGCGAATTACAGCAGACAAAGGCTTTTCAAAAAAAGCCTTTGACACTGCTGTGGGCTGCGGTGACAGTAGAATAGACTGTAATTAGAATCTTATTCCCAGAACATGAATCAAAGTTTGACTCTGGCCCCTTGTTCCTTGATCATAAAGATACTTTCCCTCTCTCTGCCTGATTCCCATCAGGTTATATGCCGGACTAATTTCCTTTCACAATTTGTTCATTTCCATTCTTCTTATTAACCATAATCAAAACAAATGACAAACAAAAATTATGCTGTACGTACTCATTGAAACACCTCTGGGAGCTCCCTAATTACCTACACAATGCTTACAACTCTACAGGGAGTGGCAGAAAAACACAGAGCTCATTGTGGCTGCCAGCATTTTAATGAGCCCCTCAAGGAATGTGGTTCTACCTCCCTGTTACTTCAAGAAATGACAGGCAGAACCAGAAACAAAAGTTACTGGGAGATTTAATGGAGCCCAGTGTGAGATGCGAGACCGGAAACATAGCTAGACAACATGTTCCCAATAGGGCTCATTAGAGCAGAAACTCACAGACTTTGATTACGAGGCAACACAGAAAGCCATGGACTTCTCCTGTGTCAAACTTCCCTTACAGAAGTCAAACAGCAATCCCGAAGTGCCAGGAAGGTGGTCCTTCCAGTCAGCAATCCCCACACACGGCGTGTGGAAAGGAAATGGCCGTGTACCCACCTCTCCAAACCTACCCTTCCAAGACACTGCAGATGCACAGGTCCTGCTCTCCAGGCTTCAGTTATAATGATCAGCCAAGACACTGTGACTGCGACACACACTGCTGACACATTCGTGAACCACATCCTTCCACCCCGATCTGGGTCGTCTCTGCGTTCAAACGCACACAGGCTTAAATGCTGCAGCTCAGCCCCCATGCTCTGTTACCTTATACCTTGAACACCTTCTTTGCTTCGTGAGATCAAAACCATGAGCCTAATGGCTTCTCCTGATGTCCATGTATCCCACTACCTCTTGCCAGAGCTCTGGTAATGCTCCAAGTAAGGAACTACAGTAGTCCACCTTATGACTGATGTAAGATCGAAGTCCAGCAATGTTCATTGTTACAATGCAGATAAAACAGACTGAACAAAGGACCCTTTGTCACTGCCCCTCTGCTTCCCAAGTTCCGCTCCATACCACTCACACATGATCCCCTGTCACCATCCTGAATCAGCATTTGTTTACTCTTTTGGAGTGAAACCTCAAGTCTACCCCATGACAAACACAGTCTGAGATGCCCTAGAGTACCCCACCTGGCATCCAAATGCCTATTCAGAAGAGTGTGGTTATCTTATAATTTCTACACCACATTTAGTGATCTGATGAGAAAGTCCTGGTACCCCACGACACCTCAAATGTTTGGACAGGCGAACTCAGCTCTGTACAGCTGTATTGGGCAACCCAAAGATGGGTGTAATGATTTGCATGAATTCCAGAGGCTAAACAGAGTTCACGCCATCCTGGCTGCTGTAATGGCCACAACTAGACGACAAGAATCAACCTAAGAATTATCTTTGCAATCTATATTATGACAAAGATGATCTATAAATCTGAAGTAGTCAAGCTTTAGTCCTGGCGAGAGAGGAACACATCCAGAAGACAGCTCTTGTCCTTGAGACATTCCCTGCCACTGCACTCATCACGCACCCTTTTCTCTGCTACATGTCTAGATTCACAGCATTGCTGTTTTTCAGCTGTACTGTGGCTGACCTTTACTTGTCACATTCCCGAGTGCCTCTAGATGCATGGGGTGCGACCAGGGTGTGAATCACGTAAGTTTTCACTCCATTCCTGAATTCCAAGTTCTGACTATCCATAACAAGGCAAACTTTATTCACTCCTGGGCTAAAATAAATCCACAAATTGCTTCTGTGTTGTGGTGGGACTCTCCGGTTTGTTTGTTCCAGGGAACGTAACTACAGACAACAGGAACAAAACTGCATCATTTGGCTCCCTCTACAGTTCTCCATCACTACGGCAGTAAGCCTTGCAAATTCAGACACTGCTGGTCACCTCTACACATATCATCATTGTTGAAACATAGTTTCCTGCATTTTCTTCATCCATCCCTTTAAGACTAAAGTATACATATATATATACACACTAAAGTAACAATAGAAGTTCTTCTTGTGCCTTTCACATTCCTTGCAATGCTAAACTTGAGGTGGGCACTGGCTTTCCTAACACCATCCCTACATGCCCTGGCAACGTTTCTAAACCTGATTTTGTAGCCTGTTCCTGCTTCCATTATCTGTGTGCCACCTTTTTGCATTGGAACTCTGTCATGAGCTCCCTGCATAGGCAAGCCAATCTCCTGGCAGGCCTACTTGTTTTCCAGAGTATCAGGATGAAATGTTCTTGCACTGAGGAGGATTCTGTTCTCAAAGACCTGCCAGGTTTCCTGAGCTCCACCAGCACCACCCACCTGCTGCCTGCCAGAATGTACATATCTCTAGCTGTACCAGTTGCCTGGAATGACACTGGAGGTTCATATTTCTCCTCAGTTTAGACAATGAGTTCAAGCGATACATTCAGGGAACCATTCAGGTGTCAAAATATAAGTGTCCACTATAGATTTAGACAGCCTAAGGGGTCTCAAACATGTGTATGGGGTTTTCAGTTATGATGCAAGGCCTCCAGAAGTCACTTTCTGGACAAGTGGCTGGAAGTCACATAAGGAGGACGAATTTGACTTAATAGTGTAAGTCATTCTATGCTTAGGAATGTGAATAGCTTCTCCAGCTTAGGTGAGGTTGTTTCAGCACCAAGCAGGGCACTTTCAGCCATCACCATGCCAAATCACTTAAGCCATGTATTTTTTAAACTAAATTTGATGTGCTAGGGACTGTTTTCTGGCCCAGAGGCCAATTGACACAGTCTGGCCACATCCATTCCACCAAACTCTCCTAGCCACCACAATCGAGATGCCCCAGCCAAATTGCCTGCTGGGAGTAGACTCTGGCTCATGCGGAATCCTGACATGTTCCTGGGGGTATTCCTGGACTGTTTACTGGTCCCAGGAACATGTTAACAGTTTGGGAGTGCAGACACTTGTGTTCCAGAACCTGGGGGTGTGGAATTACCACTGCAGCAGCAACTTGTGAGCAGAATTCTTTTTCACCCTGGTTCTAGAGCTATCATTAAGACATTGCCTGAGTTACATCTATTTACAAAAGTGAAAATCTGGGTCTTAAAAATGCAGTAGGAAAGACAGGAAAGCAAGAGAAAAAGTGAAGGGTTCAAGCAGTACCAAGGAAATGCTTTTGAATCTTGTTAGCGTCAGATGGTAGCAAAGGATTAGACACAAGGGTAAAAAACCCAACGGGACATTGTCTTTTGGGGCTGGAGAAAGAAGCAGGAAACAGGAAAGGAAACAGCTAGACAACAAAATAAGAATAACTAATGGGAATAATAAAAGACATTGATTCACTTATTTGCCTCATCTTTAAAAATGAGAGTAAAAGAACCAAATTGCTACCTCTTTGTTGTTACTTCCAGCACTTCTTCAAGAGTTTCTTGGCTGTGCCCTAGGATTCTGAAGAGTGGCCAGCTTTTGCTTTGACATCATTTGATGTCCCCTAACTCTACACCTATTTTCTCCAGAACGGATTATCTAGTTTCAACTCTGCCTATTCAAAGTCAGCATTCCTCTTCAGATTAAGAAAATTCAGAGAGAAGAATCAACAAGCTTCTTAGTAATTAAGCTGTTCAACCACCAGGCCGGGAGCAATATAAGTGCCTGAGGACAGTAATCTGGTGACATTTTACTGCTTATGGCTGTTCAGTTGGCCTACAGCTACCACGCCAGTGGGGCACATTTCCCCTAGATCATGTGTCATAGCTACTAGGCCCATGCAGTTGTCTTCAATACCCTAAAATACTGTTGAAGACCTATGTTTAGGGACTAAAATGGTGCTCTAGGTAAGCCTAACATGGTGTGGGTGCCTAAACTCCTCTTCTGGTCATGGGAGAGCTTCAAAACACAGCACAGGAGGGTATTGAGGTACCAGTTCGGGGTGTCACGGGCACAGCGATGGTGGAAGCTGGGAGCACAATGAGAATCAGAACCAGGATGAGGAGGAGGGTCCCTATCAGGCCTCCATCCCACCCCGTACCTCCTCCAGGCTCCCTGCTTGGGGACCCCATGGTGTTGGTGACACTGGCACCCAGCATCCCCGAGGCAGTGCCTGGGCAGTGCCAGTCTGGAGAATTCATCTTCCTCCTGGACACCACTTTTCTTGAGCGTGCACAGGTACCTCCACAGAGCAGGGCCAGGATGGGGTAGACGAGCAGGCTGAGGGGGAGCAGGCCAGGGCAGGCATTTACAGAGCTATAGAGATGTGAGGGGGGACTGGTAGGGCCTAAAATGGTCCTGAAATACCTCACATGCCCAAGAGCATTCAGGGCACTGGCTGCAGTCGTCATGGGGAGTCCAGATGCTTTAGGAAGACCAGACTGTGAGCAAAGACATCTGTACCCACTACAAGTGCCTCCTGAGATCTGCCTGCTGTGTCTTTCCACAGGACTCCCTGCTCTTCCTTCTCAAAAGCCTGCCCCCAGGCTGCTACTTCAACACCTACTGCTATGGAGAAACCTCTGTGGGCATCTTCCCGTGAGCAAACGTGGGGCAGGCTGGGTGCTAGGGGGTTGGATTAGGTGCTGATAGGTAGGGCTGGATACCATGGGGCATGGCTGGGTGCAGTAGGGCTGGAATGGGTGCTATGGGGCAGAGTTAGATGCAGCAATGCAGGTATGCATACCCTGAAATCGGCTGGTTTGTATAGCGCAAGGTTGGGCGCTGGAGGGCACAACTGGGTACTGTAGGGCAGGGCTGGATTCTGGGGGTGGCATCTTTGTGGCGTTATGGGACAGCACCTCTTTGAGTTCTGTTGAGCAGAGTCTTGTAGCAACTATGAAGCCAGGTCTCTTCAAGAGCTGCTATGGGTCTTGCAGAGGATCCTAGGGCATAGCTGTGGGAAGTACTGTGGGGCAGGGTCTCAGGGAGCACTAGGGCCAGCAAAGAGCCATGTGTTCTCCAAGCGTGCTATGTCCCCTGCAAGCAAAGTGCTAAATACACTGACGACAACCTGACTGAGGCCATGCGGCGCATCCCCTCCACCGGCTCCAGTCTGGGTGACACCAGCCTGCTGGGAGCCCTCCATTCAATCTACAACACCCCCCACCCCTGGGGGCATTCGCGTCAGGTCTGGGTGCAGGGGCATGGAGGGGTGGAGGGCCAGGTGGCCCAGGGGGAGAGAGGGGACATGGGGGTGTGGGTGGAAGGAGCTGGGGAATGAAAGGGTGGCCTCTGTGATAAGAGGCCATGGGCTGCCCCTGTGTTGGACATAGATGCTTCCAGATAGCTCCGAGACAGACCCGCCACTTGCGAAAGCTGAGCCTATCGGTGATGCTGGTGGCACCTCTATGGTAACATATTTAAGAAATGGTAGAAATGCAGCACAGAAATGCTGAAGAGAGGAGTGAGAAAAATTTGAGAGAAACAACCCAGCAGACAGGTCAGTGAAGAAGGAGGGGGAGGAGGTGCTCCAGGCACCAGAGCAGAGATTTCTCTGCAGCCCGTGGAGAAGACCACAGCGAAGTAGGTTGTCCCCCTGCAGTCCATGGAGGGCTACATCAGAGCAGATACCAACGCTGCAGCAGAAGGAGATGCTCTGGAGGAAGTTGCATCCTGTGGAGACAAGTCCAGGCAGGAGCAGGTTTTCTGGCAGAAAACGTAGCCCATGGGTGACCCGCACTGGAGCAGTCTGTTCCTGAAGGACTGAACCCCAGGGAGGGCACCCACAGTGGAGCAGTTTGTGAAGGACTGTATCCTGTGGGATGGACTCCATGCTGCAGCAGGGGAACAGCATGAGGAGGAAGGAGCAGCAGAGACAAAGCGTTATGAACTGACCACAACCTCCATTCTCCATCCCATGCTCAGCAGGGAGGAGTGAAAGTAATAGGAATGAAGTTGAGTCTGGGAAGAATGGAGTGTGGGGGTAAAGTGTTTTAGTTTTTTGTTTTGTTCTTATTTGCTTCCCCTGTCCTCTTGAGGAAGGGCAGTGAGAGAACTGCTTGGTGGGCATCTCACAACTGGACAAGGTTGACCCACCACAGGTGTACACACAGGCAAGATTTCGGTAACAAGGGGCCTGCAGGAGTAGCCTCTGTGAGAAGAGACAAGGGGCTGCTCCATGCTGGACACAGCCACTTCCAGACAGCTCCAAAATGGACCCACCACAGGCTAAGCCCTTGAGCAAAGCTGGTGGCACCTCTGGGAAAGCATCTTTAAAAAAGGGCAGAAAATGCTAACTAGAGAAAGGAGGGGGGAACAAAAAGAGTAAGAAAAAAATAGAGGGAATGGCAAGGTCAGAGAAGGAGGAGGAAGTGCTCCGTGGCTGAGCAGATATCCACTGCAGCCTGTGGAGAACCCCTGCTGGAGCAAAGTAAAAGTGTGAGAGGAAATGAGCAGCAGAGAGCAACCACTGTGTATTGACCACAACCCTCCCCATTCCCTCTGCCCTCCCTGGAGCAATGGTAGAGGAGCCTGGAATGAATGAATAAAATTGATCATGAGAAAGGGGGAAATAAAGGTGTTGGGTTAGTATTTGCCTTTCTTTCTCACAAACTAAAACTATTTTAATTGGCAATAAATTAAATTAATTTTCCCCAAATCCAATCTGTTTTGCTGCCAGCAGCAATTGCTAAACCATCTCTCTGTCTTTATCTCAACCCACAATATTTCTTGTTTCTGTTTTTCTTGTTTTCTGCCTCTGCTCTGTCCCACTATGGGGTGGAAGCAGTGAATGAGCAGTTGAGTGGGAATTTGGTTGTTAGTCAAGGCTAACCCATCACAGCAAGGGCAGAAAAAACACACAGGCAACGCTGAGTCTAGGTACTGGAGGACTAGAAGATCCTTTCTGTGTTGGCCTATTTTGGTTGCAACAGAGGAAGGAACTACACAACATATAGAAAGCATAAACAATTTGAAATCAGCATCTTTAATTCACAGTTACATAGAGCTGATGTTGCATCTGGGCAACAATTTAGTCACTTGGATGGGCTACTCCATCATTCACAACTGCCTTGGGAGCTAGAAAATGCCTTCAACATGCACTCCTTTATGGCTTGTTTGACCTGATCGTTCCTGAGTGAGTAGATGTATGGGTTAAGCATCTGGGTCACCACAGAGAAGAAGCAAGAAAGCACTTTGTCAGAGTCCTGCCCACCTCTCTGTGCTGGGCGGATATACCTGTAAATACATGTGCTGTAAAATATCATCACCACCATGAGGTGAGATGAGCAAGTGGAAAATGCCTTCTTTCTACCTGTGGAAGATGGTATATGCAAGATGGTGACAATAATGCAGCCATAAGAAACAGCAGTTACTATTAAGGTACCAGGTATAATGATAATTAACATGATAAGCATCAGTCCTTCTATGAACCCTGTGTCTGTGCAGGACAGTTGCAATAGCAGAGAGGCATCACAGTAAAAGTGGTTCATGACATTGGGACCACAGAATGGCAACTGGACAATCATAATGGTGGGAGGAAACATCAAGAGAAAACTCACCGCCCAGCAAGCCAGGACCAGCCTGAGGCAAAATCTGCTGTTCATAATTGTTGTGTAATGCAAAGGGCTGCAAATGGCAACATACCGATCAAAGGACATTGTTGCAACATGGAAAAATGTGCAGGTACCCAAGTAGAAGAAAAGCAGCATCTGAAGGAAACAACCAGGCAGGGAAATAATCTTCCTTTCTGTCAGAAGGCTGTAGAGAGTGCTGGGAATGAACGTGGAGGTGAAAGTGATTTCCAAAATGGCAAAATTTCTGAGGAAGAAGTACATCGGAGTCTGAAGGAAACGATTCACAAGAGTGATGCTGATGACAGTAATGTTTCCAAGCAGGATCAAGAAGTAGGCAATCACAAGAAACAGAAAGAGGATGATCTCCAAATGGCGGCTGTTGGTCAGCCCCAAGAGGAGAAATTCCTCTACTGTTGTGTGGTTCATTGAGGCTTCATTGCTAGCAGAAAAAGAAAAAAGGCACATTTTGAGAACTAGTGGAAAACAACAGAGCACAGGTCAGTTCGGCTTTGCTAACACTGAAGGGCAATACCAGTAATGAACCCCTTGTAAAAGACTGGAGCAGCTACAGTAACCAGATATTAAGGATCATGTTCACATAAATGGAGTCCCAAGCTCCATTTGTAACACTGAGTCCTCATCTCAGTTAAAATGATTCATACAGTTCCCTCTTGGTATAGTTGAGAGGTGCACATGCAGAAATTTTTCTAGACCATAGGACAAATGAGTCTCTGAATGGTCTGACGATATTCACCCTTCATCAAATATAGAAAAAAAGCCAAATGCACACCGAGAGTACTTTGAGTAAGTGCCCAAAGACCTACTAGTTGAAATGAGTTTGAAAGCAGTACTCCAGAGGAATGCAATCACACTGTAGACTGACACTGAAGCAGATGAGATTAGTCGATGGATACATTAGTATTGCAGAAGAGGAGAAATTTACTACAGTTAAAAGGAGATAAAAAGACAAAGAGAGGGAGATGAGACAGAAAGACAGCAATGTTACAAAGAGAAGGATGGCTAGTTACCACTGAGAGAAAGCAAAACGCCCAGAGAAATAAATGGATGCTACATGGAGCAAGAGTGTAAGACGGGGAAGGGGGAAAAGTATGGGAAAATTTTCTGCTTGCTTTTCATGCACCCTCAGCTCTACACCTCCAGTGGATCAACTCTGATGCTGAAGGTCACTGTTTCTTCTTCAGAGCAACTCCAAGTCTCCAAGTATCCCTTCACCATACAACATCCTGACCCAAACTCAGACATTTGCATTGTCCAGTGCACAGTCTCTACTGTTCTACTGTACTNTTCTCTTTCTCTGTTTCTTCTTCAGAGCAACTCCAAGCCTCCAAGTATCCCTTCACCATACAACATCCTGACCCAAACTCAGACATTTGCATTGTCCAGTGCACAGTCTCTACTGTTCTACTGTACTATTACTACTACAGTGGTCACCACTGTGGTTACCATTACTTTGTGGAAGTGGAACCTGAAAACTCTGGCTGATGCCTTTCAATCACATTCTTTTCTTGAAGGCTTGCAAGGCCTTATCTCTGGGTTTTCAACTGCATTCTCCCAGACACCAGCCCTCCTTGCCCTAAACAGAGGCAGACAGCTCATTTTGCACGCAGATCTCCCAGGTTTCATCTATTGCATCTGGATCTTTGAATCTGGTTTGAGACAAATTTCAGACTCATTTCAGATTATTTCTGAATGACTGAAATAAACACCAACACAGTGAGTTTCCAGGGAAAGCACATACATCTTAGATAGCTCATAGCCCATACCAAATACGTCAACCAATTTTCCTTCTTCAAACGCTCCTTACAAAATGCTCAGCAAAAGGGTAGATATGACCTAGGATGCTACAGTCCTTCTTATCACACCATTCACATCAAATCTTTCCACTTTAGTGCCCCTTCTCCAGCAAAACACAGGGTTTTATTAGCATCTTCTCATGACTTTTTCAAAAAACACCAAAACAAAACAACTCTCCTCTCACAAAACATATAAAATATAGAACATATTTTTAATACCACAGATGGATGGATATTACCTGGAAGCTGAGAGTGGTGCCTTAAAACAAGAAACTCCCTCAGTAACAACTAAAAGCTTTTACTTTAGTTTGAAGACTAAAAGTTTTGTTTTCTAAGCCATTGCCCCTTTATTCTTTCCCTGTCTCCAAAAAATCACACCCAAACTCTACGAAATGGTCCAAATAGTTACCAGTATATCCACAACAATCCAGGATGCTTCAAAAAGGATTCTGAGTCTGATGGTTCTCCTTCATTTAGTTTGACATCTTATTTTTGGCAAATAAATTTCCTTTCAGCTTCTTTTTATAATAGTCGTAGCGTATTACATTCTTGTACTTCCTCACCGAGTCAAACCTCAGGGACCAATTAGGTATTGAAATCCACCAAACGCCTTCTGGGAAAACATTTGTGAAAGTTTGAACAATAGCAATATAATCAAACCATATAGAAAATGAGATTGGAGAGGACCTCTGGAGGTCCAATCCCTTGCTAAAAGCGAGGCGAACTTCAAAGCTGGGCAAAGCTGCTCATGACCTTCTCCAGGTAAGTGTGGATACCTCCAAGCATGTGGATTCCACAGCTTCCCTGGGCATCTCCTCATGCTGCACCATTTTCATTGTGCAGAGTTTTTTCCCTGTGTCCAGTGGAGATTTACTTCTTTAAGCCATGACCCACGCCTGTTCTCCTTTCGCTGTGCACTTCTCAGAGTTCTGGCTCTGGCTTCTCTATAAATCCCCTTCAGACAGTGGACAGTACAGCTAGATCCCTCCTCTAAGCTCTGTCTTCTCCATCTGCTTATCTTCACGTGTCATGTGCCCCAGCTCTCTCATCAACGTGCTTCTCCTCCAATGGATTCATGTCATTTTGATTACACCTTTGGATTTTTTTACTGGGTGAAGAGGACCTACTCTGCACACAATTCTCCAGATGCAGGCTCACAAGTGCCAAGCAACAAGAAATTAGCACTTATCCTGGATGGCTCTTGCTAACGTAGCCCAGTATGCAGCAAACCTTCACTGTTGCACAGGCACACTGCTGACGTGCTCAGCGTGTCATCTACCAGGAACCCGCAGTTCTGCCTGCAGAGCTGCTCCACAGCCAGTCAGCTTCCAGGCTACACCTATGGATGGGGTTATCTCATCCCATGTGCAGGATAACTGAAGGGAGCCCACTCCACCTCACTCAGTACATGATGTAAATAGTACTAGCTCTCTAGCTACCCTGTGTGGTTACTACCAGGAGATAAGTTCAAAGCACCAACATCAGACAGGAACTAGAGTATTAAACCACCCTTTAGCACCATCTTTCTTTATGCACTATTAGGAGTAAGGTGACTAACATGGATTCCTAAAGCTAGCGGAGGGAACACACCCTCATAAGAACTTGTAAGCCAAATCAGTTTCTAAGTAGGCGAGAAGGAGTATTCCAGATCCTTACTTAAATCAGGACTCACTCATCTCAATCAGGCCATTTTGTAGCTGTGGAGAGGAGGAAAGGACAAACAGACATTACTGCAAACCTCAACACTGCAGGAATCAAAACTCCACTTTATTAATACTTTCCTTCTTCCTGAGGGAAGCAATTCACAGGTTGCCTTGAAATCCTTCACCACACACCAAGAAGAAATAAACAAAGTGACCATTAACCGTTGAGTACAGGAGGAAAGAGAGGGACTCCAAGCTATAGCCCATTTGTTTACTTGTAACGTTTTTATCTACTTTGATTATGTTCCTGGAGCTAGTAATAAATCAACAGCATAGGATGTTTGGTAATGATGATGTCCTGATATAAATGTGGGAACTGTACGAGATGATATTTTGATATGTATTTCTAGCAGGTTCAGGTACTATTGTGCCACTTGTTAATCTATAGCCCTGTCATGGTTTAAAGCTGGGCTGGCTATTAAATGATGCTCTGTCTGTACCAGGGCTCATCACACTCAGCTCATTTGCACTGTCCTGTCTGTCACGATCACTACACTCAGTTACTCAACTCCATTGAGGAAAGGTTGTGCTGCTCCCACTCCATTCTACCTCTTTGCCTTAATGTCATCTAGCAAATACATGCAATATATAGATGTAATTATACTTTCACTTGCATTATACATCATTAGTGGGCAAATAGCTTAAGTTCTCACAGGTGTATACATTCAACACGGAAATTATGATAAAAACTAGCAAGGTGCAAGCCAATTGATGGCCATCAGGTCCTAGTAATCTTAACCTTTATGAAAGCAGCTTGCTTTATTCACATTGTACTAACTGTAAATTAGTTTTCTGTTTCTTCTATGCAGATGCCAGCAGGGGAGTTTCAATATGTAACTCAAACTTTATAGCTATCTGCCACTTTTTGCTGTTACATCTACCGCTGCTTTTGTGGCTCACTGAGAGTGCAGTAGTCATATCACAGATGCCCAGCATCCATCAGCCTAAGGCATCCTGGAACTATGAACTCTGGAAAGGCCATGCTGTTGTGACAACTGCTCTTACCTCTTGATTTTGTGGGGCTAGTAACAGCTTGGCACCAACACGTAATCTTCCACTTCATGTCCTCTGTGTCTACAGCGTCTGCAGACCACTGTTCCCCCCACATTTCTATTACCGTGGGGTTTATAGACAAACGTCATCAGCATGGGTTGGCAATCCAATCAGTCTCCAGAGATATCATGGTATACCTTTCTAGCAGTTTTAAGTACTGTTCTGTCACTTGTTCATTGGTGGCCTCTGTGAAGGCTCATCATACACAGTTCTCATTTACATTGTCCTGCTGACACGCAGCTATTCAGCTCCTCACACGCAGCTATTCAACTGGTGATCACGGCAAGGGGGTGATACTCATGTGACATACACCCAACTACACTCACGGTAAGGTGGCTGCCACCCCGCACAAGAATTCTAAAACAAGACAGACTACCAGCACAGTCAAGTGCCTGTTGTTGTTGCCTGCAAAGGGAGACCTTTACGAGTTGTGCGTATTTCCTCACGCTCCCAGCAAGGAGGACAAGAAAAGTTAGAGTGACAAAAATGCAGTAAAGGAAACACATTGATACTAGAATTGTTTCTCATCCTGTCTCTGTGCACCTGTAAGAAGAATCTAGCTCTGCCTTTTATATATCCATCAAAAAGTAGCTGAGTGTCACAGTAAGATCCACCCAAGCCTTCTCTTCTTGAGATAGAACAAACCCAGTTGTCTCATCATCATGTCTTGTGCTCCAGCCTTTACCTCTCCTGGATTTGCTCCAGTATGCCAAAGTCTGGGGGAGTTCTGGGGAGTCCCAAGCTAGACCCAGGGCTGCAGAAAGGGTTTAGCAGGTGCTGAGCAGAGGGGATGAATCACCTTCCTTGACCTGCTACCTATGCTCTTTTTAAGACTGTCCAGAATATGTGTTCTTTACTGACTCATGTTCACATGTTAACAGGAACTCTAGGTCTCTCTCTGCAAAGCTGCCTTCCAGTCAATCACCCCAAGACTCTTCCATTCCATGAGGATCAGGACTTTGCTCTAAACTTCATCGAAGTTGGCGGTGTTTCTTTTGATACATTTCTTGGCCTGTCAAGGTCATTCTCAATAGTAGCCTTGCCCTCCAGTATGTCGATTGCTCCTTCCAACTTGGTATCATCCACAACCTAGCTGAGAGTGAACTCTGTCCCATCGTCTAGGTTGTTAATAAAGATAGTACTGATCCCCAAAGGATTCCACTAATAACCATCTGCCAGTTGGACTTTGCATTACTAATCATCACCTTTTGAACTTGGAGGTCCACCACTTTATAATTCACCTCTCCATTCCATAGCCGTCCTGTTTTGAGCTAGAAAGCTGCTGTGTGGAGCCCTACAAAACAAATCACAGAAGCAGCTGAGGCAGAAGGTGAATCAGGTCAATTTGCAGAGGTGAAAGCCATCCAGCTGGCTTCAGACATTGCTGAACAAGAAAAGTGGCCAGTGCTCTATCTCCATACTGACTCACCATGGATGGTGACAAATGCCTTGTGGAGGTGGTTAAAGCAGTGGAAGCAAAGCAACTGGCAGCACAGAGGTAAATCTATTTGGGCTGCCACACTGTGGCAAGATACTGCTGCCCACCTACAGAGATTGTAAAGGTACGTCACATAGATGCCCACGTACGTACCAGTTGGGCCACTGAGGAACATTGAAACAACCAACAAGGGGATCAGGCTGCTAAAGTGTTCCAGACAGATTTGATCTGGGACTATAAAGATGAATTGGTTTTAGCTCAGTGTGCCTGTGATACCTCAGGTCATCAAGAAAGGGACACAACATATAAAGGGGCTGGGGACTGAGGGGTGGACTTAGCCATGGGCACTATTTCACAGGTTATCCACAATTGTGAAACATGTCCCACAATCAAGCAAGATAAACATTTGAAACCTTTGTGGTATGGGGGTGGGGAGTGGTTGAAATATAAGCATGGAGAAGCCTGGCAAATTGACTATATTACACTTCCTCAAACCTGCCAGGGTAAGTGCTAACCTCATAGCCAACTGGGCCAAATAACACGGTATCGAGTGGGTATACCATATTCCCTATCATGCTGTTTGCTGACGATACAAAGCTGGGGGGAGCCGCTGACTCACCGGAAGGCTGTGCTGCCATTCAGCGTGACCTGGACAGGCTGGAGAGTTGGGCGGAGAGGAATCTCATGAAGTTCAACA
>VZSC01011139.1:44761-62099 GCA_013398225.1 Steatornis caripensis
CCCCGCCTGGCCGCGTCCCTGTGCCCCCTGCGCTGGGGGCACCTGCTTTAGTGGTGGGGCTGGGGGATCTCCAGGGGGCCCTGCCAGCCCCCGCCGTGCTGGGGTTCTGTGAACAGCTCAGGGTCTCCCCTTTGCCACTGCAGCTGCTGCTGTTTGCAAGCTGCGAGTGCCTCCCTGCGGGGCTGTGGGGCTCGGCCTCCCCACGCTTTGGCTTCAGAGAGAGCTCCAGGCCGGGACCCTCCTGTGGCCGCTTCGCAGAACTGCACGGGAGCCGCGCAGGGAAAGAGAAACCGTGCGCTTGCTTTTTTTCCCTGATTTTTACCGGCTTGCAATGCCTGTAATTGCCATGAACAGCTCCAGAATTCAGGTCCTATTCAGGTCCCTCCCGCATCTGAGTAAGCTTCAACAAGGCTGTAGATATCTTCAAGCTCTGCTCCTTGTAAAGACCGTGCTGGGGTCCCTCTTCACGCTGTAGAAGAGCGCAAGAAGAGAGGTTGTTCTGTGTGCAGGGCCATGGTTAATGAGAGGTGGCAAATGTCGGGCAGGGTGTTTTCTCCAACAAAACCCCTGGAAAAGATCCAAATTCAAATTCATGTCCTACCCATAGGCAGGTATTAGGGGGCAGGAGCTGGCATAGAGGGCATGTGCTAGAGATGGACCATGGCAGCACCTCCTTCCCTGCCAAAGTGCGAGCGCTCTCTAGCCTGCCCCTTCTTCCTCCCTTCTCTTTTGGGTCAGGAAAAGCGAAAGGATTTTTTTGCTCAGATTCACTCCCTCAAAGATCTCTCCCTGCGACCCACCACACTTTATAATGTGTTTTCTCCCCTCCTTTCCCCTGCCCATGCTATACATAGCTCAATCTTTCCTTACTGTACCCAAAACAACTCCCCCCAGGCCCAAGAGCCGGCTGTGGTGAGGGGGCAGGAAGGGAGGGTGCCTTAACCTCGTTCGACTTTGGCTTGTGGTCTAACGGCTGCTGTTCTTTTCCACACGCTTCTTCTCCTCGCTGCCACGTGCCGCGCCAGGCCTGCGCCCTCCACCCCCTGTTTAGTGCTCCACTTTCCAGAGGAAGCGGTTTCTGCGGTAGGGTGTAGAGGAGCATCAAAAGTGACCCAGATCTCGATTGTGGCATCATGGAACTTGTGATGTATCCTCTTCCTGCCCCACCTGGGCCATGAGACCCCTTCCACGTCCTGGCCTACTGTGTTATTTCCTGCGTCTGCTTTGCTCTGCGGTTTTTCTCTCTCAAAATAAACAAGAAAGCACAAAGTGCTGATGGGAGGGGGGTCACGTTGTGGTGGTGGGAGATTGAAAGCCTAATATCTAGGAGTATCTTTGAACTACATCTACAAATGCGGTGTTTTGGAGACCACATGCTGAGAGTCACTTTAGTCAACACATTTTTCAGCTGTGCACTCATCCCCTCACTTGGCAAATCTTGTCACTGGGGTTGTTTAATCTGGAACAGAAAAGACCGAGATGTAGAAGCAGAGGCAGCATGCTGTCCTCCTCGGCCATACAGCTCGGAGTGAGTTTGAAGGGCAACACAAAAGACTTAAGCTGTATATTAATTTTTAAAAGTGATGCTAAAGGTAAATGAGTGTGGAAACTTTTCTTCCAAATCCTTGAAGGTTTCTGGAATGAAGTTTATCAGTTGGGAATATATGAAATGCAATCACTGGTCTTGCTTTGTAGTTCAAATATGGTTTAGGCAGCTTCATCGCGCTCTTTCCCTGTGAAGTGGCAGACCTCATCATGGCGAAACATACGCTGCAAGAGCTGCCTGGAATCCAGCCCTTAAAGAGCCGTGGGCTTTCTACAGCTGGAGGGAAATCGGAGTGGCTGTTGTGTCCAGGGAGAGACAAGAGAATGACGTCCTGAGCATCCGTACTGTAATGTAATCAGGGTGATAGACCCANGGTGGCAGACCTCATCATGGCGAAACATACACTGCAAGAGCTGCCTGGAATCCAGCCAAAGAGCCGTGGGCTTTCTACAGCTGGAGGGAAATCGGAGTGGCTGTTGTGTCCAGGGAGAGACAAGAGAATGACGTCCTGAGCATCCGTACTGTAATGTAATCAGGGTGATAGACCCAGAAAGGCTGAGGTTGTTCCTTGGCAGGAGAGGTCAGTAACTCTCTGTCAGCCTGTGGCAGGCCACCTGCTCAATGGCCGGGTGGCAGCACCACGGCAGGAGACCAAGGAGAGTTTGTTGTGTTGCTGCTGGCACTATGGACTCAGATCCTGTGGCAGGGGTGCCGGCGTGGGCTTCTCACGCGGACCCTCTCCCACAGGGAGCACCAGAGCTTTTGGCTAAAGGCATCTGAAGCCCGAGCCTTTCCAAAGCTTGAGTTCCTTTCAATGGCTGTGAATCCAGCAGTGAGAACATCCCGTGAGAGGGAATGACCACCGCCAGGCCAGCGAGGCTTTCCCTGCCACTTAGTCTGGGCACTCGTGTGAGGCACAAGCAATGTTCAAGCTTTGCAGGCAGGGCGTGTTTCCTTCAGAGCACCCCTCTCATTTCTCCCTCCAGAGGAATCTCTGGTGCTTCAGAAGAAGATGGAGAAACCAATGTCACAAAAGGAGGAAATTTCCTTTCCGGTTTCGACACTGACAGACTGAAGCCGGAGACACAGGCCTGTCGGTTGGTGCCATTAACGCAAAGCAGACACCTTGTTCTCCAGTGACGCTTGGGAGTGGGGGACGTTTAAAGGCCGGACACCTCAGGCTGCTGTGTAGCCATCTACCCTCAGGAACCTGCACCGCTCCCTAGCCCTCTCACTGTGGGCGAGCATTTCACTGTTGTCGCCACACAGCAGAGCCTACTCTTGGAGGAGACGTGCTCTCCTCCGTTCCCCTCGCTCCGAGCCAGCCATGCTGTCCTCACTCGCATATGGCATGGGTGTCCTGGGAAGGGATTTAGTAGCACCCACCGCGGTGCATCCAGCCAGTTACTGCAACAGCACCCAGCGGCTGAGTCAGCCTGAAGAGGGGAGTCCGGACGCCCCTTCCCTCCTTCACCCCAAAGGCCAGGCTATTCCTAAAGCTTCTCTGAAGGGTAAAGCAAGTTCCTCAAACTACAAGTACAAAAGACAAACAGGTTTCTTAGTTTTGATAAGAATCGTTTAATAGCCGCCAAAGGCCTAAAGAAATGCCAAGACACAAGGATGGTTGCCAGTACAATTCAAGAATTAGCAGCATGCGAATGTCACACACGTGTGCTGTTTCCAAAGAGTGCACCCATGCTTCAGTACAGTTTTATGCGATTATTATAAAAATAAACGTGGAAATCTAAGGTTGTTAGAACTGAACAAAAAGAGCAAAAGTAGTTTGTATTTTTACTGAACACAAAGCCAGATCTTAAGCTGGTTTAAACTTAGAAAATGTTAAGGCCGGATAGACTTTAAAAAATAGTAAATATTTTTAAAAAGCATTCTTGTCTTCTGTGATAATGAAGTGAGAATTTCACTGAATTCAGGACTTCTAGGAGACCTAGCAGCATATTTTTAATGGAAAAAAAAGATTCCTTGCTCTGATCTAGCCAAAGATAGCAGGACGTGGTGCACAGCACCTTGCATAAGACTCCCTTTGCTTTTCAGAGTGTTTCATTTGCAACCGAAAGTTTGCCCGTGGGGGTGCACTCCATGACGTGCATGCCTGAAAGCTATCAGAATACGAATTTCACATTCAAGTCATATTTATCTTGCAGTTTTCAACAACACTGCTCCAAGCAGAAATTGTGTGTCATTTTAACGCAAGTAATAGTGATGTTTGGCAATTTATAGTTATAGCAAAACATCCTTCACACAAAAAGAGCCGTTGTCATGCTAAATGAATCAGGCACGTGGGGGAGCAGAATGCTGAGAATTTTAAGCTTATTTTTAAGTAGCTTTGTAACAATGCAAATAAAGCAATTTAGACTATAAAGGCTGACATGATGTACAGAAAGAGCAAGCGATATCCCTTGCAACAGGAATGCCTGTGTTGCCTCTTGCACGCAATGCTCTGCTAAAGATTCCTCAGCAGATTTTTGTGGTACTTCAGAACGGCACCATCTGGTTACTTTCATTCCTGTAATAAAAATAAAGGTATGTTAGATCGTTATCTGGGTTACAGGTGCAGCTACAGCGTTGCAGACTTGAAATGCTTTGGCAATAGAAAGAGGAGAAAGAGACACTGGACCAAAATTAATGTATTAGGTCTGAGGTCCTAAACTCGATAAGCATCAAACTTTCCCAGCTGGAAGCTAGTCAGGGGATGACTCTGATGGATTCATGCAGGCAAGGGAAGGGTTGGATATAGAAATAGAAGGGAGAAATGTCTAGAAAGAAGAAAATAGTTAAATTTGTATGTGGATAAAGAGAAGCAAATAGGCTTGAGGGGCAGCCAAAACCAATCATATGGCCAAAGGGGTGGAGGGATTTTACTGCTGGTAGGCAAAAGGTGTACGGATGGGCCACATGCACCGCTCTTAGAGAAAGAAGGAACATTCACGGCTAATGAACTGATCCAGGTGTTTTCTGTCAGAGGTCTCACCACCCCCAGCGCATACTCACTTTTTTTTCCACATAAGCATCGTCATCAGCACATTGAAGATCATTCCCTTCATTAAAATTATTTTCAGGCCCAGCTGTGATAAAGACAGCATGTTCAGGTTTTCATCTGCAATAGTAACAGAGAATGAGTCTCACAAGAGCGCTGAGACATCCTCACGTCCAGACAGACTTAAAAGCACTTCTTAACGAAGCTGTTCTGCTTCGTGTGATTGAGCCAGCTGGTGGGATAACTAACGAGGCAGTGAGCAGGACTGTCTCATGAGAAACTGATTTCTTCCAGTTGGTGTTTCAAGGGCTGGGTTTCCATTCAATAACCACTTACTTATCCACTACGCAAGTCTGTCAAGCATCTAGCTGGTTTAAAATACAGTGTATTATGAACCCAGGATGCTGGAGCTGTCTCTCCGTTCTCTCCCTGAATTTTTTTAAGATGAGCAGGGGGGAAAGCAAGTTAAATTTTATTCAAAGATCACAAATTCTGTTTGGATTTTCTCTTCATCTTAAGTTACAAAGTCATTTTTATTGAAAATACATTGATCTGTATTGGCAAAACAGGGCGCTGTCATCAAAAAGTCATTTTATGTTTATCTTTGAAAAGCTCTCTCTGAAATGACTGTTCGAATCAGCTAAGTTTACCGATGAGTATTTTTCTAAAGTGATGTTTTGGAAACATTTGGCTAACTGGTTTTGGTTTGGTTTTTTTCAGCAAGGCTGGTTCTTTTTCATCAAGCGTGTTTGTGAAAGTACAGCTATTCTGCAAACAGAGCAAGTGCAGAGGCAGGCTCAGCTCCTTTGAACTAGCAGGAGCAGCAATTTCTTGGGCTCCAGCACTCGCTAGTGTACTCCCACAGCCACGAGCTGAAGCAAAGCTTGCTCAGATGCATCGTATCTTTGGTGTAACCCTGCTTCTGAGCACACATTGCAGAAACCACCTGCTTATCTTTCGGTTCGCCGGGTGTTTGTGCACCTAAAAATAAAAACAATGCTTTTGAAGCCTGAAATGCAGACAGACATCCAGTAAGGCTGACTCATATCAGTACACTGAATCATTATGTGATGGGGAGTCGTTGGTTGGCCGGTCCTGGCAAGAGCATGTAGGCAGTACTGCTACACTACTACCACCTAAAATTACCAACTCAGATCTGGAAGACTACATTAACCCAATGACTTCCAGCCTGTGGGGCCCTTTTGGAAACTTGCAGTCTGAGTTTTTGCTCCAACAGGAACTCTGCAAACAGGCAGCATTAGCAAAAACTTGGGAAGCCAAGCTTTACTCATAAAATGCTGTGTACATACTTGTCCTGAAGTGTCGAGACACCTCTGTAACACAAAGAGAGCTGGTACCTGCAGATAGTAACAATAAATTTAATTAATAACAGAAATATTTTTCTTCAGAAGTTCATAAAAATGTCTCTGTTTAGAAAGGCTGGATTGCAGTTTCTGGTCAGTAAACCCTCCCATAAGCAGTCTTTTCTGCTGTTTCCAGGGCAAGCATGCAATATAATCTAATTAAACATTAGTGTCCCATCAGACAAAGGAATTTCAAGCTTTATATGCCCCATAGTGTGATTTTAAGATCTCTCTGCTGTGACTGTACCAGTCTACTGACCCTTAGTCTTGTTTCCACCAAGGAGGAAGGCCAAAGAAAATAGAGACAGCAAGACGACATTCCTCTGGAACGTGGGGGTGTAGTTCAGCATCGCTTACAGTGTTGGGAGATGTGAACAAGTTCTACTTATAGCACAGAGACCAGAGCACACCTAGCCCTCTACACACATCCAACAGTGCCATTACCACTTTCAGGTTCCTCGCCCTCCAGTTCTCCAAAGCCCTCATGATTTGCTCCACACTGCATTTCATCTTTCTTGGCCCAGTAGGTTGACAGGTAGCTCGCTTCCTGTTTGTTCTCAGATGTTGTCACCTCCACAACAGCATTTGTCTGCTTATCAGTTGCTTTAAGAGTAAGCTTTTCAGGGGAGTAATCTGTGATAAGGCACATTTCCAAATCCTCATTATCTTTAGAGATCAGCCTGTAGACTGAAGGAGATGGGGTAACATCTGAAAATGGAGAAGAGACGAGACATTAAATCAGAGTACATGGTCATAGTTCCTTCAATCTTAACGTGCAGACACTTAATTATGGAGATCTTTCCATGAGTCCAGTGGGAAGTTGCCTGTGCTAGGACATCTTTAGGGAACTGAGGCATCCACAGCAGATGATGCAGTTGCTGCATGAGACTTATGTTGACATGTGGGAGACACAGAGAATGGTCAGGCAGGATGTCCAGAGCATCTGAAATGATACTCATGTGTGCATCCATGTCCGAGATGTCCATATCGAACCTAGTCGTTCCTCTCTGTAACAACTCATTCAACTCTACCAGCCTGGGCTTCCTTTTGGATCTTGGCCTGGGTACATTCAGGAACGAGTATAACAGGTGGAGAGAGCACTCTCTTCTTGCTTCACTGCTACCAGATGTAATGTGTCTGGACAGAACTGAGCAGCCCAGGGGCATTCTGCCTTTTCTGCAAAACTATAGTCAAATCCACCACTGCCTTTCAAAATCCCGCTTCCTCCACCTGTTCTGAGGGGCAGTGGGTAAACTACCGAGCCTTAAGGGTGTCCATGTTTACCACCAGTCTAGATAAATGTGTTCCTATGGGAGAAAGCTATGAAAGCCACTGCGAAATAGGAACATATGGTTGCGTTTAGGGAAAGAAAGATGAAACAAATGAATGTTTCATTATGTTCCACCACCTGTCAATGCAGTGCAATATTTTTTTACTAAATTTTACCCTGAAGAAGAGGGATTTGAGGAACTAAAGGCTGCAGATATAAGACACCTGGGGTTTATTTCTGTTTTCTTGCTTCAAATTCTGCTACCAAGTCAGTTAGACTAGGATTTTCCACATGTATCAAAACTCTACCTGTGGTTAAACTCTTTTTTGCACATTTAGCTTTGTAAACTTGTACTCTAAGCATACATTTCATCTTTTCCAGCTCTTGAAGCCTGATTCTTTGAGAAGGTGCTTTCCTAAATCTTTGTTCACGTGAAATAGTAAAACATTACGGGCATTGCAGTACTCTAATGATGAACAGATGAAATATCATTAAAGGCATATTGTAGCCAAGATGTGCATTTGGGACTCCCAGCAACCCTCTGGCTGCATTTTCCATTGGACTTCACAATGACAGGTTTGAACTGGAGCTTCAGTTCACATTTATAAACTGTCAAAGTGTTACTGTATAGGGTTGAGAGTTTAGACTCATATTTGCTTTGTCCTTGTTCACACACCACGCTGATAAGTATTGCAGAAATACTAAAGACAGTTTAGCTCCCAGATGGAAGTTTTAATTTCTTTCCATGAGGCAAGTTTGGACTAACTCTTGGCTTTTACAAACCATCTCAAAATCTTATTCAAGTGCAGACGTTAGTTCTACCACTGAGATAAATGCTTTTCATCTGTTCAGTTGCCAGTTGTCAGCACCTTGGAGAAATAGCCATACTTCTTTATTAGTATGATCTGAGACAAAAACTAATCCACAAAGCCTAAAGATTCATTCTCTGGACCTTCTCCTGAACTGCAGTCATCTATCCCAGCTTTGCCCTGGCTTTGAAAAACCTGATCAGACTGTCTCTTTCCCAACTACGCAGAATGTGGTCTAATGTCTGTGTTCTGACTCCTCCAGCTCTACTCCCCACCTGCCATACTCCCAGTTATTGTTTTGGAAATAGATTTCAGTGATCATTTGTTAGGGAGAGGAAGACAGGAGCAGAGAAAAGGCTTGATGGTAGATCCCAGTATAAAATACAGATGAGCCAGGATACACCACTGTCATGGAGTACATGGATACCAAAGAGAAGAGGAGGAATTGATTGAGCTGTCCTGCTTCTCTCTCATAAGTACTATTTTTTCTGAAGAGCAACGTATCCACCTCTCTCCAAATTAGGGTGTTTTTCTCCCTTTCAATCTGTGCAATGCTTTTATCTTCAGCAGATAAAAAAATAAGGTCTGTTTTTTGCAGGCAGCTTCAGCAGCACCTGTTTTGCAAAATACTCATTTCTCGTTCTTGCTAAGAGTGGCTGCTGGCTTTGTTCTGGTTCTCGAGCCTTTTTCCGATAACTTCCTTTGCATATTTGCACACTGTTATGAAAGTTTGCAGATTGCAGTCTTGGTAAATATCAGCTATGATAACCACAGCACTGTGACCTATGTTTCCTGTTATTCTGTCTTAATGAGTTGGCAGATGTCTCAGAGGTGCTGCATTGATATTTATGACCTGTATTTGCAGAAAAGATTGAGAATTGAATCATGATACTCTGTGTTGTCCACCCTGCCTCATTTCACCTTTACTGAAGGATATCTTCCAGATGCAAGATCAGGAGCTGTTTGAATGCTATTCCTGACCAGTCTACAGAGAAAGCCAACTCTAGAGGCTGATTTCTCAGAGAGAGCAGTAGAAGCCTGTTCCAACATCAGACTAAGACCTATACATTTTTTTCCAAACAAGCTGCAGTAGAAATCCTGAACTGGTTTAACACATAGCTTGTATTGTACAGAGATTTATCTCATTCTCCATTCCCTCCAAAAGCAAACTCTCTGAATCTCTGGTCGGAACGGAATTGATGTGATAGAGGTCTTTGATCCTCTTACCATTCCTCAGCCTGAGACACGATATTCCACAGCTAGAGTCAACCTGGAGCTATCCCCCAACTTGGAGGAAGTACATACCCCCTCACACACTCATACAGGCTAATCTTGGCCCCAGAGAAGCAACTCCAGTGACTTAACAAGCACTTTAGTGATGTTTGCTGGCTGGTTCCAAAAAGTCTACCAAAGGTCCTTTGTGAAATCTCCCAGCCCGGCATGAATGCTACGATGTCTACAGCAAGACTAGATATACACATTTAATATTTGAGCCCTACTCTAGACTTCCAGTGCTTGTGTCTGCAGGCACTCGGATAAAAGAAGCCAGGTTCTAGCCAGCATCAGCCAAGTCATCCAAAGTACAAGGACTCTGTGCATAGATTCAGTATTTGCAAATGTGAATATGCTGCTTCACTTACACGGTTCAGGCATAATTCTGGTCTCCATCCCAGCAATGTGTTTGTCACTGCCTCTGTGGTTACACTTGGGGAAGATAAACTACCAAAACCATCAAAGATCATTCTCACAAACCTTTAAAGGGGAAGATTTCTAGCTGAGCCAGAAGTAAGGTGAATTAATAGAAGAAGATACCCAGTATGTGAGGAATCATGTGTTCAATGGACTAAATAGTTCTCTAGCACCAAAATAGGATAAACCCTGGACTTATACCATGTGTTCACATTAAGGAACATTTGAGATGAGTTTTTCTTAAATTTTGTATTGGGAAGCAATACCTTGTTTGTGTTCATGTATAGATTTATTCATGCGTCACCTAGACTGCAGGAGAGACTTACTATGATTTCCTCTGCTGCTCCTTTCAACAATGTTAAGGAAATATTTGGGAGGGTCAGAAGGTGCAATTCTGCTTATCTAACCCACTCTTTAAAGCTGACAGGTGACAGATGGCTTAATCCATCTGTGTAACAATTGTCTGGAAACGAAAAAGACTTGAAGTGGCTGCTCATCAACCTCTGTCATTTTCACAAAATACTTTTGCATAGTTTTTCTTCCAAAATCAAAGTGGGTTTTAATTAGCAGAACCAGTTTTCAATTTTATATGCAGAGATTTTTTTTCTACAAAAAAAACCCCATAGAAACATAGAATTGTAGAATGGTTTGAGTTGGAAGGGACCTTTAAATGTCATCTACACTAACCCTCAATTCAAATAATTTCAACTCCAAAAAAATGAACTTTTTGAACTAGAGATTAACTACTCATGTAGTGCCAGCCAAAAAAAATCTCATTTGTTTAATGAGTAAGAAAAAAACATTCAAAAGAATCAACCTAAAATCCCTTTCTAAAAACTGGTGCAAGAAGATAATTTTTATGTTGATATCAAAAAGTCAGAACTTTTGATCTTGCCTTTGTGATACTGCCTCAGATATAGATGTCTATTTCACACCAAAATTATATCCTTTCCTGATCAGTCTATTGAATGGGTACATTTAAATAGATAATTTATTTGGGATCATGGGTAGCCTTGTGCTATTACCCAAAATTACTCTTCTAGCTCTAGTATCCCACACACCCCAGTCCGAATCATTACAAATGTCATAACCTAAGTCACCTGTGAAATTTCTTCTTAATGCAGTGTGAAACTATGACTTAAACATGATCCCAGAAGTATCTCTGATTTTTTTCCCTCTCAATGTAAAAAAAAATGCAGACTCTGGTACCTGTAAAATAAAGCTTGCTCTGCCCAGGCTAATATTGTCCTATTTATAATTACTGCACAAACACTATTACTGTCTGAGAGGACTCACAAATTAATGTTAATGATATGCCAAGATCATTAACCTAAGAAATTGATGATGATGTCTCATTTCCCACTATTCCCATTTTCCCTGCTGCATCTTCACGGGCACCCTGTTGAGAAATAATCCTGGATTCATTTTATTTCAGCCTTCACTCCTCCCTCCACTCTTCATCTAGTTTATGTTCATTCTCCGTAAAGTTAGACGTATTCGGAAACACTAACCACTGGACACTGCTCCCACCTTCATACCTTCATAGCCTGTCCTTCTCCAAATCTTACTCTCCTGTGTTGACTTTAAATCTAGGCCCTCTTCCAAACAGAAATTTATTGTATCTTTCTGTTTCCCACTCAACAAGAAGCCTTTGCAGTCAATTCCTGCCTACCAGCTGTGCATTCCAATGGCTTCTCATCCGAACTATGTGGGAAAGCTCTTTACCAGAGGATGACACACAAAGATATTTGAAATTTCATTCAATCTTTTCAAGTTTCTAAAGCATTTTAAAATATAACCGAGGAAAAGAAAGACACTTACTATGCATCACAAGTTTGGTTCCCCTTCCAAATGCAATTTTTCTAGTTTCTGATTGCTGACATTGTAGTATCAGTTTTTTACAAATATGGAAAGGGACTTTACTTTTGGATTTTAAAACCAAAATATCATGACGTATTCTCTTAGGCTGAGAGTTAGAAAATCCAATCTCTAAGCCACTAGACAGAATAACCTCCAAACATTGTATAATTATTATTTTAAAAATGAAGTGTGAAGACTTTAATAGCCAGAAACTCCATAAAACTGCTAAACTTTTTACGTAGCATTTGACCACGTGTGAACTGCTTGCAGCACTCTATGCAAGACTGCACCATGCTGTGACTATTACAACTGTGTGATATCTTCTCTAGCCATTTTTTTCTGCAATGGGTCACTGCCACACGGTAGACAAACACTCCCTGGATTCCAAGACAGAATCTCTATTCCAACTTGTTTTTGTCAAGGGAAGCCAAAAAGAAGTTGGAACATGCTTCCGTGAAAGTCGATCTGCCCGATGAACAAATGTTTTGCCTGCCCTGGTGTTACTATAGAACAGAAAGCTCAAACTTACTTGGGGTAACAAGAAATTGGATCCCAGTTCCAAATGTGAGTTTCACATATCCCTGACTGGCACACTGGTGTCAACCTCTGCAAAAATATAGACAGCTTTTCCCAACTCATACTGACAACCAAGTCAACGGGCATTCCAGAGCAGGGAATAACTTAAGGGACCAATGATGAAAAACATTGATTTAAGATGCCATCAAAGGACCAAAGAAATCTACTAGAAAATTATCAGGATCAGAAACAGGGAGACCAAATTTAAAGAAGTTAAGTTATTCACTGGTTAGTATTATGTATTACACCTTTGGGGGCAATACTAGGGACAATCTGTGGTTTTGCATTTGTAACATCACCTAAAATTCCTCTTCAGTATGCCATGTAGTTAGGACCACTGCCTTTCAGTCCAAGTTTTCTCCGGAATGTTTCACCATTTACTATCCACTTGACTTGATCACCAGCAAAGTTCCTTTTTCCCCTATAATTCCCACGACCCAGGAAACCTTTGCAAGAAGCCATTTGACCTTGGTTAGAATTACCTACTTGCAAGTTTCAGTGGCACACTCTAACCCTGTCTAGATCTTGCAGCTTCACAGGGAGTTGCAAAGGCAATCTGAGCCTTCTAATTCTGTTAGTTCAGGATCCACACATCCTCACTTAGATATGTGATAGCAGGAGTAAGCAGTAAGTATGGCCTTGTAGCTGTGACAGCTCGACAAACCTGGATTCAAGTCCCAGTCACAAACAGAATCCATTTGCAGTATTTGTGGATAATACAGTACCTGTGAATCAGACAAACCAACTGAAAAGCAGTCCAATTCCCATTCCAACACTAATATGAAAAATGTTAAGAGTATACTCTTCCTTGGTGGGATTCTGCTACAAGCAAAGACCAGATAAAATGGTGATAATCACTGTAAGTGGATATTTTCTAAATATTATAGCCATTCTTGTATTTCAATAAATTTTCACCTGATTTATATAATCCATGACTTCACTTGAGGCCAGCGAAGTGGCATGGATTTACCCTTAGGAGAGAACAAATCCTCATGACTTACTTGTCAAAAGACAAAACCTGGCTTTGTCTTAGCTTATCACAGTAATGCAATTGATGGAAGAGCACTGAAAGCACATGGCTGCCTGCAGCTGCCTCAAGGCAGGCTGCTTGGATAGCTGCCCTGGAATAAATTCCACTGGTTACGATGAGACCTCAGGCTACTTTATCTTTGACAGCTGCCATTTCCCACATCCTGGTGCATATCTGCAACAAGCTTGCAAATTAGGCAAAAAATCAGGAAAAAATCTACCTGGGGAAACCAGAAGTCTTGTCCCAGATCCAAATGTGAGTTTGTAACTACTTCCGTAGTCACACAACAGCACAGGCCTATACAATATCCAGAGTGATTTTGAATGGAGCCTTCAACAATTAAAATACTCCACCAAGAGAAATCCTATTTATCTCTATGATTAGACAGATCCATCTAACCAGAACTTTTCTTCTGTCTCTTTTTTTGTGATGTTTTGCATCCTTCAAATTCCCAAACAGCTGTTCCTTAGTATTCCACTCCATCATATTTATCCCATTGCTTCCAAAAGCCACCTGCATCACAAGTTCTATTCTTCATCTCGTTCCTCACTTGTTTAGTCTGCTAGCCAGCTTCCTCTCTCACAAATTATTTCATTTGCTGTTACTTCACAGCTCACCTAGTGATTGATGGCATAGTACAAACCTCATCATCCCACTCTCCTGGATTTGCCGTGTGAAATAGTCAAGCGTGATTCCAGAGCAAATCTGCCATTTAGCTTTTGAGTAGAAAGCACACTTTTTACTATGCAATTTCTTTGTGGCAAGGAGACCATAACTTATTCTGCCATTAAACATTGAGGTTTCAGTATGCGTTTGGGAAGCTCTTAGGTTGTACAGTGTGACCAGAGCGAGATCTGGAGCAGTTGCATACAGACAGGACATGTAAACGAACTCAGGCAGAGCCTTGGTTTGTAGCTCCTTTAGCTTGCTGATAGCTCCATATAGACACGACACTCTTATTTTTCTCAGATGTTTTTGAACAGGGCCAGGAGGGTCATTTGAAATATGAGGAATATCCCCAAAGCTTTTCAGAAGGAACAGTTTCTTTATATTGCTGTGGTTTTGTAATTTTCAGAATAAAATTATTTTGAAATTTTCTTAACAGTCACCACCATTCTAAGAAATGGAAACAGGGCTTTCCAAGAGTAAACCCAAAGAATTTAGATATGGAAAAAATGATACATTTACAAAAAAAATATTGGTGTCAGAATCTGCCTTCCTTTTCTTTCCCTTTTCCAAAGAGTTTCAGACAAGAGAAGAGGTGTGGAGTTTTGGGGTCATTTTTTTCAGACATTTGGGTGACTGCCTTGTGGCAGCAACTGCCAAAGCACTATTTTTTTCACACTTTTTTGTTCAGATAAAATTATTTTGTGGTCAGGGTCAGCTTTCCATATTTCCGCAGTAATGAACTTTTCTTCTTGACTCTTTCCCCTCTATCTGGTTATCTATTCCACCCCTAGATTTTGAGACTTGCCACACTGTTCAACAATTTCAGAGCTTCATTTCTAATATGCTCCAAGCTTCACATGAATGTTGAAGGCCAAGGTAATTTCACAGCACTCAACACTAATTGGCTGTGATTACAATATTGCTGTGGTTCTCAAGAATATTCTTGCTTCATGATCTTCCAGTGTTTATATAATCCTTCACAATATGACAGACACCCACCCTCTATCGTTACAGCTTTATTGAGGACCTCCAAAGCAAAGATCCAATATGTGCATATATTTTGCATCCACATAAAATTAGGGGTCTTGTTATCTTAAAGTATTAGCATCTACACACTAGAAAAGTCCTTTTCTACCTCCTACAGCTTTATGACATTAGCCTCACCACTCTGCATTTTGCTTGTCCATGCTGGCTTACACCATTTCCCTTTGTTTCTCCGCTACATGAGGATTTCTGATTTAGAAGCCCACTTCCTGTTGGTTTTCCAAAAAAAATCCTCTTTCATGTGTAAAACTTACGCTTTGGCCGATTCATCATCAGGAATAGGGAGAGGAAAGTATGTATGCAGCTATGGAAATATCTCGCTCTTATACTAGTTGAAAATTTATAGTCCTGTTCCTAATACATTGTGGAGTCACAAAATAGGCAAAATAACTTGCAAAGTGAAAAAAGTGCTTCCAAGAGGAATCACATTCAGAATTCAGACATACCTGGCGAAACTGTGAGTTTGGTTCCAGCTGCGAATATAAGTTTGCCGTAACCTACAGTATTACACTGTGACACTACGCTTTGCAAAATGGTGCACTGGTATGCACATATGCTGGACTCCAACTTAGCAACATGGCAATGCAAGATTCTTATTGGAATAACCTAACTGAAGTTATTGGCCACATTAGTAGCACATATAGTGAAATAATCACTTCCTTCAACCACATTCCTCTGCTACTTAATAATTCCTGACACTCACTAGCTATTCTCCACCATCTAGTTAGTCTTCTGTTTATTTTTTCCTCTGTCTCCACACAATAGCATCATCTGTCAATCAGTGTGTGCATACACAACTTTCCAGACAGTATTTAGAAGTTTTCTGACTGTTGCTATTGAGAAGCTTTCTGACTGCTGCTATTTTAGCAATTGGGAAAACAACAACAACAAAAGTACCACCACTCCACCCCTCCAACCAAACCGTAAAGAGAAACCAATTGGAGACAAACTTGCATAATTTAGCCAGGATGCCAAATGCACCTTCCCAATTTGCACGACTAGCTAGTTTTGCATTATAAAAACTGGCTTAACATGCTACTGGAAGCTCTGTAAACTGAGTCATATGTATCTGAAAAATGCATTCACCTAAAAACTGAAATTGGGGAACAGTGTGTCAAAACCTCACTCACTGGTTACTGTCAAGCTCAATGTTCTTTCTTAAAGTCAACCCAAAAAAGAATCCTATCCCTGAAGAACTTGTAAATTAAATGAAGAATGACATCATAGTTAATTCCTTAGTTAATGAACAAACATAATGCAAGCACCAGTGGCACCTGCCTCCTATTCTTTTTGCAAAATCTAGACCACAATTCAATTTCCTCTTTCTCCCAAAGACAAGATGGGATTTAATTTAAGAGAAAGGAGAGACAACATCTAAGCCACAGATGAAGCATTTACAATTCCTTTCGCTCTCCTGTAATGAAGGATAAAAATTGTTTTGGCAGTCTTCTACGAGCATTTGATTTTCTAGCTATTTTCTCTTTTTTGCGCATCAAGAATTTCCTGACAAATGTATAATTCTGGCTAAAAAAATACTTGAGATTTAATTACTGAGATAGTGAAAATTTTCCTTTTAGATTTTAAACTTGGGAGCAGTCGTGTGTCCACTTTGTCCATCCCAGCCAAACTGAGAGCAAGAAGAGTTGTTTTGGACAAAGCGGGCACATTCCTATAAAGAAAAATCCATGGCTAGATATGGTCACACATAAATGACCAAACACCAAGCCAAGCTGCTCCTCTCAACCACCCAATGAAAGGCCTCAAGGGTTGCTTTGGACCAAACAGGCACATTCCTTTAAAGCAAAATCCATAAGTGACCAAACACATTGGCATAGCAAAATCTCCCCATGGGGCAGCTGTGATATTTGGAAGCAGGTGTGTGGCCACTTTTCCATCCCAGCCACACTGAGAGCAAAAAGAGCTGTTTAAGACAAAACTGGCATAACCACCATTGGACCTATGGATACAAATCCCATTTGTGAGAACTGCTGCTTCTGCCCTGAGCCCAAGGCTGTCCTGGAGGAAATCAGGGAGTGTGTAACTAACTCCCTCATATGAAGAGCAGTAGCTTTGATGGCACTCCCAAGGCTTCAGACTTAGCCTTGTCCCAGCTCCAAAGCTGCACGTCTTCCTACCGGCACTCGGAGCAACAAAAGCGGTCTCACAAGCGCTCTCATCTCCCCACAGCAAGGAAGCCATTAGCCTGCCTGACAAGGACCTTCCCAGGAAGGCACAGCTGACACTTTTCTAAAAATCATGCAGACCTCAAGTTGAGATTTACTCATATTCACTCATAATCACCCGCATTGCAAGAGAGACATAAGGAAGCCCAATGGCAAGGGGCACACTCACAGGGTTGGACGGACAGCCTGGTCCCTGAGCCAAAGGTCACCTTTTCATAGCTGCCACCATAACCACACAGCATTTCCTTCCATAACAAAAAGCCCAGCAAGCCACTGCAGAAGCAGCACCTCTCCCCAAACTTT
>VZSC01011139.1:68668-92242 GCA_013398225.1 Steatornis caripensis
AAACATACTTGGAAGGACGTGGAGCTGCGTGCCTGGCCCAAACTGGAGTTTTCCTGTGTTGGTGTTCACACAATGCTATACACTCCTGCAAGAACCCAAGGCTCAGCCTGAGTATCACCCCTCCCAGTCTCCTCTTGAGGAGAAGGAGAAGCCCCTTGAGCAGGAGATGGAATTTGCTTTAGGAACTGCCTGGATATTCCTGCAAGAGCAACTCCAAAAAGTCTGTCTTGGTTGTGGCTGCTAGCTGTCTCATAGTAATACACGTGAACATACAAATACACATGCACACAAGCATCATCCCTGTGCAGACCACGTTCTGATATAGCTCAGCTGTTTTATTCCAGAAGGTTATCAGGTTTGGGTGTTTGTGGGCTACAATGGCTGCTGTGATATTACCAACAAGTGACCATCAATTGGTGCAGATTTCTTCCACACCAAGCCTAGATCCACTTGTGGAGGAAGAGAAAAGTAGGTAGGGAAATAAGGTCCTACCTCAGGAGAGGCTGTTTGCATCCAGTACGTGATCCTGCTCTAGTCAGATAAAGGTAAAGTGCTCAGAGAAGAGGAAAGGGAGGATCTGGATAACAGACCACAAGAAATGTCTCCAGATGGGCAGCAGTTATACTCACTGAGCTTCACAATGAGACGTGTCCCTGTCCCCAGTGTCAGTTTGTAGTCCCCTGTATTCACACACTCCTTCACACCTCAACAAAAACCATCAGTTCTCATGACAGTTTCTCTACAGCTAATCTACAGATCAGCTCCTTCCAGTCAACACTAGGCTGGGAATAAATGTAGCCTTGATAAAAAAAAATCGCTTGGGAATCTCATCTACAGGAGAGGTGACAACTAGGAGCGCAAAGCTCTACAGAATGCACCAGTCTCCCTCCATTTCACTTACACTAGTTTGTGACCACAGATTTCTACTCATAAGTCCTGTTCCAGCCCTAGATCAGTCTTAAAAGCCAAGCTCTTTTCCTGGACCCTCCTTCACACAGTGTACTCCTTCAAAATGTCTTTCTTGGTTCTGGCTACCATATCTGCCCCCTACATCCACACACACAAACTCTATGCCTGTGAAAACCAGTTTCTAACACAGCCCAGCAGAATTTATCAGAGTACAGGACGTGACTTTCCTATCCTTACTCCTTCAGCCAGGGTTTATACCTACCAGGGTGCACCATCAGTTGTGTTCCGCTTCCAAAGGCAACTTTCCAGGTGGACGCTGAAGTCACACAGCAACATATCCACTTACAAAAACCACACACAGCTCTACCACATGTGCCTCTAATCCTGCTCGCTGATGAATTATCATCAGCCTGGAGCATTGTATTCACTAAATAGCAGAAGTCCTCCAGCTAAAAACTTTTCCAAGCATGACATCATCTTTTAGCAGTGATCACTCACTTGCCTGGGGATTTCATGCAAGTTCACCATCTCAGAGACTCCTCTGACGGCTTACATGTCTGCACTAAATGAAACTATTGAAATGGAGCCTTAGTATTGAAGCTTTTTAAGATCCTCCTTAGAAGAAAAATTAGCCTATTGACTTTACGGTTAGACCTGGCACAACAGGTCCTGCAAAGATGTTTGCAGGCATGATCACTTCCCCAAAGCCTTGTTGTTCTGGAATACCAAAAAGGGAGGGGAATAGCAACATGACCATGGTCTAGGGTCAGAGTAACTGACGAATTCCAACTTTCGGAGGTCCAGAATTCCATCTACAGGTGGGGTTTCTTCCAGTTTCCATGATACACCAGGTGGGCAGACAACCCAAGAACTATTACAGTAATTTAAATCAGTACTATGCATTTCAACTAGCTAATTCCTTTTATCACCAAGCCATGATCCTAAAAGCTCCTCTGCTATTCAAATCTATACCCACAATAAATGGTGCAAATACATATAAACAAGTTTCTTACTTGGTGTCACAAGAAGCTTTGTCCCTTTTCCAAAGACAACATTATATGCAGTGTCCACACAGTGAGAAATGAGCCAACAAAAACCATCCTTGAAGCCATCACTTACTTACATCCACTTACTTACTTACATCCACTTACTTACTTACATCCACAAATACAGGTTGCCTAATCCAAACACTGAAAATTTAACAAAAAATACCACACTTTCTTCATGGAAAGATGAGGCTGTGGGAATTTAAATGCCTAATCCAGCTTCTACTCCTGCATGAGAAGCTCTGCAGTCTGGGATTTTCAAAGGAAGACAAGAGAAGTAAGGCAGTGTTTCAAGCCTATCTTAAAGTCATTACACCACAGCACTGCTCTCATGTAATAATGATCTGAAGTCAAAGGATTAAAAAAAAGTGGAGGAGTGGGGAAATGAAAGGTAAACTACCTAGCTTTTAAAGCAGGGAAACTATATTAAGTTTCCTCCAAGTTTGCGTGATCATTTGCATACATTTATAGCATAAAATTTTCAGAAAGCTTTTCAACACACACATACACTACTCTTGAGATTTCATCTTGTTTTAAATGTGTTTAGCTAACATTACTTTTTATTTCAAACTCCAAATCCAAACCTCAATTCTTTCAATTTGCTACTGCATATCATGTATAAAAATTCTTTTATGACCATTTTTTCAATACGGTTAAGATATTTTATAAAATCAGCTCTTGGTTTCATGAAAACAGATATATGGACCTAGCTCCTTCTTACTGCCTCCTATCCTTCCCCACCCCACTTTTGAATAATGTATCTGTTCTTGGGAACTCTCTTTGGCTTGTTTTTCAACAGACATTTTGATTTTTCCCAATTGAATGGGTTACACAGCGATGTGGATGTGATTCAGAATAAAATTAAACTGAAGCTACTTAATCCATTGCCAAAGTATAACATTTTCTGGCCATTCCAGACTTATATAGGGTCAAATTAAAGGTTTGTGCCTAATTACTACATCAAATTTCAGTTCAGCTCCACTTCCAAAGAACAATTTGGCATGAGAACTTCTTATGCCACACAGAATGTGCTCCGCGTTGATCAGTAGCAGACTTACTTCTTGAGAACAGAAACTAAAAGCATATTGATAAGAAAGCATCTAAAGGGTGTTAATCCACATCTAATTTTTACAGGACCATTGGGTTTACCAGAAAACTTTTGGATATACGAAGAGCATAAGTTAAGCTTAAAGATGGAACTCACTCTCATACATTTTATATATCATGACAAAAAGAATTTTCTCTAACAAGCAGAAACTGTATGCATCCCTACCCTTGAATTCATAGCACATTTTGTCCTTCAGGCTCATTCATTAACCTCTTCCCCAAAAGACAGCATTGTGTACTTACAGGGTAGCACTGACAATATTGTTCCAGTCCCAAAGAGAACCTTTCCTCCAGCATTATACACCCAGTGCAACAAACCCTGTCAAAATCTCACTGAGCACAGATGCAGTCACCCCCTCCACAACTCCTGAGATTCATACACAGAGAGGGAAGGAAGACTCCCCACAGTTCCTGAGCATTTGGGCGCTAGTTAGATGTGTTTTGCTCCTAAGACACTCCTGTTTGCACCCTGAGACCTAAGTATGTTGCATCATCTGCCTTCAGCTCTGTCCTACACCAGTACCACGACCGTATCTCAAAGAAAGGGTACTCACGTAGTCAAGCAGCCAAACCATCTGGAGACTGAGGATACCTACACACTGAGGGCTTGGCTACCATCTTTGTTTATGTGCCTTATAGGCTCCTGGAGTGCTGCGGTGAAGTGGAGCCTCTTGGACGTTTCCAAACCTATCAGCATTCTCAGACATGTTAATCCATGGAACTGAGTGCTAGCAAAGCTGGCAACTTTTCCTCTCTTTTCCAGTAACTCGCTGGGCTCTGGGACAGCAGCCACCCTGCTTACCATCCTGGAACATGACAGATCAGTACTGGCAAGGTGTTTATCCAGAGAGATGGGCAGCAGTGGCTGCAGCAAGGCCTGCAGAAGTAGCACCAAGGGTACAGAGGAAGACACGCTGTCTCCAGAGCATTGGACTGGTTTTTAACCACTGGAAAATGACATTTAAAATATTTAGGCATCTAAAACACCAAAGGTATCAAGAGAAAGAAAAAGATGGCAGATTGCAACCATTCAATTTAAATGCAGGAAACTTATTCACTACTTAACAGAAGGCAGATAGTGAAGTTTCTTTGAGAAGTTTCAGATGTAGCCACCTAGCTCTCCCAGACCTGATACGAGAATGCCACTTCATAGCATCACTGCAACTGCATCACAGAGCTGCTTAAACAGAGAGAGAAGCAGGCTTGTAGATTAATCTGGAGTGCCATTGCCTGCATCACACAACCACATCAAATTACAGAATGAAGGGATTTTTTAGATTGACCTAAACACTGTAAAATACCTTAGAGGAAGCCAAAGCAATGGGACAGACTTAAGACAAAACCTTGGGGCTTCTGGAGAATTTCATCATCAAGTTCCCAAAATTTCCCAGCCAAGCAGTAACGAAGAAGAGAAAAAAAGAAGCAATTCCAGTTTCCCATGCAACTGGCTACTTACGGGCTAGCACTGAAAGATCCTGTTCCAAAAGTTCCTTTCTCTGGACCATATGCATTCTGACACATTTAAATACAAAAATGTCCCTGAGAACCCTGCAAATGACCTTGTACAAAAAGCTATCGCAAATCCTCCAATGCAACAGGCTCAGAGACAGTGCTGTTAACTGAAAAAGGGGAAATCTGTTTCTAAAACCATGTTTAAGTTAAAGTTGCTGTTTCAAGTGGGAATTTTTGTGCACGTCCACCATCTCAGAAGCTCCCCTGATAGTTTGCATGTCTGCAGTAAATTAAACAGTGCATATATTCTCCTTCCCATCTGTAACGTTACCTGGATACAACAAGTACACCTACAAGGCACTATGGTGGACACTCAAGGACTTTGGACAAAGGACACACAGGAAAGCTGCACACTCACTGGGTTGGATGGAAAGTCTGGTCCCTGAGCCAAAGGTGAGCTTGCGATCACCCAAGTTATAATCGCACATCGTTTCCTTCCATAACAAAAAGTTCAGCAAGCCGTTTCAGAAGCAGCAATTCAACCCCCACGATATTTCCACTCTTGCCAACACCAGGGAAACACAACTCCTCCATGACTTTCTTCTACGCCTCTGACTTCTCTTTATGATCTTAAACAGGCTAAAAGCAGGAATGCAGCAAGAGGAGACAGCATAAAGTGGAGAAGCAGGAGAAGAAAACATACTTGGAAGGACGTGGAGCTGAGTCCCTGGCCCAAACCGGGGGTTTTGTGCATTGATGTTCACACGACGTTACACGCTCCTACAAGAACCGAAGGCTCAGCCTGGTTATCACCTGCTCTGGCATCCTTTTTAGGAGATAGACTAGCCCCTCGGACAGGAGATGGCATTTGCTTTTGGGAGCTGTGACACCGAGAAGAGGGAAAGATAAAAACTCAGGGAAGGTTTACCAAGAATCCTTAGAGAACACCAGACATTCACAGACACCAGAATTTTTCAGGACAGAGTGCCAAAATGGCTTGCCTGGGTTAGTTATGCAGAAAACAAAACCACACTCTTGCCATCGTTTTTCTAATTTGGAAAATTAGTCTGTGTATCTTCTCTGCTCAGTTCCTTTGCAATGTCCACCAGTTTTCTAGTTTCGCAACAGCATAAGCTTTCCTGGAGAATCGTTAAATTTTCGTCGTCTGTCTGCCTGTACCATGCTGTTGCTGCAGCACAGCCTTAGGACACAATATTGGCTGAAATTACAACACTCACGCATTAACCACTTACTTGGCCAGACAGTGAGCTTAGTCCCCGAGCCAACGGTGAGTTTGAGGCTGTTGTCACAACAGAAGAGCACTTTACAGAAACCCAGAGGTTTTGTCAATCTCTCTGTCTGTCCTAAACCACACCTCTATTCCTCTTGGCTGCCGGACCACCAGCAGCCTGGAGAACCATGTCCATAGCACATTACCCACATAGCAGTTGTCCTCCACCCAGAAATGCTTCTAGGCACTAGAGTACATTGCAACAGCACCCATGTTCTCCTTGCCATCTGTGATGTGACACAGACACAACAAGAATGTCTGCAGGGTGCTCCAGTGGACGCTCAAGGACTTTGGAAAATGAGACACAGGAAAACTGCACACTCACAGGGTTGGACGGACAGCCTGGTCCCCGAGCCAAACGCCACCTTGTCATAGCCAGTGCCATAACCACACAGCATTTCCTTCCATAACAAAAAGCCCAGCAAGCCACTGCAGAAGCAGCACCTCTCCCCAAACTTTGCCAAGCCGTGTAAAGGCTGGGGAAACACAAATCCTTTGTGTCTGGGCCTCTGAATTCTCTTTTTGGTCTTAAGATGGCTAAAAATGGAAATGCAGCAAGAGGAGACAGCGTAAAGCGGAGAAGCAGGAGTAGAGAACATACTTGGAAGGACGTGGAGCTGCGTGCCTGGCCCAAACTGGAGTTTTCCTGTGTCGGTGTTCACACAATGCTATACACTCCTGCAAGAACCCAAGGCTCAGCCTGAGTATCACCCTCTCTGGTCTCCTTTTGAGGAGAGGAACAAGCCCCAGGTACATCAGACAGCACTTGCTATCACATGCTTGCAATGCATGATGATTTTCTTCCATGTCCACTGCCTATTCACCTTCCTACCCACACTACCATCTCATTAATATGAGAAGAAAGAGCCACACGGCAATTACCTTTCCTCCTCCATCCTTGACAAATCTTAACCTGCACCACTCACAAAACACCCTTAGATTTTATTCACATCTCTGTTCTTGTATTTCACTTAATTGTTTTAACATGTCACTTGCTTCCTTTCCACAGGATGGATGTATCTCTAGCGCACATTGGTTAAGTAGAAAGTCTAACGCTCCTTTCCAGGGAATACTTAAACCATCCCAGATTGCTCCACAGAGCCTCTGCACTGTTACATTTGAGTTGAGAGTGTGGTATCATCTGTATGGAGACCACCTTGAGTCAGAGAAGAGGCAGCTCACCTGGGACAACGAGAAGCTTCGTGCCGCTTCCCCATGTGACTTCTCCCCATCCTCCAGCACCAGCACTGTGTGACAGGTCTTTACAAAATGGACCTCTTCATTCAGCCGCCTCACTGGGTGCTGCAGGCCTTGCATACATTCAGTTATGGATCTGCCTCTAATAGAAGCTGTAAGTACCCCAACAAATTTCCACAGACATCCTCTAGCCTCCCTTTGCCAAATATCTTTTTCCATGCTCAAGTGCAAGGCAATAGCCAGATTTGATTACAGTCATCTGAAGTGTCAGAGACTGGAACAACGGACTCCTTAGTTAGCAGGGAACACTTGGCAAAAAGGGATGGGAGTAACAACATGAAGCCAGTCCAGGGTCAGAGCCTTTCATAAGCCCACCTTCCTATCTGTCCAGATTTCCATCTACAGCGAGGGTTTTGTGCAATCAGGAAGCATAACAGTACTCAAAGCGTGCTCTACTCCTATGTTCCCCTTCCGCTGTGAAACTTGACCCAGACACAACAAGAGTGTCTACCAGTCACTCGAGTGGACACTTGAGGACTTTTGGACAGGACACACAGGAAAGCTGCACACTCACGGGGCTGGACGAACAGCCTGGTCCCCGAGCCAAAGGTCAGCTTGCTGTTGCTGTAGCTGTAATCACACAGCATTTCCTTTCATAACAAAAAGTTCAGCAAGCCATTTCAGAAGTGGCATCTCTCCCCAAGCCTTTCCCAGCCACGCCTGGCCTAGAAGGCGCAGCAGAAGGGTGATACGAGGCAGGAGGATCCAGGGGCTGTGTCTGAGCTTAACAGCCTGCCTGTGTGGGATGAGGCTGCGCTGGGACCACAACTACCGGGCAACACCCAACCTCCTACTCCTTTGCTTCCACCTCCTTCTGACCCCACAGTGCCTGCAGGCTGTCCCCATGGTTGCTCTTAGCCCGCAAAAACCCTGCTAAGGTAAGAGACAAGCGGTCTGATGCTGCATGCTCCCTGGCGGTCAGGGAGCTTTAAGAGAATCAGGCACTCCTGCCTTGGTCAGCAAGCACTTACTGGGAATCACGAGGAGCCTTGTCCCTCTCCCAAAGGTGCCTTTATGGTAAATAACATTGCTCACACGCTGCTTCCCACTGCAACACAAACCCTGTTAGATGCAGTGACCTAGGAGAGGCAAAGGACCACGGGCACAACTTCAGTACGGATGGGACCAGGTCGACAAAGTTCCCTGGAGTGCCTGTTCTCTGTGACACACACATCCATCTATGCTCAGGGTGAAGGGAGGAACGGCAACCGGCACGCAAAGAAGCTTTGACACTCTAACACACCTCTCAGGGCACAAGGCAATGGGACGCACAGGACAATGAAGACCAGGGGACACCTGGAAAACGGCACACTTTGATTCCCAAAACTATTCGCCCAAAACAACCAAGAGCAAGACACAAGTGAAGCAATTCCAGTTTCCAGGACAAGCTGCTGCTTACCTGGTATCACTGAGAGCACTGTTCCCTTTCCAAAAGTGACTTTGCCTGCAGCATTCACACTCCAACACATAGCATTACAAAAATGGCTCTGTCAGCCCTGCACATGTTCTCAAACACACAGAGCCTGCATTCGGGCCACAGCAAAGCTCCCTGACACAGCTGGCTCGAGACAGTCTCAACACCTGGAACAAGGGAAAACTTGTTTGCCCGCTCACTTACCCTGTCAGAGAAGTGTCTCCCTTTGCCTCTCCTAATTTTTAAGACCCATGACCGACATCTCCCACCCATGGCAATGCTTTCCTGGAATCAGGAGGACCCTGCGTCTGGAAAGCCTGCTTCTGTGCAGTGAACCCATGGAAAGTCATCAGGTTTGGGTGTCTGTGGGTTTCAAAGGCTGCTGCGAGACGACCGGTTAGGGACCTCCTCAGGGCCGTACACGCAACTGTTCAAAGACACGTGTAACCAGACTTTTTGCAGGGAGGTATCTGGAAGAAGACAAGGGATGCCAGGCTTTCACTGTTCATTTCCCAATCTTCTCCCAGCTAAACAACGACAACAAAGAAGAGAAAAAAGAAACACTTCCAATGCAGACTACTTACAGGCTGCAACTGACAGAACAGGTCTCTTTCCAAAAGTTCCTCTCTCTGCAACATGCGCATTCTGACACACTTACATACAAAAATGTCCCCGTGAGCCCTGCGGATGACCTTCTACACAAGCTAAGGCAAATGTCTCTGATGCAACAGGCTCAGAGGCAGTGCTGCTCCCCAGACAGGAGGAAATCTGTTCCTGAAACCATGTTTCAGGCACAGTCGTTCATCCAAGTGTGGGTCTTTCAGCACATCCGCTATCTCAGAGACTCCCCTCACGGCTTACATTCTCTGCATTAAATGAAAAAGGGCCCATGTTCTCCTTCCCGTCTGTAACATGACCCAGATACTACAGGTGTGTCTAACACGGCACTACGGTGGGCGCTCCAGGCCTTTGGACAAAGGGCACACGGGAAAGCTGCACACTCACTGGGTTGGACGGACAGTCTGGTCCCTGAGCCAAAGGTGAGCTTGACATAGCCAGAGTCATAATCACACAGCATTTCCTTCCATAACAAAAAGTTCAGCAAGCCATTTCAGAAGCAGCACCTCTCACCCCAAGCTTTGCCCAGCCATGCTCAGGCTAGCAGGGTGAGCAGAAAGATGACTGCTTCCCATGGCAGCCCAAACCCCATTGGGATGCAGTGGCATAGCAGAATGTCCCAATGGGGCAGCTGGGACATTTGGGAGCAGTCGTGTGGCCACTTTGTCCATCCTAGCCACACTGAGAGCAGGAAGAGTTCTTTTCGACCAAGCAGGCATATTCCTTTAAAACAATATCCATCATTCAATGTGGTCACACGTAAAAGACCATAGCCCCAGCCACGCTGCTGCCTCAACCACCCGGTGAAATACCTCACTGAAAACAGAAAGCATAGCAGCAATGTTGGACTTACATGGCCTAACCATGAGTCTTGTTCCAGAGCCAAAGACAGGTTTATACACACCACCTCCGATGGTCACACAGCATTTCCTCTCTCAACAAAAACCTTCCCAAATACTTGTCAAAGCTGGGTACCCACAGTGTGCCTAGATAGTGCTGAACATCACTCGCAGTCAGCTACATCCTAAAGTGAAGACTCCCCCACCCCGATCCCTCTGTGGGATCAAGAGCACCGTTGGGTCTATGGATTCAAACCCTGCTTGGGAGGTCTGTTTCTTCTGCCCTGAGCCATACCCTGTCCTGGAGGAAAGCAGGAGACATGTAAGCCCACATCTGAAGAACCACAAGCCCAGGAAGAGAGATGCTGGAAAGCTTGCCAGGGAGTGGGCAGCTTTGCCCCACATGGAAGGAGACTACAGGAAAGTCACAACACTTACTAGGCAAAACCTGAAGTCGTGTCCCTTTCCCAAGTGTGACCTTGTCATAGTTCACACAGTGTTTTTGACCTCAACAAGAACACAAGCTCATCCACATCCTTAGAGAGAAATGTAACCTGTGCTCTTATGGCCATTGCACAAAATGTCTGTCCCTGTGGAAATGGGTTCAGGACTCCACACTGCTTATGTTTAAAAGAAGAAAGCAGATTACTGACAGAGTTAGTAGACCTTTCCTCAACTCATACAATATATCACTAGTATGAGTTTTTCCTATCTTTCTTTTTTTATACAATATTGAACAGAATCTTGTTTAAAACTTACTTGGTTTTACCCTTAGTTGCACTCCGCTTCCAAAGGTGAATTTATTTCCATAGCTATTCACACAGTGTTTGTCTTCAAAACAAAAACCCTTTTCCCTCCTCTAATCACATATTAGTTCCTGTCTGGCATTTCTTTTATCTTAGTATACTCAAATAATGTCCTTGCCAACTTTAACTTAGGTTTCCGTTAAAGATTTTCCTAGTTGATGATCTCTTTCAGTTCCAACAGAGGTGACCACTGACTGCAAGTTTTGTCGTTTGTTCATGCAAGGAATTGCTACAAAGATTAACAGGAAAATTCCTCAGTTAGCGCTTCCCCTATCCCAGCTTACATCAGCCTGCAACATTGAGGCCCAAAATTCAGTATTATCTTTCTTGGCTGCACATGACTACCTACACATCGGTAAGTCTGAAATCTTATATGCAAACATAACAGTGGAATATACTCAGTTAATTATTTGTTCCAACACATTGGGATTTTCTTCTTCTTTAATTGCACTCGCTTGGATTTACCTTCAGAAGAGACCTTGTTCCAAAGCTAAGTGCATTGTCACTTCCAGCATTCCCACTGCCATGGAAGTTATTGCAAAACTGTTTCAAAATGCCACTCAGAACTCAGATTTCAAAATTTGTGGAAGCCACCCGATTCCAGGCAACCTTGGAATGCTGCTCGGTAGTTACTCTGTAATGATCAGGTCCTTCAGCGTTCTTCAGACTCACTTAAGTTTATTGCCAAGTTGTTCCTTGACCAAAGATCATTTTCTCAAGACCAGTATATCACAACTGTAAGAAAAATTACAAAAACCTAAGAAGTTTTACAAAAACCTGAACTTTAAACTTGCTGAGTTCTCACAATTTAAACAAGGACAATGCTTGTTTCAGCCTAGTGCAAAACATGCCCTGTTCTTTAAGGCAAATTCGGAGTATTTCTTCTAAGATCTCAATCTAGAAAAGTTGCTTCAGACAACTAAGTACTTCTGCACCCATTACTTTCTTTCTTGGGATTCTTTATTAGACTTTCACTGTAAAACTACAAAAGCACATAATTTTCTATGACGATGGGCATCCTACAGAACTGTATGGGCTGCTGTAGTGATGCTGAGAATTAAAACACGAAAGTATGTTAAAAGTAGTCTGAAGTGTTCACTTTGAATTAGCAGGATACTGAATCAGAGCTGCTGAATTACTGAGAACATGTACTGATTTGATTCTGTTTGTCTAGTGTATCTGTAAACCAACATATTTCATGGAGATGTTTTTCCCATTTGGACTTACTTGAAAGCACATGCACTTCCAAATATGTATCTTGATGTGAACTGTTCAAGGATATGCTATCATGAACATATTTACAGAACAGCCAGCTTGCACCTCATACACTATTTTAACTACTCCATACTAAAGAAGGTTCCAGGAAACGGTCTAAGATTCTCGTTTGTTAGTTGTGGGATACTACAAATCTACTCCCAAACCTTACCAATTTTGTTAAAGCATCTTCAGAACCCCCAGAGGTTTATTGCAATCCTGTAGCAAGTATTTCAGCTTAATATCTTGAAAGCATTGCACTCTGACCAAAGCTTGGTGTACACTCTTCTTCTTTCCCATACAGTTGTGTCTTAACAGTAATTCTAGTTCTAATTAAATTGCTTAGATTCCAGACTGGTTGACCTCCAAGCCAGACTCTGCACATGGCCTCTCCACTGTATAGAGAGAAACCCCTTTTCTGCTGACGCAGAAGGAGGTCCACTCCTGCTATATGGACGGTTGTGTGATCTCCACTACGATGCGGTTTCCTGCCTGCATCATGAATCCAGAACAGCTGATGTTGCCAGGTTCAGATCAATTTTTATCTGTAAGTCAGCCACAGCACAATTTGCATTTGGATATTTTTCTTTGAGTGCCATTCTCAGGTTCCAAAAGTACTATACAACATAGTGAGGAAGAGGGGAAGGAAATAAAGAAGGGAGAAAGGTAGGGAGGAAGGGAAGGAGGTATTGCTCAAATTACAAGTTTAGTGGTGGGACACCTTTGTGTGTGCCTGTGCAAAAATGATTTATATACAAAATGGTTAACTTTCCAAGCAGTTCCATATGTGCAATCCCTACTAATATTGAAGATCCTCACCTAAAAGCTGGCTGAGGTGTGGGGAGGAAAAACTGTCCAGTTCATTATAGGATGAAAAGCAGCAAAACAAATCACTGAACAGTTTTAAACACCTCACCCAGAGTTCCAAATACACAAGCTTCTTCAATAAACGGAAACCCTCCCGCCTATGCTACTATAAAATACATAAATAGAAGAGAATTAAAAGCAAGAACAGGCCAATTCTGTCTTTGTGTTTAAGTCGTTCTGTCCTCCTCCAAATCCCTGCAGCATTTTGGTACGTAGGAAGTTTTAAGGAATTTAGTTTCTCTCTCCTATTTCATATAGTGGACACTAAAGGGTAATTCGTTCTACCTGAGTCCTGACCATCTCTAAGACCAGTCCTTTAACATCCGATCTCCCCTTGATTAGCTGCACGACTAAATCCAATTAGGTCTGTTCAAGAGCACACCCCTCAGTACAGGCATTATCATGACTGCAGTATGCCTGATGAAGAGAAAGACTCCTTGGCACCCCGAATTTCTGTTTCAATGAAATTAAAGTATTATATACACAGTTGTGGCATGCAAAATTCCTGACCAACAGCAGATTTACCTGTTTCCGGAAACATCCAGGTCCATAGGCAGAACTTGATGGAACCGACATGGCGTGGTGTTCCCACAGTGAGAAATTCCTCTCCGAATAACTTCACAGTCCAAAGGAGCACAGAGCCTCACCAGAAGAACACAGCTCCTGGGTGCACCTCATCTGTAGCCTTCCTAGATGCAGCAACTTGCCTTGCGATTTCTTTATCACACAGCACCAGACACTTTGGCGCTTGTATTCATCCATCTTCTTACCAGCCTCTTCATTGCCTGAAGCCGGAAATTTTGTACTGCATTCCTTGCTGTTTGAGGCTTCCTCCTTGTTTAGCAAGACTTCCACGCCTTTGGAAGATCTCAGCCTGCTTTAGACATACTAGCTTTTCAGGGCACAAATGCATCCCATAATCCCGGCAAGACATGTTTCCTCCAGCCTAGGGCCTTCTGACCACTGAGTCTCTTGAATAACTTACAGTTTAAAACTCTCTTAGAAATACTAATTAACTTCAAAAGCAGCGTTTCCTGTATTCTATTCCATTTCTTCTGTCACAAATCACTTATAACTCTATAACTGGTTTAGCTTGTATCTTTGACTAAAGCTTCTTTGAATCTTAGTTCAGCTGTTCATCTGATCTCACCTGTGCATTTCTGGCCCTGGACTTTCTAAAGCCTCTGCATCACATGGCAAGGGTTTTCATCTGCTCCTGCTGGTAAGGCAAGAATGCAAACGAAGAGGAAAGAAGCTTAATTTGTGTCATGTGCAGAGCCAAGGCTTATTATGGGGTTTGGGTGTCTGGGTTTTGGGGTTTTTTTTCCGTTTGATCTATTCACTGGATTTCATCAAACCAAAAATGTTGTGAGAACAATAAACACTTTGACCACCAGGCAGCAGGAGAGGTCAAGGAAAGAAATTTTATTTACCACGCTAGATCTGATTTTACCAGGCACTTTTTAGTATTTTGGGGAAACAGAACAGACTGTGCCAAGTAGAATGTAGGGATATATATATTACATTGTATTTTTTCTGCTGTGTAAAACAACAGAAGTATTCTGCTATGCAAAAATCTATTTAATATTAACCATTCTCATGTGGTTTGGTATCGTTTAAAGTAATAACGGGAATAATTAGACTATCTATCTTCTTTAAAAATCTATAAAAGCTTATGTCACCGGAAAGTGAAATAAAACCTGGCTTACATCTCAATTATAAAGTTTAAAATCAAAAAGAAAGAAAATTGGTATTTTTTTGACCTCATTTTCAAGTATTTTAATTACTTTTACCAAGTTAAAACTCCCAGAAATTCTGAGTTTTGCTTTGATACCCTTTGAAGTATATGCATGCTCTTCATGCCAGATGCAACCCTCGCACAAGAGGGTGCAAGCACATGCAATAATAATCATAGACATTGACCTTACAATCGTCTGGGTTTTACAGCAGTAAAAAATAAGCATCATTAGCAACATTACATCCAGACCCATTTTAAGAGGAGCTTACTCTCCTTTGGCAAGAAAGTACTAAATTAACCCCAACTCAGGTTGATGTGCTGTGCACATAAGCAGCTTACAGGCTTGAAGGTGCGGAAGTATTCTAACCCTAGAAGACAGTGGGACATCAAATGAAAAAAAGTAAGGAACAAAGTTTTCTGCAAAGGTAAGACTGAGGCTTCTGTATGTGTATGTTCATGGGGCTGAGTTGGAAAGGAGCTCAGACAGTGGTTCCTTTTGTTTTTATGTATAGTCAGAGTAAGTATTTGTTAGTGTTTCAACAGTTCGCCAGAGGATACCAAATCCTGTGCGTCATTTGGGGCTGGCGTAAGCACTTTCCTCTGGCAGTCTGCACACAGAGATGTTGATATTGTCTCTGAACTTCTCCCCTTCTGTGCCATGCTTATTGACTCTGGGAAAGCCAAGACACCAAAGGAATGAGACAGAATCCTGCCTTGTGCTGCCAGAGCCTTTCTGGCTACAACGCTTTACCATCCTTTGTGGGAGGCTGGACACTGAAACCTTAGAGATATTTAATCTTGTTTGGGGCTTTCCTGTACATTCGTGCAGAATCAAAAGAAATGTATAGGCTGGAAGCATAAACGTTCCTTTCTTCAAATATAAATAAAAATATGGGCGAAAATGCAAAATATTCTCCTTGCTATTCAGTTTTCCTTTTTCTTCATTACACTTTTCCATTTAATCTTTTGGAAGGATTGACTTAGAATGCTTTTAATATTTTCTGCCACAGGAGAGAGCTATCACCGTTTTGACTTGCTCAGCAAGAAGGGACGCGCAGGTGTCAGACGTGCGCTATCTAGGAGGCCCACCAAGGGCAAACAAGATTAAGCTTGATTTGCTGGAGGCGAACATTTGCCTGAAAGTACTTAAAAGGTTTTATTTAAGCTCACATTATGGGTGACATGTCCTTTTGTAGTAAGGAACCACACTACACAACTGTGCTATGACCTGCTGGCAGCAAAAGGGCTGAGAAGCTGTTGAGGTGGAATCTTTTGACAATCAAGTCTCAAAGTTCCTGCTTGCTGCAGCAGTTTCACTCTGTAAAACCAGAAGATTCTGCAAAAATGCATGCCATGCCACAGCTTACTTGTATCAGGCAGAGGTCTGCTTTCTATCAGAGACATGAGTGAAGCTCCTGTATCTGAACGATTGCAGGTATCACTAGTCAATAGAAATGCAGATGTTGCTCCTCCGGAGTCATACGGGGCTCTGTGAACTCTGCATTCCCATCCTGCCTACAGCATGCAGTTAAAGACAACGGGCTTCTTAGAAGCATTTGCAACTTGGAAAAGAAGCTATCAAAATGATAAGCAACAGATCCCTAAAAGAGAGGTGAAGATGTAACTTCTGCGTAAAATCAGCTGTAAACTTTTGCCAGAGAACGCCCATGAGGGTCAGTAGCAGTCAGCAAAGAACTGCAGACTTAAACTGGGATAAGACATTGCTAGCAATCGGAATTTAATGCTTCATACAGTTCAAAAGGATCTGAAGCCTCCCTGACACAAGATGTGAGCTGACTACCAATGGGTAAAATGATGGCTGAGCATACCGTATGCATCTCACTAGTTAAAATCAGAAAACAATGCAAAAAAGAATTAAAACAGATTAGAGCAGAACAGCCATAAAGTTATATCAAACAGAAACACAATTCTAAAATTTCCTAGCGTTGACAAAATCAAACAGTAGTTAAATCACTCTTGGGAAATTAAAGTGAAACAGCTCATCTTATCTAAAATATAACATTCTCTTTAAGTAGCATTCAGGTGAAGATATTTTCAGGCGTTAGCAAAGTAGTTTAGATTTTCACTTGAAATCCAGAGATCATGATCATGTTGATGAACTCTTCCACAGAAAAGCTAAGTAGCTTTCTGAACAGCTAGGTTATAGAGGTTGTTCTACAGTTAAAATCGATCTATCAGAGAAATGACCATGATGATATCTAGACAAAAGTGGAAGTTCTTGAAATATATTTAAAAATACGATAGAAGCCTATACAACCATTTGGAACCTGCAACCAAATGGCTTAAATTCACAGAAAGCTGTTCTATAACATAATTTAAGTATTGCAAATATTGCCATTTTGTTTAAATAAAAGTGCTGGTGGTGAAATTGGTTCCTTAAGCTCTTTATTCAAAATCGGGTTGTATTGCAGCAGATGTAGTAAGACTTTAAAATACTCAGGAAAACTAAAGCAATAAAACTTTGTGTTAGTAAAAAAAGCCATTTTTTCTTCCACATACTTAGTAGGGAAGGGTGTGTTATATGGTCTTCCCCCTGAAGCACCTGACTTGCTTGTTGGAATCCAGGAAACAGCTGTTGGGCCAAGTAATCTCCAAAGTTTTTACACAAATTGTGATGTTAGACACCCTGAGGATGCAAAGAATCTTGAACTTAAAAGCTACCAAGAATTTTAGCTGCCCCATGACACCAGACCTTGAGGACATTTTTGGCCACTCCTTTTCACATCTTACGGATGAACGTCTGGGATCAGCAAGGTACCCAGAAGGAAGAACACCCTTCTTCAGATGAGTCATCTTCCAAGATGCCAAAATAGTTACGGACACTGCGTGTCTTCTGTGCTGCTGTAGATGTCTGCGGCAGTCCTGCAGCACCAGCTGCAATGCTGAAAGGGCACAGTCCCCTAGAGATGCTGTGATTCATCTGTTATATGTTGCCTTTACGTCTGATTTGGAGATTTGGGGACTTGCTGTGCTGAAATTTCATCTGTTTTTTAAAAGTGCCATCTCTTGATACTGAAAGTAGGAGGCAGAGGGAGAAGCGCAGGCAAACGGCTTGCTCTGGGCAAGATAATAACCACATGAGCATCAAAGTTTTTCCTACCTTTTGCTAGAGAAAAAGAAGCTGCAACTTGTTCTGCAGGTGGCAGGCAGAAGGTTTCATAAAGCAATGTAACAGGGAGGGGAAGCAAAAACCCCTTGATGACGCATGGCAGAGAATGAGGAAAGACACCCTTGAGCAGTCACACAGAATCTCACTAGCAAAGGATTTGCCTTGTTGATTCTCATTGCTTGCGTGATCACTTTTGATGGTATATTAATGGGATCCTTCCCAAGTACTTTTAAACTTATCTAGGAAGCCATGCGCTTTGTCATTTTCACTGTAATAACTATAAGTTCTAGTAGGCTTCAATTACAGCTCTAGGGGTTACAGGCATGCTGTTGACCGGTATGTACCAGATGAACAACTTCTTTTATGACTTGAGTTTCTTAGGTCTGCATTGAAAGGAGAAAGGGTGAGAATCAGAAGCTTAAACAAACAAACCCCCACAACACAACAGCAATTGCACAGAAAAGATGAGGAGATACTCACAACAAACAACTTAAAGGCGTTCAGACCTGTAGTCTGACACATGCACGACCTTTACCTACAAAAATTTCCTAGCCTCCTGAAGCAGGTACATTTGTTGTGTGACTTAACACGACACGGACCTGCCTCGTAGATTCTTAGGACTGGGGGTGAGAATGGAGAGGAATGCATCATTGTGAAGAGTCATCAGCATTAACGTTAAGGAAAGAAAGAAGTCAACAGACTCTGCAGCGTGGATGGATGCACTTGCATATGGAGTCAGGCGTTCACATCAGCTGTTTCCAGCCTGCAGCACTGGGTGAAGAGAGACTACTGTTTGGAGGGACTTAAGAGCAAGCTTCTGCTTTGGGTGAAAGGAGCTCTGGAGGTTGTTCTTATTCTGAAAACAACAACAGTGTTGGGAGCAGTTTCTTAACTCCAGGCCAGACTTCAGTTTGAAGAATAGTCCCTTAGACAAAAATGGTGTAGTCGGACAGGAGGGAAAGGTCAAACCACAGTCATTACTAGTGATTTTAGAACCATTGCCTCTGCTATAAAAATGCTCATTTATACCTTTGAGTAGCTACCAATCCTAACCTGGACAGATCTTATTTTTCCATACACACACCCATGAGAAAATGAAGTTGATCGGTAACAGAGGTGGTATGGTGTAATACAGTGCCCTTGGTGCAGTAATAGTGGTACTGCTTTTGTAAACATGTCAAGAGACCTTGAAGCCTGAATATTTTTATGTGCTTCAAATGCACCCCACCTATTTGCCTCTCTAACAAGACATCACTTGCCTGAGATTGTCTTCAAACAATTTCAGATTGTGTTCAGGCTCTGTGAGCTTGTACTGCCATGTGAGCTGCGTTTCTGCTGGCTGGCTGCAACATCTCCCCTGGGCTTGCTCAGAACGGACTTCACTCGTGAGCTCTGGGCTTCAGCTCCCTGCAGCCTGCCTCATACCAGCAATATTGAAACTGTTCGAGGTTCAGTTCTCCTCCATCTCTCGTTGTGAGAGACGGCAAAGAAAAGTATTCAAGCCTTTGTGCTGTTACTGCTATCACTGTCCTATCAAGTCCCATGCGGCATTTTTGTCTTTTATTAAGTATCTCCTTACTTACCTTCTTGTGCTTTATTTGACTGTGTTAGTGCCCTGACGACTCTATCGACAGCTATAGGGCAAGATAAGCTGGGTTTTATCCTTGCTGAATTGAACTGTTAATTGAACTGTTAAATTTATTTCTCCTATCCAAATAATTATACTCCTAACCTGGGCTTTCTTCTTCTTTGAAATTACTCGGCAAATGTTCTGTGTATGACAAAGATATCGCATAAATGCAGAATGATTGAGGTTGGAAGAGAACTCTGGAGGTTACCTGGTCTACCCTGCTCAAGTAGGACTATGTAGAGCTGTCTGCTGAGGACCATGTCCAGATGGCTTTTCAGTATTTCCAGGGATAGTGTCTCCACCCCTGGAGATACTCAAAGGTCATCTGAACACAATCAAATTTAGACACAATTAAATGTGTAGGAGAATTTAGATAGTACTATTAAAATGTTTTGTACCGAAGAGTTCTGCTTATCATCATCCTTAATTATTCTGGTATCACCAGATCTCTAATAGGACAAGGTGGTTTTTCCTATTTAGGGACAATTCTAAATCCCAATGTGCTGATTTTAACAGATGATATTCTACTATGGAGCACAATTTCTCTACAAAAACTTTCCCTTAGCTCATACCAGCTGGGAGAGCTGCAGACTCTACTGTGTTCTGTGAAATTAGCCACACCAACACAATCCTACTATGGGGCTGGACAAAATCTCCCTGTTATGGATTTTCTTTTGCAAACAATGATATCCTTCTGTTTTCTTAAGCAGCGTGTTCTGCATTGCCTCAAAACTACAGCTTTGCAAATGTAAAGTGAAAAGCCACTGCTAGTGGGAGGCAATCAGGAAGTCACAATGACAGCAAATAGAACAGAGGGGCTACAGGCTCTTTCTTAACTCAAACTAAAATAATTAGACATAGACAGCTCCTGACAGGGAAAATGGTTCAGATAAAAAGTCCAGCAAAATCCGTCTGGAAGTTTAACAGCTGGAAAGGGCTTGTGTGTCTGCACACGTATGTGCTTCTTCCAGCTGGATCTTACGGTGTAATGTGGTGTTACCTTTTCAATTAACTTCCCTTCTCTAGATGAGAATTTCTTACTGGGTACCAGAATTTCTCCCTGGGTGCAGATATGTGTCATCTCCCCAAGCGTGTAGTTATGCAGTTTGTTCCCTCTTCCACTCTTACCACATTAGTCTAAGCCAGCCTAGGTCGCTTCTTGACACACAAAGCCAGTAATTTCCTTCCAGAAGGCAGCCAGACAGAGCCAACAAAATAGTTTTCTCCAGATAAAGTGAGAAAACATGACTGCACCTGGTTTGGCTACTGTATGAAGACACCTGGGCTGTCTTCAGTATCCATCCTTGGCATGATGTCTCAGAAACTTCATTTTGCCCAGCTGTGACACAGCACTCTTATTTCACATACTCTGATTTGAAATAAAGTCTTAGAGGAGCAAAAGGCCTGGCCACCAGCCTAGCCAATGGGCTCTAAATTTGCTCACTGTGGATGAGTGGTAGATTGTGGAAAGAGAACGATTGATGGGCATTCCCTCCTGCTCATGATCCACAGAGTTGAAGACTTCAAACCGTCTTCTCAAAGACAGAACCCCAGCACGGTGGGGGCTGACAGGGCCCTCTGGAGATCCCCCAGCCCCCCGCCCCCCCAAAGCAGGTGCCCCCAGCGCAGGGGGCACAGGGACACGTCCAGGCGGGGTTGAATCTCTCCGCAGAAGGAGACTCCACAGCCGCTCTGGGCAGCCTGGGCCAGGGCTCGGGCACCCTTACACTAAGGGGGCCACACTCTTTTCAGTGCTGCCCAGCGACAAGACACCAGTTTCGCATTTTGTGACTGAGACCTAGATAACAGAGACTTAGGTGACTAGTATTTTAGGGGGTTATTGAGGGCACAGACGTTCCCACACTAATGAGTTTCCCAGTGGTGCACAGGGAGGTCTGAAAAACCTGACCATGGAGGTATCACTCAGGTCCTGAATTTCTTTGTGATGGAAATGAGTGCACTGGTGTCCTATGCCAATGTGGATGGGCGCTTGAAACTATAGAGACTGATGTCTCTAACTGGCTGATAAATTTCTGTATGAGTCAATGTTATCGCGCAGTAGTCACACATTTGTAGATGCCTCTTTTTGCTTGTGCAGTGTTGCAGGATTTTAATTCTGCCAAAGCTTTCGGGCACAACCAAGGACTACTGAGGAAAATGTCATTCCTTGATTTGCAGAGACACAGAAATGGTACTCCCAGTCTAAATCTTGCCTGAGACGTTGAATAAAGTGTGGAGAGCAAGATAAAAAAGTTCAGGACGTCATCAGAAAATCAGGATAAAAATACCAGTGAATGGCTCCCCCTGATCTATATTATGGTGGTAGAATGCACTAAATAAGCATTTTACTGGTTTTGGATTTGCGATGAAAGTTTCACTTATCTTCTGCATAGGGTGAGGGTCTTCCTCTAGGTGTCTGGAGGGTCTGGGGGACTAAACTGACAAAGCTTAATTAAACAGACTTTACTATGCACTCTTAGAGGCTACCCTGAAGCCAGCAGTAACTCAGTCAGTGTGTGAAAAACCTTATTTCCCCTTCAGGATGTGGTTAACTTGTTTTTCAAAACAAGGAGGAGTTAATCATGCATGGTATAACTTGGTCATAAATGTTGACCACAGCATCCTGCCTGTTGCTTGTGAGAGAAACATGAGCTGGGGAATGTGTGTTGGGGGCTTTTTGACTAATAACCAGGTCGCTATGGAAACTATCAGTCCATCAAACCACCATACATTATTTGCTGTTGGCCTCTTCCCAGTACCAAAGAGTGGAAAAAAACAGTTTGTTTTCTTCTCTTCTGATATGTGTATTTTCCTTCCTCATGCTCATATCAAGCTGCCTCTTAACCGATTTCTCCTTAGACATGTGTCTCTTTCCGCTATGATGCAAAATAACTTACTGGGGTCTCTTCAAAGTGATCTGAAAGACCAGACCTCATTTGAATCCCACTAAGTCTAGAATTCATGGCCCTACTGGAACTTTTTAATGTTCTAAAGAGAATCTCCACTTCACTGTACAAAGCCTAGAAAAGACAAATTCAGCCAACAGGAAATCGAGGTTATCAAAGCTGTATTTCTAATCCCACTGTCATTAGGGCAGTTGGGTTTCAGCAATCTCCATTCCAAATTCAGACGAAAAAGCACAGAACAAACCGCAGCATTTTGGCTTAGTAAAACTTTATTTTGGTCACTACTGCAGTAACTTAAAATGCATGTGCCATACACCTTGCAGAAGAAATACAGACTTAATAAAGACATGCTTCTATGGCTGAACATTATCTGGTTGAATTGAATCACTTCAGATTCAACACAGGTCTTCTCATCTACACTTGAAAATTATTGTTATTGAAGCTATCTAAAAAGCATTAAAGCTATAAATAGCATCTACTGTGCCTGAATTCTCTCACCAGTAATAAATCAGTTCCACAGATAGCGATGCAGCATGTCTACAAAAGGTAGGTTGTGTATCTATAGCGAGGTTTGGATTTTTCAAAACTATTGAAGCATGTTGGTTGTTTCTATGCAAAGGCTAGAAGAGTGGGGAGAGCAATTTCTACTTAGCAGGGGGATGAGGAGAAATACACTCTCGGTTCAAAGAGAAAAAGTAATAATAAAAGCAGTTACAACTCTTAAAACTAAATAAACTATCTAGGCAGGAATCAAGAGTATAAAATGTCTTAAGAGGAAGTTGCTGTGCTGTGCTCTGGATGATTACTGTCAGCAGATTTTACGTTGGCTGTTCATCACGTTGTGCTGCTGGTACACACTCTCTCCCGCTGTTCTTCAGACTGCTGTTGCCTTGCTTCCCCACTGTCTGTAAGAGAAAAGCGTGGTTTAAACTACATTTAATGCAACTGGGCTGATGTGCCACTGTTTAATAGCTGTCAGATCAAGACAGGTAGATTCACAAAATTTAGGCTGGACTCTCTTTTGTGCCTCTTTGATACCTTAATTTAGAACCCCCGCCCCTCCTCTCTTTCCTCCCACTACTTCACACATTCGTGTTTTGGGAGCCTTGCTTTTGACTCCTTATTTGTCTTGATTTTTTTCCAGGCTTTGTACTCTGCCACTCAATGAGATATCTTCTAGGCACTTCTGGTAACACTGAAGTTGCTCTGGCAAAGGAAATTTGCTGCAAAGAAAATTTGGGGACCAGCCACTAAGAACTGAGCTTTGGATACAGAAAGGGGCTGTTCGCTTTGTGGTTTGGCATGGCGGG
>VZSC01011139.1:92627-106162 GCA_013398225.1 Steatornis caripensis
GGGGGGGGGGTGGGGGGGGGGGGGGGGGGGGGGGGGGGGGGGTGCTGGTTTTTGGGTTGGTTGAGCGGCGGGGAGGTGGTGGTTTTTTCCCCAGAAACCTACAAGAGTTATTTAAAGGAAATAGAAGCAAATGAACAGGTATCATTGCTTGGGGGGCTAGAGAAGCGTACAAAGACAGGCGGTCATTCCTGGCATGGGTTTCGAGTATATCTACAGATCGAGCTATGTGATTCCTTACCTCAGAAAAGAAACAACTTGATGCTCATGAGTGTATTGAAGGCGATAGTTTTTGCCAGCAGGACTCTCAAACCCACCACAGCCATAGACAGCATGTTCGCTTTCTCCACTTTGGCATCTGCTTAGTGATAATGAAAAGATGGGAAAGATCATGGTCTAGATTTGGACATTGTGATATTGGCAGAAAGAGGAAAAACCCACAGGTAATAGTTTCTGGGAAAAAAACAGCAGCAAAGGAAAAGACGATAGACAAACATAGCAACAACAGGGGAGGAGGATGTCTGTCTAGACTGGATTTTGCTTCCTGTTGCCTGTCTGTTACTAAACTAGCTACCTTAAAAAAAGCAGGTTGTGTTTGATGAATATGTGGTATTCTGATTCCTCTACCTCTGAGAAAACACATTTCCATGCATTTATCCTCAACACAGTAACGTAACTTCACAATATATTTAGGTAACTAACCTTGTGCAAAGACGTCTGTGGTGTTGCAAACCTCCCATGTTACTGGTTCTTCAGCTTTCTTTCCTGTAGTGTGATAAAGAAAAGGTATTATAAACTATATCCAAATTTTAAAAAGGGATTAAACAAAATGTCCCTATGACTCTTCCCATAGGAACATGTGGGCAGTGCAGTCTGAGGCTCAGATGATCAGTTGCTAATTCTAACATTAATTTGAGGAGAAAACTTTTCCATGCAATTGCAGGAAAAAGAAGAATTCCTGAGTTGTTTTGGTTTTACGATCTGAGTGAGCTTCACGATGACAAAAACAATCCCCCAAAATATAAAAAGTGGTTTAGGAAACAAAAAAATCCACATCACCACTTTGACATTTAAAGATTGTCTCTTTCCTTCCCCCCACCCCCCAAAAAAAAGTAACTCCAAGTTGTTAAACAGTTAAGACCAATTTTTTTTAGATACTTTTAAATATCTTTCAGGTCTACCTGCTTAAGTACCTGCTTAAGTACTTTCCCACTTCTGCTGGTTACCCAGCGCAGTGCTTACCAACAGGAGGAACAGCAAGTGCTAGAAGACATTGCCTCCAGAAATAAGTTACAGCTGGACCACAGAATTGTACCTGGCAATGTTGAGTTGACTGCAGTGCCACTGAATTCGGCTGTGCAGGTCACCTCTGTGCCTTTTGCCACTTTGAACACCTTAATAGCGTTGTACGACCCCTCTGATGTCAAAATGGATGTTTTCTGGTCATAGACGATCTCACTAGAAGAGACCTCTAAGCTGATGTTCTTTGTATAGGAATTCCTTGCCAAACAGGCTGCTTTCTCAATGACGCCACCTTCTTCCAGTTTCTCTGATTTCATCACAATGACTTCTGGGACAGAAATTATTTTATTGTCTGTAGAAAAAAAAAAAACCAACATTTTTGGGGCATCATTTGATTGTATTGCAAACTTGCCTGAGTGCTAAGTCACCTAAAGTTTGTATCTTTTCCAGCTGTTACTAATTTCAGCATTATCAATGACTAACTGCCTTTTTTGTCATTATTTCTTGCTACTACTTCCAAAAGATCAGATCAAAGACAGAAAGGGTGTATGAGAGTAGGTTTTTTATAGGAGCTTTAATTCCACAGAATTCCAAACTTTCTTTCACCAAACCTTGTGCCTATATGTGAATTCTTTGTTTTACAAGTAAGGGATCTGCAAGTGAGAAGAGACCTTTTACGCATGCCACTCCAAGAGTTAAATTATTCTGTTTTTCTCCACAATTTAATTTCTGAAAGTAACGTTTCTATCAAGGATTGTCTTGTATATTCATGAGACATGAGGAAATGACTGGTTTTCCTTTGCTCTCCCTCCCCCAAATCTTCTTCTGATGTGGCTGAAAGGCCTAACCATAGCAAGAGTGGTGGGGCAAGGAGAAGTCAGTTTGTTGCTTCAATGTTGTGCAACGTTACTCCAATGAATGACATTACTTGCAGAAATGAAGTACTGCTGCTGGCGTGGGGACAAGATTGATCTTCTCAATAACAAATGCTCAGATGTAAGGATTTTTGTCTCTAAGTAGGAGAGAAGCAATCAGAAGCCTGTGAATTGCGTATCTCCATTTCTCCAGGAGTTTCTGATAAGGTCAAGAACTTTCAGTTGTGGGGGAGCTTTTCCCCGCTAGACATTGCACATGGTGTAAGACTTTCCAACTCAGTCTTAAGACAATGAAGAGAGGATAGGATCGGTACTCGGTTCAACAAAAATTCTTGTGCCTGTTCCAAAAAGTGTGAGCTTTCTCATCCATGTGCTGTGCCATATTGTTAGTTCCACAGCACCAGGGTCAGTTAGAAGCATAATGCACAATTTGTATAATAAACTGATTTGAAGGGAAGAACACTCTGAGGCCTATGAACTTGATGTCCATGGACAAATCTTCTTACAATCTTCCTTAGATTAGTTTAATAACCTTCAGTGGTAGTTTTTCAGGGTCAAGATATCAACAAACATCAAGGCATGAAAAATGTGCCCTAGAACTGGAGTTTTGAAAGAATCTAAAAGATGCTGACAAGTTTTCACAGGATTTGGTGTCCTTGCTCTCTCATGCATCTTTCAGAAGAGTTACTCTGAGACATTTAGATGCATTTTTTCTGTTTTGAAATAATTTTAGAGTTGAATTCCCAATTCTAAGCAACATACATGAATAACAAAGGCTTAAAAAGTGCAAAAGCCTGAATTTCGATTATATAGCAGCAGCTTTGAGAATTTCTTATAAGACACAAAAGTAATGAAGTAAGATTGCTTAAACTTTAGTGGGATGTCTTTCCAGGAAACAATTGGTCTCAAAACAATTTAGTAGCCAACAAATCATTATGATAACGTGATATTTAAAAAATAAAATATGTTTTCCCTAAGGTCATAGGAGGAGAAACTAGGATGTTTCCACATACCAGTGTTAGAACAGGATTAGCAAGATTAATTACTGTAAAAACATGAAACCGAAGGATTTCATCTAGTATGCTTCCTTGCCAAAAAGGGCTCAGCTTAGGAAACGTTATGAGACATATCAAAAAAGACGTACATGTCCAATTTGACAGGAGCTTCCTGATGGCTCTCTTTGCTAGAGAGGTGCATTAGGCCTTGAATTTTGCGTGGCACCGGCCTTGCAGTTTGGTCAAGAGATCTCTCAGGTCTAACATTTTGTTCATCACAGGGTATTTTTTCAAGTTCTGTTCAAGGGGCTCTGATTTTACAGTCTTTCCCCCACCACCCACACCCTGATACCGAGGAATTGAGGTGGAAGTCGAGCAGTACTCTACCATAACTTCAAGGATTTGCTCTACTAATAAAACAGGCACAACTCCATGCTTGTCAACACATATAGCAAACAGATACCAAACAGGAATCAAACATTCATTGACTTCATTTGACCTGTTCAGTTTAACTCAAAGTCCGGACAATTTAGTAAGATTGAACTAATACAGGAATATTGCATAAGATTCCATGTAATGCTTTTGTATATTATGTTTCTCTCCCGTCAGTGATTTCTAACCCTGACAGATTAGAAATTCTTAGAAACTGAAACATCAGCCTGCTCAGGAACTTTAGTTCCCTTCACACTGTCCAAGCATGGCTTTGAAACTTAGCAATTACTATGAAAAGCTTACTAGGCACCTCAGTAAGTGGATAGATGTTACGTCCCAATGAAATTAAGCATGACAGCAACCAGGACTTGCCNTGTTTCTCTCCCGTCAGTGATTTCTAACCCTGACAGATCAGAAATTCTTAGAAACTGAAACATCAGCCTGCTCAGGAACTTTAGTTCCCTTCACACTGTCCAAGCACGGCTTTGAAACTTAGCAATTACTATGAAAAGCTTACTAGGCACCTCAGTAAGTGGATAGATGTTACGTCCCAATGAAATTAAGCATGACAGCAACCAGGACTTGCCTTGTGGAGCCCAAATTTTTTGGCAACTCTGAACAGCATGTTTTTATACTTAAATTGTGGAATTGCATATCAAAAAGTTATGCATAGAAAGCCTAAGTTTTAATAAGTGACTCTAAAGCATGGGGGAGTGACTGCCTTAATTTTAGGAGGAAGAAAAAGAAAGAAAGTTAAAATCCAAACAATAACAACGCAGAAGAAGTTAATGCATAAAGAATACCTACTTGGCTCCACGGTCAGTTGAGTCCCCTTCCCGAAGACAAGAGCAGCCGTTACACACAGTTAAAAAGCGTAAATCATAAAAGGCTCGTTTTGCTATTCCTCCTACATACATTTCCTTTCCAGGTGCTGTAACACGGTTTTGCCAGAACCTGCTAGTCCTGTGCATTCTTTGTTATCTGAGAAGATCTTTAGAGGCTCTTCATGTTTTCTGATCTCTAGTATTTCCAAGCAGCCAGTATACTAGCAAGCTGCTTCTCTGGCACAACTCACTGGGTAAGATCCTCAGCAAGAACGAATGTACTGTGCAAGCATAGTTAATAAAGCATAATTAAGTATTTATCAGACCCCAGAAGCCTCAACTGAATCCCACTATTTTTCATTACCTGAAAATACAGCCATGAATTCCTACCACTGCTTGCTTTTGAGAGGGAATTTTATATTACGCTCTGGCATTTTTCTTAGCACAAAAAGTTATTTATTCCCTTTAATCTTACAGTCATGGGAAAAGCTATGTATTCCATAGTGTTGTGGGCCTTAGTTTTCTTAATGAAAGTTTTATCTAGAATAAACCAAACCAAACCAAACCAAACCAAAAACTTTATCTGGCCTTAACTGAACCCTCGAGAGGATAATATGCCTTGAATATCCTATAGTGACTACTAATGCATGTTGTCTGTGTCATTTGTGTTTGGGGATTCTCAAAAAATTTGGGTAATAAAGTATGTCTGTTCTTAGCATCTTAAAATGCATATTAGTATCTCCCAAAGAACCCCAAATTTAGCAACAAAAGGGTTAGGTTGTATAAATTCTGGAAAATGTCTTCAACTTAATAAGTATTTCAACGGACACTAAATGACTTAAATGCTTAAGGCCTATTATCTTTTACTGTCAAACATAATCCTCAAGTTTTGTGCATCTTTGAAAATGTCTGTCACCCTATCCTTAGCTACAAAAAGATAAATCTTTGAACACCATGGAAAGGTCACCTAACTGAAATTTCATGTAGTTTTGCATCAGGATGTCAGAGAGGATATAGAAGCAGGAAAAACAGAGAAAGAATGATTTAAAGCATTTCAGGGTACAGGAGAAGACAAGGCTAATATCTTTCTTTTGTCAAATGAATTGTTCTCTAAACTATGTTGTGGGAAATTCAGTGAAGACGTTTTAGAAACTTGAGTAATGTACTGTACACATTTCTTTAAACCAAGAACATCTTGTTGCAGTCAGTGAGCCATACACTACCTTCAGCTGATTAGAAACAAATATTTTCTTGTCAGCAGAAGAAACAACAAGCCAAACTTTTTTTAAAAAACATAAGGCTCTTTATGTAAGAAACAACAGTATCAATCATACCAGCATTTCTGTAACTGTTTGAAATCGCAATACCATTGCTCAGTCTTCCACCTGCCAGCTTTAGATTGTGTTTGCTGGTTGTTTTCTCTTGCTAAATTCTACTATTCTCTATGGGATACTTCTTTTTTTTTTTATTTTTACAAATACCATTTTCACCTCATTGTTGGTTGATATTAAAATAACGGAATCTGGCAGTTTCTTCTGGTCCTACATTTACAGCTGAGGATTTGCTGTTTGGAAAGAACTGATCTTTCTTCAGAATGGTAACTTTTTAGTCCTTTGTCCCTTTAGAACTGAGAGTGAACTTAAATTGCTCCAAAACAGACATTTATTCCACGTAAGATATCCTACAGATCTGGACAGGTATTAGGCAGCACCTGAGGGAGCCTCATGCCCTTCTGGAATGAGATCAGGATGGCTTAGCTATGTAAAATTACATGGGATATTTTTGCAGCACTTTAAAGATAGGCAGATCTCTGACAGCATCGTAGCAAGTCCTGAGGTATGCACCTGGATGTTTAGGCTAACAAAGATCAAGCCAACAAACTCCTCTGCTGCCCCAAGGGTCACACTCCCACAGAAAAGCTTGGGATGACATTCACCGTTCTGTACATCACAAAATTCCACATAAAGGTAGGAAAAACTAAGGTGTGTTATAATCCCTACTCTCCACATTTGCGTTTTCAAAGCCTAGGCAACTTGGTAGCCAATTTTCATTCATTCTAAGAGGTCTTGGGTATGAGGCAGCTGTGAAAATTTAAGCCCAAGGATATTTAACCTCCTTCCTCCTCTGTCTCTATGCCAGTGGAATTACTTACCTGGTGACACTACGACTGTGGTGCCAGTGTCAAAAGCTAACTTCTCATACCAGAGAGCTACTAAAGATCTGCCTCAAAACTTCTCCCCACTGTCAGCTCTTCACTGAGCTCCGCATTCCTGCTCAAAATAAGGCAGTGAAAATCCACTGGGGGATAGGACACTCCACAGTAAATTTGGGCCAAAGTGCTATCCAGACTGGGGATAAATTATAAGATGTTAAATTTAAGTATTGTACACCAGGTGTTTGGGGAACATGGAGTAATTCTGATACAGAGAGGCAGCCCAGTTCTTCCTCTAAAGTCTTCTTAAGCAAATACAACCTGAGGATTCAGCTTAAAACTCTGGCTGGAGAGAATGCACTCTCGGGATTATTGCAGTAGAAAATTCTTACAGTGAACTTAAACCATTAGATTCCTTTGTCCTCCCCACCCTAATTTTAACATAATTTTATAGAAATAAAATAATGATACTTACTTGGTTCAACTGTGAGAGTGGTCCCCCTTCCAAATATAAGCTTATCTGTCCTCACACTGCTAATACTTAGTCCAATAAATAACTCTTTCCTCGTGGTATTCAAAAATGTTGTAAAAACAGGAGATGAAAAGCCAGATGTTTGTCATAATTATCCATGTATGCAATCCCAGGAAGGTATCCAGAGCCACGTTTTCTTCCAAAACTGGAAAGGGAAAAACAATAATTGAATAGTTCAATGATTTCGTATAACTTGATTGAATACAGATTTTCCAAGTTCTCCCTTTCTTCCACCTTTTAGAAACCCTGTGAGATCTGTATTTCCAGGAGGATAAATAGAAATATGAAAAGAATGTTGCATTTGTCTCCTTAATAATTTCAGTCACCCATTTCCTTTCTCCCACAAAATATATTGCCTTTTTTCCATCTTTGGGTTTTTGTACGGGGCCCTATGTCGCTTACATCATTGTGCTACTCCAGTACCCAAACACAGTGATATATTTCATTACAAAAACTGTCTCTTCCTCTTCACTACACAGAATTTTGGGTTACAGGCAGTCACATGACTTCTTGAGTGGTTTCTGTCCCAACATACCACATGAAGAAACATGATATGGCTTTTAAAAATGGTTTAAAATAAGACCAAAAGCTTGAATTATGTCAAAATTTCGGGATTACATGACATCTCTGAAAAGTCTCATGGAGTTAAGTTGAATAGAAAGCAGGACAAAAATAAATCAGTAGCGGTAGTGCTATTGCAAAGCATTTATGAAAATCCTTCTGGGCTGCAGGAAGCTGTCTACTTTTTCCCCTTGAATTTGGATTCAGTGCTCAGGAGCATGAGGAACACACCTGATCTGGGCTCTTAGATTTGGTGTCAGGGGTCATTCGGTGCCTTAGGAAGTCTTTGTGCTGTTTTAGGCAAGAAAAAAAAGTAGGCAAAATGATTGCTCTTTGTTAGGGTAGAGGCACTGTACACATGGAAGTGGCTATTAAAGAGTAAAGGAGTTGTTGCAGATTGATCAAATCCTTCATGATGATCAATTTCTGCATCATCAGCACTAGCTGGATCTTGATGGCAAGAGATGGACTCAGTCTCTGAGGCTCTGCAGCTTCAAGAGCCCGCTCCTCCCTTTTCTAACAAAGGAGGGGCAGGTTGAGTCTGTGCCTATCAAGATGGGAAATAGAGATTCCCATGAATACGAAGGCTGGGAGCTTGTGACTTCTGACACCAAGAGGAAGACTCTTGCTTTGCCTGAAGATTTGCAACTACAAAATAGATTCAGTGCTGTCATAACAAATCAGGGGCTGGGAGCTCTGTCAAACGAGATGTCTGAGCCCATTGACAATTAGCCACACAGGAGCAACAGAAAAAGTGGAGAGTGTTAGTAACGGATGGCTCCCTGCCGCAGGGAACAGAAGCCCGCTCTGACAACTGAACCTGTCTTCTAGGGAGGTTTACTCCAATACAAGGATTTGTATTGGGGACATTGTTAAAAGACTTGCAAAACATATTACACCTACAGAGTACTGCCTCCCGTTTGCTGGTCCATGTGGATATTAATGATACTGCCAGAGGAGTCCTGGAAAGTAGCAAGCAGACTCTGGGGTTGATGGTCAAGGCCATGTGGGACCAGGTGGGTTTCTCTTTGATCCTGCTGGTGAGGGGGAAGGTGATGAGAAAGAGGAGTGGATGGATCATGCTGGTCACAGTTGGTTGCACAGCTGGCATTGGCAAAAGGGACTTGGTTTCTATGATCATGGAATTCTTTTTGAGGTTTAAGGACTGTTTGGAATAGATGGGATCCACCTGACTAAATGGGACAAAAACATCTTTGCCAAAAGGCTAGTCGATCTGATAAGAGCTTTAACCTAGAAAAAACAGAGGAGGAAGAGGACAACCAGTCATCAAGTGAGAAAGTGGTGTGAAGGGTTAGTACAAAATGTATGAGGAGTAATATGAACAGGGCAGATTTCATAATTAAAAAAATCAGGAGGGCTGAAAGGTGTGCACTTCAAATGTGTCTACAAAAATAATAGAGTATCTATGGGGAAAAAGAAAGCCCTAACACAGTTTCTGGGAAATCAACATGACTGAGTACCTCTTTAAAGTGCCTGTGCACAAATGCATGGAATATGGGGAACAAACAAGAGAAATCATAGCTTTGTTAGTAGTTGCAGGGCTATGACCTCGCTGACAACAAAGAGATGAGGTGGGGATAGTTCATACGACCCAAGAGCTGAAATGTATGGTGAAGTGTGGGTTAGTGCACATTGCCTGGGCTCCTCTCCAGCATGGTCCAGTTTTTCCTCCATGGCCTGGTTGCGGAGCTATGGGATCATGGATGTGCAGTGAGGTAGCTTAAGGAAGCACTGTGGTGGATAGAGCCAGGCGCATAAGACAGGCTGGGAAGGCGAGGAGGGACAACAGCCCTTTCTCTTGGAGAGCAGCTGGAATGCATGGAGCTCTGCTTTGGGATGTACAACGAGCCAGCTAACAGTGTATGGGTCAGGATTACAGGGCAGACCAGCATGGGTGAGATTGTGGTGGGTGGCTACTAGAGATAACCCAATCAGGACGAAGAAATAGACAAGGCCTTCGTCACACAAGTGGAAGAAGCTTCACGTTTGCCAGCCCTGGTTCTCATGAGACCAGGCATGAACCATGCCAAATGTCTGCTGGCAGGACAGCACAGCAGGGCGCAAGCAATCAGACAGTTTTCTGGAATGTACTGGCGAAAACTTCCTGTCACAAGTGATTGAGGATCTGGACCTCCTACTTGAGAATGAATGAGCATTGATGGTGGATGTGAAGGTCAGGGGCAGCCTTGGCTGCCGTTATCATGTAGTGTTTGATCTCAGGATCCAGAGAGGAGGGAGCAATGCAAAAAACAGGATCACAGCCTTGGACTTCAGGACTTCACAGACTTTGGACTCATTGGAGATCTGCTTGGAAGAATCCCATGGGTTATGGTCCTGGAAAGAGGAGAGGTCTAGAGAGCTGCGTAATTTTCAGAGATCAGCTCCTTCAAGCTCAAGAATGGTTCATCTTGACAAAGCAGTAAGTCAAGCAAAGGTGGCAGGAGGCCAAAATGATGAACAGGGAGCTTCTAAATAAACTAGTAAATAAAAAGGAAATGTGGAAGAGGTGGAAGCAGAGGAAGATGATCTGGGAGGGTTACAGCGACCCTGTCCGATCATGAAGGGATCTGGTTAGAAAAGTCAAAGTGCATGTGGAGTTGAATCTGGCGAGAGATCTGAAGGGTAACAAAAAGGTTTCTAGAGGTACATCATCAGCCAAAGAAGGACTAGGGAAAATGTGGGCCCACTACTGACTGGGGTAGAGGATCTGGAGGCACAAGACAGTGAAAAAGCTGAGGCACTTGATGCCACCTTTGACTCAGTCTTTACAGGTAAGTCCAACCTTCAGGATTCCCAGCTAAATACGAAGGAATCATATGTGATTCAAAGTCCTTGTTCTGAAGTCTAGTAGCTGGGCGATTACTAGTGGGAAGTATCCTTTCTAGTCTCCTGCTCTTGTTCTTCATGTATCTGCTTCTGGCCACTGTTGGATATGAAGCTAAAAGGATCTTTGTTCTTACCAAAACAGTGTGAGCAAATCTTACCTCCTCTGTGCTCTGAGACAAAGAGAAGAACATGCTAAGCTTAAATGGAAACATCTAAAATACAGCCAGTTAATACCCACTCGCTCAACCTGAGTTGACGGACAGATGTCTAAAATGACATCCCTTGCAAGATCCAACGTCGAATGTTGGGGAAACTGTCCTTGCATAGAGACATCTTCCTGCTGTCTGAGTCTTCCCAGGAATCAAATTTGTGTGTGTGAATACAGTTGTCTAACGAAAAAGAGACTATGTGGGGCACCATGTTTCCACCTTCAAGAGAAGTCAGTGAGCAAGACAGTTTTTGTGTAGTGGTTCAGTCTTTTTCAGTCACTGTGGTACGTAAACCACAGTGGTATACAGTTCTACAAAAACATTTGCATTTTTCAGTGCCAGGTGATGCTTTCTCTTTCATGTCCTTTGAAGAGCTGGGTTTTACTTTCCTCTTCCTCTAGAACAACGTAAAACTGTTCCAGAGAGGTTGCTATGCACTAAAAATTACATTATCACCATTACTTTTTTTGGCAGACAGTGTAGTATTAATCTCTCACTGAAATATTGCCCATACTTGTCAAAAAGCAATACTGTTCCTTTCGAGGTGTTAGAGCTGTTCTCACTTAAAGGACCTGACTACTGGTTTGACTTTAACAAAAATCAAGAGAGTTAGGCTGAAATATTTTAAATGATAACTGAGGACGAACTGTCTCAGTCTTAATAATTTTTGGTTTAGTTTCATTCTATGCTTCCTAACTCCTTCTGGACCTTCAAGTATTTATGTTCTCAAAGCCTGTTTTCATGTAAAACACAAAATAAATCTATGTTTATGAATTGTTCAAAAGTTATTTTTGTTTAGCTGATGGTGGTTTAATGGACTCTGTCTTGATGTGCTAAAGCTGCTTATTTACTCAGGTATCAGATAATTAATATTGTTTGAGTGCAGTTTTTATAATGGTCTTGGGAATTTTTTCCTAATTATATGCACTTCTTTTTTTTTCCCTAGTTTCTTCGATCTTGTGAACTAGATTGTCTATGCTTTGGACTTCTGATTTATTTATATGTGCTTTTAGCTAAGTTTGACAGTGGGGAACATTTAGTTAAGTTGGCTTTTAATTTGATTTTTATCTTACTTTAATGATTCTGATTAATGTTTACCTGGAATTGTGGAACAGTTTCTGAATCCTCAAATCCATTTCTAAGACATACAAGCAAATAGCATTATTTCATCCTGTTCACAAATCTGCCTGGTTCCATGCTGTATTACTCACTATGTTTACTTGCATTATTGTTGTTACCAAGTACAGAGGTGTATTTCTCATTTTTAATGACTGTTTTTAATAACAGTGTTCCCATATTTTCCGTTGTTAACATGGCATGTTCATGTGCTGTTCCCTTACTGCGTCAAATTGTTTCCTCTTCCTTATTGTTTCACTCCTCCAAGAAAAGTTGTGAAGTTGGCTGATGCGACACCGTTAGTCTCTTGAACTGTTGGCAGGACAAAGAGAACAAGCTCTAAATACCTCCTGCCATGGGCCTGGGTACATACAGCTGCCTTTTCCACATCCTTCGCTTGCTGCCAAATCTTCCCAGAGCGGTGAGACTGCACCCTGTTTGCCACCGAGATCTCAGACGCAGTTAAACAGCTTTTTTGCATTTTGAGTGGCCACAGAAACACACCTGTCTTCACAGCCTCCCGCAAGCCAAGCACTTGGATTTGTTCCATTTAAAAGCTGAGTTCTACCTTTGTTTTTTCTTTCTCTGTCCCGGTGCATTCCCCCACAAAAAAATTACAGGAGGCACTCCAGTACTGCCAGTGAGATGTTAGAGCGAATGTTTAAACTGTGTTCCATGAGGTGATACTGAAGACCTCTGCTTGAGTTCTGCTTCAGATGAAATGAGAAGAGACCGACTACCTCCTTCCTCTAGAAAACTGTCCTAGGAAGATGAAGATAAGCTTTAGAGGAGAGCTAGCAGGTGGTTTGTGCATGCATGGTTGTTTTAATTCCTTCAGCCCTTGCTGGAAGGTCTACACTGCTTCTTTCCAGAAGAAACTATCCTGGCCCTTCCAGCTTAATTCTTCTTGGCCCTCAAACAATCTCCATTTGTACTTTAATACAGTTTTCTTTTGGGGGGAACATCTCACTCTGAGCCTAAACAAACAATCTTTTGTTTACTTTGTTTACTTTGTCACTACAAGACACAGGGACATACTGGGTATAATCTGACAAAGGGCCACGAAGATGATGAAAGGGACTGGAGAATCTCTGATAAGAAAGAAGGCTGAGAGAGCTGGACCTGCTTATGCTCAAGAAGAGAAGGCTTAGGAAGGATCTCATAAACATTTAGAAATAACTGATGGGATGGGGCAAAGATCACAAGACAAGACTCTCTTCAGTGGTGCCTAGAGACAGAAAAAGTGGGAATAGGCACAAACTGAAACACAGGAGGATCTGTCTGAAAATTGGGACTTTTTCACTCTGAGGGTGACCGAGCACTGGCCCAGGTTACCCAGAGAGGTTGTGGAGTCTCCCTCCTTGGCCATATTCAAAAGCCGTCTGGACATGGGCAGGGGCCACCGGCTCTAGGTAACCCTGCTTGAGCAGGCAGCTTGAATCTTCCCAATGAGTTCCATAAACAGCTATTTACAAGACTGTTGATGAAAACTCACTTTCTTCCTTTGGTTTCAAGTTTCAGTGCTGGAACACAAGAGAGAAATATGCAAGTGATACAAAAGTAATATGGGTGGGTATAAACCATACACAGGGTATAGACCTGGACAGGCTGGAGAGTTGGGCGGAGAGGAATTTGATGAAGTTCAACAAAGGCAATTGCAGNGAAATATGCAAGTGATACAAAAGTAATATGGGTGGGTATAAACCATACACAGGGTATAGACCTGGACAGGCTGGAGAGTTGGGCGGAGAGG
>VZSC01011140.1:0-11422 GCA_013398225.1 Steatornis caripensis
CTCCTTCCCGGGCTCGAGTCCCCTCGCTTCCAATGTCTCTCCCTTCACCCCCCTCAGCAGCACAGGGGGACAGGGAATGGGGGGTGCAGTCAGTTCACCAGAGATTGTCTCTGCTGCTCCTTCCTCCTCNTGTCTCTCCCTTCACCCCCCTCAGCAGCACAGGGGGACAGGGAATGGGGGGTGCAGTCAGTTCACCAGAGATTGTCTCTGCTGCTCCTTCCTCCTCAGGTGGGGAGGGCTCCTCACACGCTTCCTCTGCTCCAGCGCGGGGTTTCTTCCATGGCAGACAGTCCCTCATGAACCCCTCCAACGTGAGTCCTTCCCACACGGTGCAGCTCCTCAGGAACGCACCAACCCAGCATGGGCTGCCCACACAGTTCTAGTCTGCTTCAGGAGCAGGCACCTCCTTCCCTGGTGTGGGGTCGTCTATGGGCCAGAGGTCCCTCTCTGCTCCACTGTGACCCCTCATGGGCTGCAGGTCCATCTCTGCCTTGCTGTGGTCCTTCACAGGCTGCTCCACCACGATCCTCTGTGGGCTGCAGGGGCACCTCTTGCACTCTTCCCAGGGGCTGTGAGGAATCCCTGCTCTGGCTGCCTCCTCCCCATCCTTCCTCACTGACTCCTGGTACCTGCACAGGTGTTTCTCTCACCTCCCCCTCCTCCTTCCGCTGCAGGTCTCTGGGACCGCTTCTCTGTCCTATCCTTAAATATGTTATGGCAGAGGCCCATCTCTTGTCTCTAAGTGACCCGGCCTCAGCCTAAGGCGGGGCCGCCTTGGAGCTGCGGGGGCTTCGAGCAGCTCCTGACAGGGGCCACCCACCTATGCAGCCCCTGCCCCTGCTACCAGAGCCCCATAACACAGACCCAACACACCATATTGTCAATCTCCCTACTCAGTTATTCAAATCTGAGGTGGATTTTCAGTCACTTGCAGCATTTATGTGTTTTTTGAATTGAAATCTTGGATTAGCTATGCACTATAGCACACAAATTCCAGTAATTAGCATTAATAAACTTCAAAGATAACAGCATAGGAAAGCATGTAGTACAAATGCAATTACAGGCTTTAATGATAGTTTATAAGAACATGTATGTGCTTTATGTTATTTTCTGCTTTGATTCTTGTATGGTGGTTGTAGCAAATTAAATGGTCTCCAGAGATACTCTCTCTCTCTGCTGAGAGAACACATCTCATACCTGGTCTGTAGCTCTGTAGTTCTCCACTGCTTGCTTTCCCCTGGGTATGAGCTTATATCCCGTAAAAATTGAGTTTTAACATTGAATCTTAAATGCTGAAACAGTTATCACTATTACCTTTTTCCCTCTGTATATTTTATGCACTGAGTCGCTTGTGACTCAGTATAGCTCATGTTTCTAGCACTAGCTTTCAGAAGTAAGCTATGCTGTATGAGGGACAGCTGCAGTTGTGCCAGTGTTTGCTATTTACATTGAGTGCTGAGGAATGGAAATAGTCCTCCCTTCACTGAGGTAAACAAAAAGACTGGCAAAACAATGTTGTGTTTGGATATGAAGTAGTCATACAAAGCAGCCCTCTCTACGTACTAAGATTCACATTACCAGTTTGTGGAAAAACTCTTGGTTTAAGGTTATCAAAACTGAAGTATGCAGGATCTATAAATCTGCTTCAGGGCTAGGGAATGTACAGAACCAGACAGAATAATTTCCTGTGACTTGTGCAGCTTTTCATAGCTTTAATTATACAGCTAAACTTCCCCTTGTCATCACTGTTGATGCATTTTGTTTAAAAAATGTTTTTATTCCATAACATGAATTAGAATACATTTTTCTATTTCCCTATGCAATTATTTAAGACTTCTTGTACTTGAGACAAGAATGAGTAACACTTGGAGATCTTTTCTTTTTTTTACATAGTATACCTATTAGACTTGGCTGGTTTAGTGTTAATGTCATTATTTTTGACAAAGGAACAGTTCTATGTAGATGAGGCGCAGCTGGTCATGCCATCAGATATGTTGATGGATGGCAAATGATATTCAGATCAAGGAAAATGTTTTTATTTTTCTCAAAACCACGTTATCAGTCACATGTCGTAATGGGCTAGTCCATTTAAGACACGCCCAATGCATTTTCCTTTGGTCTATGTGAAACCAGAAACTTACTTTACAGGCTTTTTTGACTAATAAACTGGATTGTGGATGTACTGGTCTAATTCTCTAGTGGTAGAATGAAAATGGCATCACCATTAACTGAAGGAGGTCAGGAAATGCTTCGGGTTCACACTGTAGAGTACTCTACAGGAATATTGATGAACTGAATAAATGAAAAGGAATTAAATTAGAATCACAGAATGGTTTTGGTTAGAAGGTACCTTTAATAATCATGTTGTCCAACCCCCAACCATGGACATCTTTCACTAGATCAGGTTTTTCGAAGTCCTGCCCAACCTGACCTTGAACACTTCTAATGATGGGTCATCCACAACTTCTTGGGGCAACCTGTTTTGTTGTCTCACCACCCTTATGTAAAATACCCCCCCCCCAACCCAATAATAATAACAAAAAATACCCAAAACCTCCAAATAAACAAACAAATTCTTTCTTATATCCAATCTAAATTTACCCTAAATCAACCCTCTTTCAGTTTAAGACTGTTGCCCCTTGTCCTGTTACTATAGACCTTGGTAAAAAGTCTCTTTCAGGCTGTCGTATAAGTGCCACATATATAGAAAGGCTGCAATAAGGTCTCCCCAGAACCTTCTCTTCTCCAGGCCAAACCACCCCAACTCTCTCAGCCCTTCTTCATAATTAGATTTACAGATATGTTATGTATTAGGCGATAGTTAATGAAGAATTGTCAAATTATTGCATTGAATATACAACAAGGACTATAACTATGCTTCAAGATTATCTAAGTTATCAGGAGAGACAATTAATGGAACACAAGAAATATCTTTATTATTTGGACACATGTATTTGTAGTGCATTGTAAAAGAGAAGAGTCTTTTTTGCCTGTTTCTTTGAAGCCTTTCACAGCAGCGCAAAATCTTTCTAAATTAAATTTTGTTAATTACTTTTTTAAACAATTATTTGGAAAATAGATAAATAATCTAATCATGATGTAAGGTTAATTGGTAAGTGACAGAAACTTATCTGCTGAAAAGGCTGGTGTTTAAGTGGCACAAAGTACAAATATATACAAGTTCTTATAATTTGGGTTGGATTTACAAACCAGGCAAATGTATTAAAATAACACATAAGTAGATAAAATGTGGATTTGTTGTGTACAGTTCCTTCAGCAACATTAATCTATTTCAAGGTTGTGGAGGATGCCAGCAGGAGAAATTATGTTTTCCTTAAGTTAAAGAGCTAAAAATTGGAGGATCTTTTTACTGCTGTTCAGGCAACAACTGTTTTCCTAAGAACTCTACAACAAAAACAGTGCTTTTATCTTTTGTGAGCTAAGCCTTACTGAAGGCTTAAGCAACTACCTCTTTCCTACATAGTTTTCCTCTAACACTATAGAATTTTCAGTAAAAACCTAGGTTTTGGGAAGTACATTGATATTGTTGATTGTCCAGTTCCAAAGTTACTACTTGTCCAATGGCATCCAGGAAATATCATGAAGAACTAGCAATTCCCATAATAGGCTGCTAGAAATTTGTGAAAGTGAAGCATTAGTAGAAGTTAATTTTCACATACATTCCATAAATCTGTTTATAATGGTGGTCTTCAAATAGCATTATTAACATGGCAGCACATTATAATGGTCTAATAACTTTGTCTGTATTGCACTTAATGGTACTTTTAAAAAATAGCTGAATAGTCAAAAAAATTGATACCAAACTTGTAGGAACCATTACTTAGTCAATGAATTTTTCTAATAAATCAGTTGATACGGCATGCAATAGCAAACCATGATTTTTCAAGTGGTTTGTTCTTAGGATTTCTTGTGTTTTGCAAGTTCTTGTAATGCTTTTATTAGAAATAAATTGTGTAAGAAACAGTTTTGTGTTTAGCTGATATGTTTCCTTTCTTAAAGCTAGATACTAATCCTGAAATGAAAAAGTTTTTTTTTGAAATGTGGAATTTTTTGCCTCTTTCTTTCTTTGTGTTTATGTGCAACAGTCTATGGTCTGTAAACATAATGAACAGCAAACAAGGGAAACTAGTGTGTGATAAGCTCTGAAACAGTCTTACCTGGAAAGAGGAAATTAACAAACTGTTAGAAATCCAAACTTCTTTTTCCTATATTTTCCATAAGCATAGTTGTAACAGTGCATTAAGAAAACAACCGTAAGTTTCCAAGCTGAAGAGATAACTAGAATAACAATTACATGCAACTAAGAAAAAGCTCTTGCTTGTAAAAGGGAAAGAAATAGGTTTATGATAATGAAGAATCTATTCCAAGCGTATATGATAAACTATGTAAGGTGAAGACAAGGGTGTTCCATGGAAATAAATGAGGATTATGAGCACAATAAATAGTGGATGTGTACACAGAAAAGTTCCGAACTAAACTGAAGATAGGGTACAAAGCTGTTTTATGCTAAAAAGGAGAAAGCATGTTTTAAAGAAAGTAGCAATTCTCTCACACATGCTTTCTACCTGATGTAGCATTAAGACTTTTTTCATTTTTTGTTTTAAAATATTATTTTGGATTTATTTTTTGTTTGCTGTAGTCACTAGTGAGGCAGGATAGATGAGTGTGACTTCCTGACAAATCAGTGCTTCTTCTCACAAATCTATTTTGTTGTTTAGTTGTTGAAATCAATGACATGTCTGTCTAGTTAGCCGTCAGGATGAGATGATAGCTACGGCTTTAGGGAGACTTACTGTCAGCTGCTTTCTTGACATATAACTTGCCCCCAATATTTGATTTTGACTGTAAATGAGAATAAAGTAACTCCTTCTCAGTTCCAACACACACAAAAAAACGGAAGAAATCAGATTTGGCGTTTCTTATATCGGTAGACTTGGATAAATCTGGCAATGATCCCTCATACTGCAGAAAAATCTTATGCCGTGAAATGAAACAATACAATGTTGATGTCTTTCATCTGATAGTAACTGTCTCTTATTAATGAAGCATGCATGATTAGACAACTCTGCTTATTCAGTGCTCTCCTTATAGACCTTCCCTGTAATAATGACTTTTTCCCCCAGTTATCTTCTGGGATTGGTTAACTCCAGAGCTTTTGTAGCACGTAATTTACTACTTCACAACCAGGTTGCCAAACCTTCTTGTTTGTCTGCCAAGACGGTCCCATCCTTGTTACTGATAAAAGGTGCTTATATGAAATTATAACTCAACATAAGCAATCCTATTCTTGCCACTACTCGTATTTGCATGGGAGCTAATTCTATGCAGAATGAAATACTCCCTTTAGACTCCTGGTAAAAAAAGGTTAGATGAGCTAAGTTTAGTAGCCAGCCCAGCTTTAACCATGACATCTGGTCTTGTAGTTGTACTAATATATGCTTCTGTTGAACTCCAGTTTAAGTGAATGTCTACTTATTTTAACTACAAAATTCCCTTTAATTCTTATGATTCCAGAGTTGATAATGAGCACCTAAATCAGTATTTATGCTTTATTATGATGCTTAAATTATGTTTCATTTGTAGAAAAGTGTGTATGTGTATGTCCCAGGTTCACAGCATACTCTGAAATTTTTAACTGGAATAGATAGCAAAAGTGAAGACAATCGTTGATCCAAATTGTACTTGCCTTTGTTTTTATAATAAATTGACAGTATCCTAGGCATGAACTTCAGAACTGAGTATCACCCCTCTCTTCACCAACTTGCTTTGTTGACAGTACTATAAACAGCCTGCTGAACTGACTGGTTCATCAGCACATTCATCCCCTTCAATAATGGAAAAATAACATGACTGTACTGCTATTTGAGTCCTGTTGTTGGTGAGAATAGACCCAAATATAAGCAACAGGGGAAAACATAAAAGAGAATTAAGCCTGAAGTAAAAACATAGTATGTAGTGGCATGTCTGGATATCTTGCAAAATAGGACCCGACTAGTAATATTTGTGGGTATAACTGCTTGTGTCACTTCATTTCAAACACTAGTAGATATGTGTGTACATGTGCATAGGTTTAAAGGAAATGGCTAAACTGAGAAACCAACAAATCCCCTCGTACTTCAGCAGCACTGTACTGGGAGTCAGTTGAGATTCCAGTTGCACGTGAAGTTTTTCCTGAAGTTTTTCTTCTATTTTCTGCACTTTGTGTGTGGGAGAAGTTTCTAACAGGAGACTGTACATATGCCTCTGTTAAAATGAATGTTCAGATTAGTTAAGATAACTACCAAAATCAAAGGCTCTATTTCTGCCAAAGCACATGTACATAATTCTGCATTTAAATCATAGAATAATTCAGGTTCAAACAGGCCTCAGGTGGTCACCTAGTCCAACTTCTTGCTGAAAGTTGGATCAACACAGAATTGAGACCAGGTCTTGAAAATCCACAAAGATGGAAATCACACCTCTTTGAAAAACTTGTTCCACTGCATAATTATTCCCATAATGACTCCCTCTCCCTCTCCCCTTATAGCAATTTTTTCTGTTTCAATTCATGTTCGTTGTGTCTCATCTTCCAGCTGTGTACTTCTGCAAAGAGCTCCTTCCCACAGGGCAAGAGCTTGGCTTAGTCTCCCCACTGAACTTGACCTAGTTGTTCAACATCTGTCTTGCACTGGGTGTTCAGAACTGGACACATTATTCTAAATGTTGTCTCACTAGCTTCGAGTAGAGGGGACTCAATCTTCCCCTCAGCCTCCCTGTTAACACAGGTCACGCTGCTGGCATTCCTTGCGGCCAGGTCACACTGCTGACTCAAGCTGGAGTATAAACATGCTCCCTTGTTAGTATGTTAGGAATATAAAGTTTGCCATGCTGGCTCAGACAGAAAGGTCAGAATCATTTCTTTGGACTTAACCCGTGTGCAGTATTTCTGATGAAAGTAAGAACCATGATGCTTTGAACTGGATCACAAGAAATTCTCCAATCAACTTGCTGCCTGATGCATGGGTGTTCCAGCTAATCTGCATGTTATTCTAAAATGAAAAAACTTCTTTTTGACTATATGAATATTATCACTGACTTTCACAGCTGCTTTACCAAAGTCAAAATGATACTGGCTTGCATAAACTGAGTCTTCGACTTTTTTCATCACTACCCAAAAAAATATACTTTGCGCTTCTTTGTACCTCAAATGTTAAATGCAGTAAAAATATATCCTGAGATTTTTTTTTTTCTTTCAAGAAACAAAACGCCAGAACACTTGGGCAAATATCTAACTGGGTTGAATTATATCTTTAAGGATATGATGCATTTGGTTTTGAAGTTATAATCATACTTGGAAATATTTATTTGAAATTTCTTCAAACTCATGGAAAAGTCCTCTATGATTTAATCAGAGTTAAATTAAAGTTTTTGCTTTAGGAATCTAACAGAAAATGAGATTATTCCTGACAATTTTTTAGTTGCCCTGCTAAAGAATATAGAACAATACTCTTCAGTAACATTCTGTAGAACATGCTAAAAACAAAGTGCTATTTAAAGACCTTGTTCTTAATATACAATCAACAAGAAGGCTCTTTTTGCTGCTTTTGAGGCTGCTTGACCCCTTTCATGTTGCTACATGTAATACGTTTCATCTGTTACCAAAAAAGAAACTCAGCCAAAGGCAAAAATAATTGTTTATGAAGAAGACTTTTACATATAGTTTTTCAGGTTTTTGTCTTATCAGCTCAGCCAACAAATACGTCTATAGAATTTCTCTCTGAAACCTCTTGAGCCCAAAACAAGGGCAATTATAACATGGAATTTAGAAGAGATTGTCTTTGAAATTAAAAGGACAGTTTATTACTCTAGCAATTTGCTAAAGAATAAAATTTTATATGCAAAACAACTGTTTAATCTGAACTGCAGTTCACTAGTGGTTGTTGAGCCAGATATTCTGTTCATGATTTTCAGTGACAAAATCATCATTTGCTAAATCAACTTGTAAAACTGTTTTCATTTTGCCTCTAATTTTTCTTCATAAATCCCTACATTCATAGTGACTTATTTTTCTTTCTTTTGACAGTTGCGTTTATGCTAGTGTGCCCTATTCTTCTCATTAATTATATTTCATTTTGGATTTCTGATGATTCTTCTCTCCTTCCCACCAGTAATTAGACATCATTAAGTAGCAGAAAAATGACTTCTAAAATTGCCGTCCTTTTACTAGGGAGGCAACTGTTTTTTACATAACCATGGGGGGTTTTTTTACATAACCACTGGAACAGGCTGCCCAGGGAGGTTGTGGAGTCTCCTTCTCTGGAGATATTCAAAACCCGCCTGGATGCATTCCTGTGCAACCTGCTCTAGGCTAACCTGCTTTAGCAGGGGGGGTTGGACTAGATGATCTCTAGAGGTCCCTTCCAACCCCCACCATTCTATGATTCTACATTTAAATGAAAAATCTCACCTGCCTTGGATTTCTGAAAGAGCCTGTTGTGGTTTGAACCATGTGGCCGCTCGCTCACTCCTCCCCCCACCCTGGGAGGGGAAGAAAATGTAAGGAAACCTGGTGGGTGGAGACAAGGACAGGGAGGGTTCACTCATGGGCACAGGCAAAAACAGACTCCACTTGGGGAAAAAAATACTCAATTCAATTGTTTATCCATCAAAGCCGAGTAGGATAAGGAGACACGAAAAGCCAGATCTTAAAACACAAATAAATACCCTTCCCCCCACTACTCCCTCCTTCCCGGGCTCAAGTCCCCTCGCTCCTGATGTGTCTCCCTCCTCCCCCCTCAGTGGCACAGGGGGACAGGGAATGGGGGGTGCAGTCAGTTCACCAGAGATTGTCTCTGCCGCGCCTTCCTCCTCAGGTGGGAGGGCTCCTCACACGCTTCCCCTGCTCCAGCGCAGGGTCTCTCCCATGGCAGACAGTCCCTCATGAACCCCTCCAACAGGAGCCCTTCCCATGTGGTGCAGCCCCTCAGGAACGCACCAACCCAGCACAGGCTGCCCACACAGTTGTAGTCTGCTTTGGGAGCAGACACCTCCTCCCCTGGCCTCGGGGTCCTGCACAAGACTTCTGCTCCACTGTGGTCCCTCATGGGCTGCAGGGGCACAGCCTGCCCTCTCCCTGCAGGCTGCAGGGGAATCTCTGCTCCAGCCGCCTCCTCCCCCTCCTTCCTCATGACTCCCAGTACCTGCACAGGTGTTTCTCTCACCTCCTCTCTCTGCTGCAGGTCTCTAGGATTGCTCTTTTGTCCCCCTCCTTAAATAGGTTAAGGCAGAGGCCCATCTGTTGTCTCTAAATGGCCCGGCCTCAGCCTGAGGCAAGGTCTCCTTGGAGCTGGGGGAGCTTGGAGCAGCTTCTGACAGGGGCCACCCGCCTGTGCAGCCCCTTGCCCTGCTATCAAAGCCCCACCACACAGACCCAACACAGAGCCAAAAACCATTCACAACAGATTTTGGTAATTTATCTTGAATCTTTAGCTTCTAAGTTTTCTTCTTTTGGGGCTAAATTAGATGTTGTTACAACTGGAGAGCTAAATAAGGCTTTTAATCCCACAGGATCTCTTCTAATACTCTACCTTTCATAGAGGCCTAACTTTGAAATCCTGCTCTATTTTTACCTTAGTTTGTCTACAACTTTCAGTGTAGATGACCTGAAATTAGGTTTCAAGGGAAAGGAAGAAAAAAAGAAGCAAGTTGTTTTTATCTGCATTTTACTGTATCTATACAGCCTTTTATTTCGCATATTTTTAGCCTTGTGATCTGCTTGCATTTTTCTGTTGCACTCTGTTAAGACTTTTATACTTAAGGCTTGGTTTGCTCCAGCATATGTGTCTACCTTCACCTGTTGTAAAGAACAAAATCTAAATATATAAGAGCAACTGCAAGAGAAATCTGTAATCGAACATTGAGTAAATGGTTGAATTTCTGTGTGTAATCATGCTCTCTTACAAAGGAACTCTGTTCATTATATCAGATTCTCATCCCACACACCTTTGTGTGCTGCTCACATAAACCAATATTGAAATACTCTGCAACTTTCATAACGATGCAAGTACTAATTAGCAACACTGATTGTGATGCAAGAAAATACTTAAGTATGTAGAGCGTGGTGGTAATGTTCAAGCTTAAGTGGAGCCGAGGGGAAGCTAATACTCAAAATTACAGAGCTAATTTAGGAATGCTGATATTGAAACAAAGTTAGTCCAACATCTTAGGCTACTTTCTAGGTTTTAAGGCTCTAGAAAGTATTCAAGGATTTAGATTTTGAGGGGCTTTTAGTGTTGGTTTTTTTTTCCCCAGCAAGAGAGTTGGAAACTCTTCTTTTTTTTGTTCGTAAGCTTATGTTTTTGTTTATGAGAGATTCTTGCTACTGGCAATCATGCTGGATCGTGTTTCCTTGAAAGCGCTAAGTTTTATTCAACTCAATGTTAATTTTTAAGCTAAGCATTCAAGTGCCATTAAGGTCGCTAATTAAGTTGAAAGGAAAAAAAATTTGAACGCTTGATGACTGCTTCAGCAAGTGTATTTGTAAAGCACATAAGGCATTTTTATGTGACTCCAAACACAGCTGACGGTAGTTCAAATACAGCCAAATTCTAATTCAGAAAGTTTACCAAAGTCCAGGGAGAATGTCTAATGGTGACAAAACAACTAGAAATACAGTGTCAGTGCTATAACAGGTGCTCAGTCTTATATTTCTATCACTTAAGTATCATATATTTTTATATAACTAATGTCTCCTCTTTTATCTGCTGCTGTGTATGTTTTCTGCTTCTAATTCTAGGCTGCATATGTTTTTCTTGCATGTTCCCTTGTCAAAACCTCCTTTATATTCTGCCTTGTGGTGGTTGCTATTGTTAGGCCCACAGTCTGGTCAAATGTCACTGACAGCTGACTGAAATGATTGAAAAGGCTACATGCAGTTTTGATGCGCATCCCTATGCGAGTCAGTGATCAGTGCTGCAACACTGACCAGCACTGCATCTCTCTGTGTTAGTGTACTGCATACTTACAGGTATAAATGGTTAGTAAGTTGGTAAGGTATTTTCTTCCTCTAATATTAAACTACCAGAATAACACATTCTTTCTATGATTACATGGGAAAGTTTTAAAATAAATTTTTTGAGAGTGAATTGAAATCCACAAATGTCTGCATGGTATTATTTAAGGAACTGTGTAGTATTAGACTGCTTCACGTGTTTTGAACTTGAAGCTACAGTGTTTTCACTTACTTTTGCTCCTCATGTAAGGAAGAGTTTTGAAAATCCTATGTGAAGTTTAAAAAAAAAATCAGTTGGCAAAACAGATGAGTAAGTATTTTTTTGTTTTTGTAAGTAATTTGTTCTCTTAATCTGTGTGCTAAGTAATACAGTTGATCAAACTCATGGAAAAGTCCTCTATGATTTAATCA
>VZSC01011140.1:11611-34758 GCA_013398225.1 Steatornis caripensis
GGATTTAGTTGCTTATGTAGGCAATACTACAATCTGTATTACATTTCAATACAGACCTGAATTATGTAGGTCATAGTTCAAGACATAGAATTCTAACTTCTGCTAAAAAGTGAGAAAAGAAAGGAATTCAACAGACTTATTCACTGTTCACTGAAGTTATATAATTATTGTCAAACTGCTATAATTATGCAGAGGCAAAAGCATTGCCTCATGAAGTGTAACAGTGAGAATAAGTAATATTTCTTCATCACATTATAATTGATACAAATGCATTGAATTTCCTGTTTATGAAGCAATTGAGTAGCAGTTAACATGGAATAAACTGACAGCTGCTGAAATGAACACAAATAACTGGAGAATAATTAATTTTTTTGTAGACAGAATTTAAATACTCCTGTTCCTGCGTAATAATAGGAATTGAGATTAATCTTAATGTAGAAGGGAAATTCTACTAATTTGTGTGGTCGTCACCATGCCTGGCTTAGCCACCTACAGGTGCTGGTAATATTCACAAGAATGTAAATCTTACTAAAAATAGTATCTTTATGCTTATATTTATAATGTGCACATATACCAAAGATTTTATATGCTTGTTTCAAGATGTGCGCTAGAAAAAATTAAATGCCATATGTTTAATTTCGGAAGGAAAAATCTCATTCTCTGACATTTTCAGTGTGTGCCTACATGCTTCATGACAACCTTACAAAATTGTGAAATAACAGCTCAAGAACAAAATTTTATCGTCAGCTATTTACTATGGTATAAATATGAAGAAAATAAATTCTGCCATGTCTTGCCATTTAAAAAGATTGTGTTAGAGTGAGTGGAATTTTTCAGTCTTGTTAGTGAGGAGAACATTGCAGAGTAAATTTTGTAAATGTGTTTGTGGGCTTTGCAGAAATCAAGCTAGTAGTAACTGCTGGTGTTCAAACTCATATGATCAAAGTTCATCCAATACACTTAGTTATTTTTTTTTTAAATGTTACAAAGAGCAAACCCTTAATATTTTTTCTTTTTTTAATAAAAATACCCTCTTTTTCCTGTGACTATCTTCCTAGGAAGATATGTGGATAGATGCTCAAAACTGCCAATGAACACTAGTTTAAAAACTTTACCTTAGTTTCCTTTCATCACTTCAGTCTCATTTATTTCCCTTAAACTTAAGGTAGAAAGTAGCTTTGGTAAGACCTTTTCTACTGTATAGAAACCAGAAGGTAAACTTTTTTTTTAAATAGTTCTCAAGAAAGACCTAATAGATTATTACAGAATGCTGAAATATACCATGGCAGAATAACTATATGCATCTTATAAGGTGAAAAAAAGCTCCTTGATGCNCTTTCAGGTAGTGACAAATAGAAAATATTCTTCATCAAAAATCTCTAGCCCACCAGTTTCTTGATTCATTAAAAAAGCCTGGTCTCTGTCTTAATAACATTCATATGCTAAATGTGTCAAATATATGCACAATATGTGTCTAGTAGTTCAGAGTGCTTGGTTATAATGTGGCTATAGTACAGAACTATACCATTTGAACAGGGTGTCATGTAGCTTAGGTGACTGTAACCACCTCTGTTCCTCTTGTGCTTGTTGGTGGCAAAAGGATAAGAAAGGCACGTTTGCACTGATGACAACACAGAACTATAGTTGCCACAATACCCACACAGCTTTGTTTGTTGTGATAGTGATANGCTCCTTGATGCTGGTATTTGTACCATGAACCTGGCCTGCAATTCATAGTCAGACTTGTAATAGAAAAATCCCCACAGATTACATCACTTCTGCACATGGCTCAAATATTACAAGGCCCATCCAAAGCCTATGTTGACATACTTAATGTTAAGGTATATACTTAATATACCTATGGTATATTTATATAACTCGGATATGTTGAAGTATGTGGCTGTCACATTAGCATATTGCTAAGGATGGCAACCTTCATCGCTCGTTTATTACACTTAGTGTTTTCAGTAAGCACTTTTCCATACTTTTCTATGCAATGCTTGAGTAGCGTGGTGGACGGATGAATGGACATTTGTCTTAAACATTTCTTGGTGCAAAAGATGCAAGCATTGCAAGANATCAGCATTTTTATGTGTTGGTACTATTGCTGAATATTGGACCCTGAATAAGTGATGTCAAAGGTTTTGTTTCCTATCAGGATTCCTAGCTGGATGCTTACATATGTGCACAGGTGTATTTACATGTATATTTTNCGTTTATTACACTTAGTGTTTTCAGTAAGCACTTTTCCATACTTTTCTATGCAATGCTTGAGTAGCGTGGTGGACGGATGAATGGACATTTGTCTTAAACATTTCTTGGTGCAAAAGATGCAAGCATTGCAAGACTTTGTGGAACAAGGCACCGGTTTCCGGCATTGTGGAGACAGGACTGAAACAGCATTTTTCAACTGTGGTTTTGCTGGCTGTGCATGTGCAGGATGCTAGGTCACTGACCTTGGGGAGGTTCTCNTTAAATGTAGGAATATATTTGTATTACATATATATTAAACTCACTCTGCATTTGTTGCTTATAAAATAACAGATGTGTATCATCATGCTAGTTAGTGTTTTGGACACATAACTTTTAGAAGAGAATAGCTACTCTTTTGCTGAATTTACAAGCTGATGAGGAAGGCAATATCATACCTATAGATAGTACCTCTATGCTGATACCCATAGGATTAAATATTTGGCCAGTTGTGATGGATAATTTGTTGAAGGCTAAGGAAGAACTCTCAGTAAAAGGGAAAAAATCCTTTATAGGGAAGTACATAGCAAAGTGAAAGGACTGAGTACCTAATAAAGGACTGCTAATTCTAGCTTTGCTTTCTCTCATAAGCATCCTCATCACTTTCTCAAGTAGTTCAGTGTGATTGTGTTCCCTCTTTGCTCTTAGCCAGAGTGCAGTCTGGTTGCATACGTTGGTTTAGCAGGCTCTGTCGTTGTTTTCAGTGCCACATACATCTAATCTTTCTGAAGATAAGCTTATATGGCTGAGCAGTGTAACAGTGCTGATCTCTGAGCATAACAGTGCTAATCTCTGAGCATAACAGCACAATGCAGTAGCTGCCTGTTCTACACATCCACACAAATGCATGGCAAAAACTTCACTCTTCTTTGGCTGTGGCATGTCAGATTATTGTCTTGTGATAAGTCAAAGCCATAAAGCGAGTGTCCAACATTTCTTTTGAACAATGTACTATCTATACTCATATGTGTATGCACATGCAGGCATGTACACTTTGTCTCTTTCTCTCATGTCGTGATAACCAGTCTTGTGCCCTTTGTTTGAGTAAAACAGGTTAAAAAATCTTTTAGGTGTAATGTTTCAAAGAGGAGTATTGATGATTTGACTTCTCTATGTATTTCTAGCTTATTACTTGATACTGGTCATTATTCAAAATAGAAGACAATTGAAATCTGTTTTATATAGTTTGGAGTATTGTTGGGATTAATAGTTTAAAAAGCCTAGTTTGGGCTGTCTCTCCATTTGCTTACTAATTTATGCATCTTTGGCCTTGCAGGATGTTAAATCTCTGTCTACTAGACTGTGCTGTTGGCTATCTGATCTAAGAAGTTTAGGAAAAGTACAGAGTTCTGCAGTTCCAGGCTGGGTTAAAGTTCCTGGGGATAAGGGTCAACAGCCTACACCTGTAAAAAGTATCCTGAGTTGAACTATACTTCCTACTTCTCACCTTGCTCCTGTTTACCCAACATGGCTGGTTGGCTGCTAATCCCGTAGGAGCTATTGATAACAAAACTGTAGGCTTCCTAAGGGAAGATGTCTTGTCTTTCTCTTGCCTTTTATGTGAGATTCCCCTCTCACTTGGTGTTGAAAGCCTAAATGTTCATTTGGAATCTAAGTTGTGTACCTGAGCCTCCTCTTAAGTCAAATGTGTTGTGATAAGAACTGTCCCATCAGCCTTACAGGAGGAAGACTTGTCCTTTTGGCTATGCTTCTGTTTCTCCAGACTAAAGACCTCTGGGGTCAGCTAGGATAGAAAGCTGAGGTGGTACAAACCAGCTCTTCCTGTCGTATTGGTTGTAGCTTATCATGTAGGTAAGGTCCAGATGTAATTGTGTCAACTGGTTGGATTTCTTGTCTCAGACGCAAAAGAGTGAATCTCTGCATAAATTAACCTATTATGATACTCTTGCTAAACGAGAGGGAGCAATCAGCTAGCTTCTTACTTCCTTTCCATGTAGTACCTTACACCAAAACCGCAGGATAAATTTCTGCTGGCAGACACTGCATGGACTTGGAAGTGTGAGTAATGCTTTCAAAGCTGTAGCTTCTTAACCTTTCACTTTTTCTTTTAAAATTGTATTTACCTGCTTTACCAGCTGCTGTCAGGCCTAAACCTACAAGCTGCTGCTTTGGGATATTTGGATTGCCCCACATTTCATCAGTTACCCATAGTACTTTGATCTGGAGCACTTAACAAGACCAGGGCCTAAGGGGGAGAAGGCTGAAAGGAAAAAATGCTCTTGAGTGATGTTGCCTCTCTTGTACTCCATGAACAGCTTTTGTTAATATCAGCCATTTCTTCAGGTGATATTATTTTTCTCTGTCTTGTGGCATTAGACACAAAAATAGCAAAGAATTAATGATCAATGTCATGATCTTTCCTGACTTCTGTGTTTCTTTTAGTTTGTACTGTCTATCTCAGCCCAAGCCAAAGTGGTGACTGTGTCCATTATTTTTCTTTTGATTTCTCCTGCTACAGTTGATTATTGACTCTGCTTTGCTATAAACCAGTGGTTTAGAATGAGTGATAAGATTTTGTGAAACTAATATAGGCTCGGACAAAATAAATTTACAACAAATTAAAATGACTAAATAGCTTTAATGTTCTGAAGATGCTGTGTATTGCTGCTGACATCTCCAGCATATGCAGCCTTTCAGTCTATGAAATCAATAGTAATCCAGGTAATCACAAATTGGCTAAATAAGACTAATAAAAAAAGCTGAATCTATAGTATCCCAATCACCAAATGGGAATGCTGTATGTTGCTTAATCCCATGCAATATATACAACTTCTCTGATCTGAGAAGTGTTAGGTGATATCCTTTTGAAAACTCTGACATTAATGTTAGTGTTCATGATAACACTGGACACCCCTCCAAGATGAAAAAAAAAAATATTCTATCATTAGATAAAGATTATTCGACCATTAAATTGCTGTAATTGGCTTTAAAGGCAGAATGAAGACTGTATAGGAAAAAACATTTGTTGAATGAGAGACATAAAATTTTATTCTGGGAGATTTGGACATTTCTTGTGATTGTGTGGTAAACAACTCTTACAATACAGATTTATTTATCCTTATAAGTAGAACAGATGCAAGATAGGAGACTAATGTTAAAATGTAAAGTCTCCTTAATGTGGTTGTCACCCCTATGTCAAATGTAGTATTGCAAGCTGAAGCTGGAGAAGTACTTGACATACTTCTAATCAGGAAACCAGAAAAAATGTTAGCATAGGTTAATATCAAATGGAGAATATTTCCTATGTAATTAGTTGATTCTTTCTGAAGACTTACTTTCCTTTGTTTTGTTTGTCTACATTTTAATGTTGCCTTTACATTATTTTTTTAATTAAACTTATGTTTACTAGATTTATTTTTGTATGTTTTGAGTTTATTGCTTTTGGTAACTGCATCTTGCCCTGAGTTGTTTTCTACTAGTAAATCTGTCTACTTCGTAGGAAGTTACAAGTCAAAAAAGAGAATGGGAAATGACAAATTATATAAATTTTGTATAATGAACCAGGCTAGTACTTCTATATTTTTGTGTTACAATTATATCAGCATATTTGAATGTGTATTTTGAAGATGCATTGCTAGCCAGTGAAATTATTTATAATTCTATCGTGATCTAAACACAAGGGAACAGCAGCTAGAACACAGTAGCTGGACTGAACCAGTATGAAAACAATTAATATATATTTGTGTCATTGCTTAGCCAAACCCTGAAGCCAGAGTAGGACTGCTGTTTCTGACAACACTAAATTTGTTAAACTAGTATTAAGAAAACTGAGGCTGCACTCATTGCACTGAGGCTGGGAGAAAAGCAGTCAATGCAGCTTTGGCTGAAATGTTGCCTACCCAGTATCTGTTTATTCCCTGAATCATTCTCTGACTGTAATGATAACATGATAACTCTGGAATTAATTTAGTAATTGATCCACATAACCTTAATCACAGTAAAATACAAAGTAATGAAATTCTGGTTGTAGATGAGTAGGCTATAATCAGTGACGCAGGCACTCAGGAAGAAAATCCTGTCAGAGGTAAACGGTCATTGTCGGCTGTTGGCAAAAACAAAAAAATAACCAATCTTGACACTTTTGTAACTAATGGAAATCCAGTTTAAGAGAGTTTTGGTGTGTGTGTATATACGGAAATTCTGTTTCAGCATGATTTTAAATAATTTACTGGCCTCCTGATACAGTCACAAATTCTATCACTGTCAGTTATCTTTGATAGCTTTTTAATCTATTGGCCAATCTCTCCTAGATTTTTTTGGCAGTAGAAGCCTGAAGGCAATGAAGCTGTTCCTGCAAGTCCTGTGAAATTAAGTAGTAGGACAGCAGTCTACCTCTCCATCCACATGGAGGGAAGGCAGGCAAAGTGCAGACTGACTTTCACCACTGGAGAAAATGCAACTCTATGTGCCTGTGGGTGTGTCAGGCAGGCAGTTCTTACCTGCAGGGGTTTGGATGCAGACACGACTCCTGTTTTAGACCGTCTAGCCAAAAAGGGAAGGTAGGGCTTGGGAGGAAGCAAAATAAAAGGCTTCAGGTGGCACAGAGGAAAAGAAGAAAAATAAGAATACTGTGGGAAAGAAAGGATGAGTGGAAGTGAGGCACGTGCTTGTAGCAAATGAATCTTCATTAGTCCATGGACAGAGGACCTTGCTTACTGAAATGTCCACTGCAAGTCCACAATTTTGAAAGAAGACTTAAAAGTGAACTTACTGTTGATCTTACTGCATATAGAGAAGTCAGTAAACTCTACCACTAATTGTGTACAGAGATTGTATGCCCAATCTTAAATTGCATACTTTTGATGTCCACACTTTCTACTGTGATTTCATAAAAAAAAAATAAGAAATTATTTCTGAGGATTCATTTGTAAAAATTGGAATGGGTTGCTTAAGGGAAAGAAGTTTGTAGAAGATGGATAACTGCTGACAGTACAGTACACAAATGTTTTGCCTGCAGTAGCTCCAGGAGATAAACACGTAAGGCATTTAGACCTGCCCTGCTTCCAACCTCTTCAACTACTCATTTGAATATTCTACAGGGTAAAAAGCATCTGTCTCTGTCCTTTTTCTCAGCAGCTCTAGGACTTATATGTGAAATGTGAACTACAGGTGCTGGAGGCAGTCTGAAAAAGTATTCATGTATATTAAAGCACTCGGACCATCTGAGAGAATGAAAAGCAGTGCAACAATATGTTGATCTCAGTCCCATTAAAAAAAATCAAGATTATTAAATACTGTTTAATAGAACACATTAAAGATTTTTTGAGCCTGTTTGCTCCCCATGAAGTTAATGTCCAGAGAAAAGGAATTGCATAGAAAAAAAAAATCTGTTTGCAGAAATGTTACTTTCTGCTTCCTGGTTGCACAGTGAGTACAAAATCTGCTTATGATTTGTATATTCAAAGATAATTTATATCTTCAAGGAATAGACGATATGCTATATTTTGAAAGACTGGCAGTAGTAACCTTGACAGAAGAGGTTACAATGACAGTGTTACTGTGTTGCTAGTAGCAACAACTGTGTTAAATGTGCTTTAATTAAGCTGGAGTTTTGAAGCTCATTGCTCTCACAGTACTTGCTGACATTTCACAAAAATGGGCTGAGTTTATTAAGGGAATTAGGCAGCCGGCTATTCTCTTCCCCTCCCACCTGTCTCGGTCCCAATGCCCTCTTCTCCAACTTGATACCTCTTGTCCCCTCTCATGAGGAGAGGGGTGACACCCTGTTGAAAGACAGCTGAAAGAGACCCTGTTGAAAGAGGTGAGGGGTAGGAAACTCTGGGCTCAATCCTCTCTCCAAATGCGTAAGGTAGGCTTAAATACCTTCATGAATTAACTCTGGTATTTAATTCACGAGCTGCTTTGAACACGGAAGACCAGTGAATTCACGTGGCTCTGTCTTTCCTACCACATTTGCAAAATTATACATTGATTAAGTTGTCGTCTTACTACAGAGTTCAGGTTGGCTCATTGTTTGAGAGTCTCCTGGTTTCTAGTAGCTCGACTGGGAAAAGGTTTTGTAAATCCTCAGTACTAGCAAATAGAGGTCCCCTTTTACCTGAAATCCATGCTACTAATCACTTCTGCAAGACAGACAAAATATTTATTACTACTAGAACTAAGACGTTAGGTTAGGCTATTTCATGATGTCCTGTTTCTGGGGAAAAAACCATGGTGGTAAACTCAAGTTACTATCTAATAATTGTACTGGGACAGGCGAGGGAGGGGAGGTAGCACCCTTGCCATAGGTCAAGAGTAACATCTTTCAGTTCAAGGTCTCTTAGCTGTAGTCTGGAAAGAGCAGTGTTTGACTGCAGTTTCCAAGGCTTGCACATCAGATGCATGTTCAAAACTTAGTTGTTATAAATGAGCTGCAAGCCAATGAAGAGAAATATCTTGCATCTTCCAGCCCCATGCATAGTCTGCATGTTATTTGTAGGCTTCCACAATTCTACTTTTATGTGGAAACTTAAGTGTTGGACAGCCTAAATCCAGCCTCATCCTGTCCCCTTCTGTGGCTGAGCAGGATGGAGGCCCATTACTGGGATTGTATTTGCATGTGTACAATATCTCTCCCTCCAGCAGCTGGGTTTGGTCTGCCCTGTAGCTGCCCCTGGATCTCAGTCTTCCCAGTTGCTGGCACCTGGGCATGCGAGCCCTGAGGCCTGCAGCCTGGGTGCAAGGAGCATGTATGGACTCCTTTGCAGATACCGGCGTGCATACCTTGTAAGTCTCTACAACAGCCAGGCTTGTACACAGAGGACAGTAGCTGGTCCTGGATCCCTGATCTTCCAAGGTGCCTTAACCAAGACAGAGAAACATGTACATAAATATATGTACACACAAATACATTCACATCTAAACAAATGTGGGCACACATGCACAAATGATTCTCACCCCTAGGGACCTCCAGGCTCCATGGTCTCTCCAGCAGCCATCCAGGACTACCCTGGAGTCCCTAGTACCTAGCTCCTCCCCTGGTCTTACCCTTAGGGGCATGCACACATACACATCTACTCCCCCTGCTCCATGGATGGCCTGACTTGATCTTTGCAGTTCTCACACACTCGTTCACACACCCACATTAGCTCTGGTTTCTTGCATGATGGGCATGTGGGTCTCTGACCCCTGGTCCCACTACAGTTGGTGCACTCACCCCCTGACACATGTGCACACAGATAGAGTCCCTCACCCAGGAAAAAAGTTAGAAATGAAGTCTAATAAGAAGAGGGGACAGACTGTGCTAATTTGAGGCAGAGTATGGACAGGCAAGCCTACCGACCAGCCACATGTTTACACATGACCATCCCTTTTCATCCCCCTATCCCTCTACTTTCCCATGCTTGTTCTTCCTCAAACCACCTTGATGTCTCCTTTTCTCCACCTTTTCTTCTTCCCCTAAATATCCTATAATAAGTCTCATGGAATTTCAAAATGCTCTTGCCCCGCATCCCATAATGTGTCCCACACCCCTGGGCTATGATTCCCTACCTCCATCCAAAAGGTGATCTTTAGAACTGCTCCATTGACTCACGGTAATTGGTTTCATGCCTGAACAAGGGGTCTGAGGCTCTGCTGGGACAGCCCTGGAAAGGGTCCAGACAGGGTGTTTCTTCCTTGAGAGTCCTTGGTTTAGGTTTCCACCTGTGTTTGTGCATTCCTCTGTTCCTCTGGGCTTGTGGAGATGGGCCTTTGATGAGCTGGTGGCCCATGTGATAGGCCTGGGAGCACCACGGGCAGGGTATTATTATAATTTTTTTTATATATATATATTATTGTGCTCCCTCTTCTTCCCTTTTGTCTCTGAGCCCCTTTGCATGTCTGGAGATGATCTCTTTCAATCACATGATCTATCGTCAAGTCTAATTTGAATGATAGCCAAATAATATCAGAAAAACAAAGCTTGTAACTGTAATTTGAAAACAAATCTGCAGTGTGAATGCTGGCATGTATCTATAATTTTCAATTGATATTAAATATTTATTGGACTACTAAAATTAAATAACACTGAATATCGGTTCCTTCCATACTGCATGTATTTTGATGCCTAACTTGAGATATCTTAAAATTGCTCAATCATTTTGGATAATTTTTGCTCGTATTCTGAAGTACTTTTTTCCCCCTCCTCTCCCCACTAGTAGCATACATCAAATCAAAATGATGAATTTAAGTTATTTAGAAGAGAATTCTTTTAGGAGTAGAATTATGATATGAAATAGACATTCACTATATCAAAATGTATTTTAAATAATAAATTGTCTATGATTTTCTTGTAAAGAAATGAAAACGTAACAAAACAATGGTAAACAGGGACACCTTCTGTTGTAATTTCTGCTATCAGAGACCGATCAATACTTCCCATATCTTGACTTGTAAGGATGAGATTTATCAACTGAATCATGCCTTGATATTATTTTTAATAATGTGATTATTTATAATATTATATTGCTTTAGTAGTAATTTTGGTCCCGGTGAATTTCTGTTTGCAGCAGGTAGCAAATAGCTTTTGCATTTCAGAAACAAGTCTGTGTTTTGCCTTCTGAGTGGCAGATAAAATATTGCATATATCAGCTTACTTGTTCTTTTAGGTGCACAAGATAAGAGTAATATTAATAGGATTCCTTCATGCAAAACTGCAAAAATAATAATAAAAATTAGTGGAAATTATAACTAGGAACTGGAGAAGTGGATTTACTTAGACTGTGTAAAGGGCTTTCAGTTTGCCACTTTATTTGGTTAATGAGGATGTACAGTATTCTGTCACTTCTCTACATAGGATAGCGCTGTTCACTAAAAGTAAAGGGAGAGGTTTCAGAATGTTACTCTGTTATTATTTATGTGGTTGTTGACAATGAGGCAGACTTGTAGTGTAAGAATGAGCCTGATTCAAACAAAGTTCACAGATGTGTCTGCAGTTTTTTTGTTATTTTCTGATACAAGTTGAATACGGATATGTGGGATGGAGCATACTGATGAAGAATACTGTAAGTTCACATGCTTTGCAAGTGTCAAAAACTATTATTAGATATCTCTTTGCTAATTCTCGTGTTCTTTTACCACAGCTCTTTTCATTTACAACAAGGTAGATTTAAATTATTTTTTTTCCACCCAATACATGACCAGCTAAGTGTCCCATGCCACCACTACAAAACCAAGTGCATGTGCAGCCAGAAAAGAATCATACACCTATATTCTTCAGTAATAAAATTATTTAATGCCTATTGCCATTATTCTCTAGCATGCATTTTCCACATGTGAAATACAAGACCAGTTCTTTTATTTTGTTCAGTGTGAAAACAGCAGTTGCTAGAAATCATAGAATCATAGAATCATAGAATGGTAGGGGTTGGAAGGGACCTCTAGAGATCATCTAGTCCAACCCCCCTGCTAAAGCAGGTTAGCCTAGAGCAGGTTGCACAGGAATGCATCCAGGNATTGCATCTTTCTCCGTTCTTGCAGGGCAGAAAGAAAATGAATTTCCCTATTGATGTTTTTGTAGCTGTAGTATTTAAGAAAATGAACAAGAAATGTAAAAGCCTGTGTGTAGCTCTTGAAGGCGTATCTGTGATTATCAAAAATGATATGGGGAAACAATTCTAAATGAACTTGAAATGCAAGTTCTCAGAAAACAGAAGAATCCTAAAAACTTAGTAACACTGTGAAAAAAGCAATTCATTACTGCACTGTTGAAACATCGACTTTCTTTTATTAGAAATTGTGGACACGGTCCACAATTGGGAAGAGCTATTTGAAACAGAATAGATATGTTTTGTCATAAAGCTGCCAAATTTTTAGTAGATACTAGTGGGTGTCATTAGTTTAATCCCTGAAATGCCGACATCAAGTCTGTGAAAGGTGATGTGAGTTCCCTTTGCCATGTGTATCACCAGCTGGAACTATGGCTGGATAAAACACATTTCTTGCAGGTACTTGAAGCTGGAGCATTTGTGCAGGTGCTCTTGGGAGTGTTGTTCATTGGCCAGGTCAGTAACTCAGTCTTTCAATTTACCACACTTCTGAGCAACTGTTACTTATAAGTGAAAAGCATTTGCAATGTTCCCTGCATCCATTTGTTTACCTCCAGGCTAGAGGTGGCAGCGTCCTGCATGAAGTGCAATTATGTTACTGTGATATATAATAATATGTTATCAATGAAGTGAAAGTAAACCAGCTCAATAATCTATAAAAGGCAAACATTGCAATCACTGTCAGAGCTGGATAATGAGTTTAAAGAAAAAATAATCAAGTTCTTGTTTTATGAAGAGCCTCAATAACTGTTCTCTTTGGATTTTTTAATTGTTTGTTTGATAAATAATAAATATTGAATAGAGCAAGTTATGCATATATGAGGCACCTAAATGCAAAAATTATTTAAGTGACACTAAATACTATAAATTATGATGTGAGCATAAATTGATAGGAGAGGACAAATACCACATACAGCTCAGAATTTTGTTTCACTGCTTGTGCATGTTAAGAGAAGACCAGTGAACTTTGGGACTGATGGGGGTTTTCCTCCCCTGCTCTGCTCAAGCCAGAGAGGGTCCTCCCGTCCCTGCTAAATTCTAGGCTGCTGCTTTTTCTTTTCCCATTATTCCTAATACACCAGTGTACAGTCCCCTGCATACACACGCTGTGAGCATGTCCGGCCATAAGCATATCAATATACACAGGAGAACATCACCTCTGGCTGTTCAAGCAGCACATACTGACAAACAGCATGGGCTGTACGTGGCCCAATCCTGTTTTTACTCCCCGGCCAAAGAGGCTTAAACTCACAGAGCTCTCCTTTGACCTACATTCACACCCATATCCAGTCACAGACCTATAATCTCTTCAGTCTTCATTTCCTTGCTGTCTAGCCAAGCTTGAAATTTGCTAGCATCTTGCATGTATGTGCACACATGGAGTAGATGACATGCTTGTGAAGAAAGTTTGAAACAAAGTTTAATGAGAAGATAGGATGAACCGCTGTGTTCAGGCACCAGACTTGCACCTGCTTGCATAGAAACACCTTCTTTCATCCTCCTTTCTCTCCTCTTTACCATGCATGCTACTTCTAATCCACCTTGATCTCTCCCTTTTTCATTCTTGTCTCCTTGCAGATACATCACCTTCTCGCAATTTCTTTTTTCTCTTTAGGGCCAATGTTACATCCGTTCCCCATTTTGGCATTTCTGATGTTACCTAAAGTAATCTCGGACTCCTCACAGACTTGAGATGTTTACTAAAATTCTGTTGGTTTAGCAACACTCTGCTCACCAGAAGACTTCCAATGTTTCCCATTCAGCTATCCATGAAGTGTGCCTGTTTCTCTGATAACTCTCCCTTGAACCTAGCCATTCCTTGTGGCACTACGTGTGATTTTTATTAATTTCTTGCTATGGCCTCTATTGTGTCCAGTAGATTGTCACGTGGTGTCCAGGAGTTTCTTTTGCCCTCCTCTGTTAGCTTAACCTCATTTCAGGGCCCAGACGTACATGCCTCAACATTGCACTTTTTCTTTTTTGTTCCAGAAAATATGGGTTGTAGCCTCCTTTGCCAAAGTTTCACTTAGTGTTCAGTCCAGCTAGCTGGAGTAGCCTGTGCTTAGGCTCAGGGAGACACTCAGGCTCTCATTGAACAAAGCAGTTTTAAATTTCATCTAATTTCTTTTATATTGGGTGGTTGTAATATTAAGCACCTTTGTACAAAACCAACATCTCACTCTTTGCTTAACTGCTGCATATGAGTACATGTGAACTGGAAGTCTGACTTACTGCGAGGTGGGGTAAGAGGTCCACCTGTCTAGAAATAAAGAATCGGGAAAACAGCCGCAGCTGGTAATTTCGATGAATGCATAGGAGACAGATCCCTTCTCTTGTTCACAAGCAGCCGTGAACTTAAACTTCCTCTGTAAGCCATCATCTTAGTTGTCAACACTCATGAATTCCACAGAAATAACAGAAAATTTATTAATGGTAAAGGAGACCAGTAATACTTCTAAATGTTCTGGATATTTCTGTTTCAACTTTGCATTGGAAAAAAATTGTCTGACTTCACTTGCAGACTTCTTGATTTTTGATAAATTCAAATGAAATTATTACAAAATTAGCTACCTGTTAGGCCTTCAGCAACTTTATAGTTCATTGTCAGTAAACAAAGGAAAAATAGAAAATCTTGAAAGTTGTGACAGATTCTTTCTACCCTCTCTCATGCAACATCAGCTGGAATTGGGGAATTTCTGAAGAAATACTTGAGACTGGCCTCTGTAGATTTTACACCAGTCAGTAACTGGCAGATAATGTGACACTATTAAGAAAGACTTGAGCTCCTTAACTTTATCACAAAATAGTGCAACCATTATAATTCAGATAGAATAGCTCGCTCTATGCTGTATAGCCCAAATCGTTCTTAATGGGTACCTGGCCTTTCTGGTATGTGGTGATTAGCGTTGTCATACAGGCAGAAAACGCTAAAAACTTAAATAAGAGTATCTCATTCTTTCACATAACCCCCAGCTAATCCTCTCAAGTAACGACTGTCTGTTGCTGCTTGCCTAGGATGTATTTGATTTGAAGCTTTTAAGTAAATGTGCTCTTTTCCCAGTGTTCCTCAAGCCTTTTGTTCTCCCATACGTTCTCATTCAATTCTATACACATTTGTCTCCCTCCTCAGAAGACTTATCAGTAGCTTATTTAAAAATTCACTTAACTATTGGATGAATGACACAACTAGCTTTATATTTCCTAGTTGCTTCACTTCTGTTCTCGGATATACTCTTGATATTTTATTCTCTAACTTCTACTGGTTTATATTTTACTATTTTTTCTTGTTTCCGTATTTTAATCAATCTGTGATTGTAATTTATCACTAAATGAAAAGGGTGTATACTGTTTTGAAGAATATGAATGGGAGAACAAAGTACTATTAATTTAGTATGATGTTTCCTGCACTGTAGTTGGTAGAAAATCGGTAAGTTACTGAGTTTGTAAGGCAGCTAGTCAACCATGATACGCAAAAATTATAAAGTTCATTATTAGATCTATGAACCCAGAAACAGTAACACAGTATTTAATACTGTGTCGTGGTTTAGGCCCAGCCAGTGACAAAGCACTACGCAGCGGCTCGCTCACTTCTCCCAGTCACAGTAGGATGGGGAGGAGAATCAGAAGAAAAAGGTGAGACTCATGGGTTGAGATAAGGACAGTTTCACAGGACAATAATAACCATAAGACTACAAAAAGAATATATGAAGTAAGTGATGCCCAGTGCAATTGCTCACCACCCAGAACCTGATGCCCCTCATGTTTCTGAGATTTGATGCCTCCTTCCCTGGCTGACTCTTAGTTTATATACCGAGCATGACATCATATGGTATTGAATACCCCCTTGCCAGTTTGGATCAGCTATCCTGGCTGTGTCCCTTCCCAGCTTCTTATGAAAATTAACTCTGTTCTAGCTGAATCCAGGACACATGGGAGTCTCATTAGAACTGAAGACAATAATTTGTTTAGCTCAGAATTAACTGACCTCAGCAATGATCCACCAGCCAGGAACCCCCCTGAGAGGAGTGACAAGTGCAGTCTTCCACAGTCATAGTGTTTATCACTTTTTTTGGAAAACTTAAATATAAAATTTTAGTAATATTGATAATTCACCATAGTGGAAAGAAAATTACAGTGTTAAATTCCATCAATGTGATGATAAAGCATATTTATTGTTAGTCTCAATGCCTGATCTTAGGAGCTATGGATTATATTAACAAAACTTGAAGAAAGTTGGTTATTGACAGCCTGTGTAAGGTTCAAGTGTGAAGCAGTTAAACATCAGAATCTGAGAGTTGAAAGATTCTTTCACAATTCTTCTACTTTGATCCTTGGAAGTGCAATAGTGGAATTGGTGTTTGACTTGCTGAAGAGTTCACAGCTGTTTTGTGCAGGACAGTGAAAGCGCTCTGGGTGCCTCACTCTTGCATTCAAACCACTGCATGCAAAAGAGTATACACCACAGATACACTTATAGCAAAAAATTTTTACTACTAGCTTAATCACAGTTGTAATCAAATTTACATACAAAACCTAATTATTATTAGTCATTTTGCAATAATAATGCTTGTAGTCCAAAATAATACAGAAAAGTCTCGTTAATACTACCTTTAAGGTGGTTACACAAAAACTTACTAGCACTTACCCTTGTTCCTCCGTGTTATGCACAATCTTCCCATGTCCCTTTGTGCCCTGACATTTGTTTCCTGGAGCAGAGCAGTGGTGAGGCACTGCAACCCATCATCAGCACCTGGGAAATGTTTGATACTGGTGGTGAGAACTGCTTTCTCCTCAGTCTGGGGGTCTGTGAGGAGTTATTTTTATAATGGAGGGATGACATTTGAATCTCCTGAAAGGTTTCCGAATTATCTGTTTTGAAAATTTGAGTCTAAGCATCCATGTGAAAGGAAAAGTATTCAAAAAGTCTGGAAGAACTGTGAGATGGTAATGCCTACAGCACTCACAGGTTGTGCATATATTCCCTAGTCTTTAAAAGCTTCTGTTGCCATTGAGCACTTGTTCCTGTTGTACTTGATGACAGGGAGAGTGTTTGTTGAAATTAATGATTTGGGGTTGGCCTTTCAAAACCAAGCTTTCATACTTAGGGCCAATGTTGGTTCTTATTTATGAGATACAAACTTCATACATTTTACTAGTTGTAGAAGAGTGAAAATGGACTCTCAAATCATTACATAACATTTTAATTAGGACTTTGAGAAAGAGTTTTCCTAATTAGAAAATTTCTAGGACTTTTCACTTTAAACTTGAATCAGCCCTTTCTGAGTTTCTTAATGCAATTTTAGCTAGGCTAAACACTTGAGTTATAAGAACTCTAAGGTGAGTCAAAGAAGGAAACATCTTTCTCTTACACCACACCCTCCCCCCTCCGTGTTTATTCTTCAAATTAAAACTGTTTCCTTTAGTCTCGTTGGTGGTTGTGAAAATTTGAAAGTAGGACAGGAAGAGAGGTGGTTTACACTTTTGTTCTTAAAAGTAGCTTCTTTGGGTCTTGGGTATTGCAGAGGTCATCACACCTGATGATTTTAATTGTAAAGTTTGCCATACACTGTGAATCTAGCTTTTTTCTAAAACTCTGGCTTCTGAATTAAAGGAACAGATGAATCTTAGGTTTCATTTTAAAAGAGCATTCTTCTGATGTCTGTAGTTGAGGAGAAACGTTTGAAAACATGTTCAGTGCTGGAGAACTGTAAAGACAGTCTGAGAAGGAAAAGCTTTCACTCTTCCCCTTGCCGGGTCAGTTAGAAGATCCTCTAGTGTAAACAAGCCAAGTGGCTTCTGCTAAATTTACTGAGAATACAATTTACTTCAAGATTTTCATGACAGGCAAACACAGTTTGCTCGGACATAATTTTGGTATGCTCCTTTGAAACTGGAGACAGATCAGATGGTCGTTTACAGTGCTTGTTTCTGTTCTGCTGCATCTTCCTTGTGACTCCTCCTGGGTATTGCAATTGTGAGCTTAATCTTATAGAAGGAAAAATTCCATGAAGAAAGAACTTTTCCTTTTTTTAAGCAGTTAAAAGTTCTTTATTGGTTGCTGATGTAGATTTCAAGGCTGAGTGAAGTGAATGGGAAGAAGCAAAGCCCAGTACATGTGCCCCAAAGCATATATGTTTTACTGTTTGGCTACAGTCTTCTAAATCCCTTTGATAAACTTCAACTTTAATTTACCATTTTTAAAACTCAAATTTTAAAAAATTTGGATTTTTTTTTCAAATTAAAATTTCTGGCAGCCGTCTTTGATTGTGATAAACTTTTTGTAATAGCTCCAAGGAAATATCCAGGTACTCCTTTAACCGGAGAGCGTTTCTTCGTTCATGTAGTTTCATCAAAAAAAAAAAAAAAGAGACACTCAGCATCTTAAATCTTACTTCTGCTGCTCTGCAGATGTGGGAGATTCTTTGCACACACCCAGTACAAGCTGGATTCTTCAGCTTACTAATTTCAGCAAAACTATTCCCAAGAATCTTCCCCAGGTAGAATTGAGAAGTTGTTCAAGGCAGCTTGACATGTTCTCTCACAAGTCTTGACTCAGAGGAAGAGCTACACACTTGTGGATGTAGTAGTTCCTGGGAACTTGAACACTCAGTTGTATTGTTACGTATCAGTTTTTAATGTTTCAAGGAATATATAGAGACTCTTTCATGCTGGAATGCTACCAGGGAACTGAATGTTCTTTTAATTTCTCATTTCTGTCGTCTTTCAGCAATATCCAGTAGGTGGGAGAAGTATACAAGGAATTTGTACAATTCTTTTCTTATCAGAGTTTTTTTATGCTTGATTCAAGGATTGTAATTCCAATTTAGTTCAGATCGTTAAAGTGCTCTCATGCCTTTATGCATATGTACCACAAAATTTTATCTTAATTGGTGTGTGTGTGTGTGGAGTTTTCTTTATGTGCTCCTCTACTTTCATACTAGTTGGGTTTTGTGATAGACTGTAAAGAGAAAAATAAAGTATTTTCTGACTGTATTCATAAAGGACTTCTCAGTACATTCCTTAGAAACAGTGGCAGGTAATCCTCTTTCACATTGCCATATACTAGGATCATAAAGTAAACAAATGTTTTTTGTCTAAAGAGATAATTGTCTTTCATGAGGAATCAGAAGTTTTATCTTAACTCTTCATTCTGCATCTCTTTTATAGATCACTTAGTAATTTAATATTATTTAACTTTTTCATTTTCTTTACTATGCTGCGAAACTTACTACTACCATTTTCAGGTTACAGTTCCTATCTTATATGATAGAAGGAAGTTTTTCCTTTTGAACACATAGCAAACTTTTGTCCTTCATCAGAGAAAACCCCTAGAAGTTTTGTCCATGTGTAAGTCACATGTGAGGCTGATTTGAGACTTTAAGAGTGGTGGGGAGGCTTCCACTTCCACTTTTACTGTACTTTGATCTTTTGTAGAGAAATGTCTACATGTTGAATACACACTTTTTCTCATTGTATTCCTTACTAGTTTCCCTGACAAAACTAAATTATTTAGTTTTCTACTAAAACACAAGGAAGTACACAGAGAAGAATTTGGGTTATAATTTTGTCTTCCATGGAGCTGAGCACAGACACAAGACATTCATTACAAGAAACAGAGAAAAAGCTCTAGTGTCTTACTGCAAATAAACAGTCAAGGCATATTGCTCTCTACTGATTTCATATTTATCTGTTATTTGCATAATTATCTGCATTTTCTCTGATTACCAAAATAAGAAAAAATAATTTTTCTTTTAGTAGTATGTAACTGATAAAGCTTGAGAGTCTGTAACAACATGCACTGGAAAAAAAACCAACAGCACATTTTTAAGTTATCATTTCTCTATGTGTAAATGCATCATATTTACACGATCCAGGTCTACTTGCTTCAGAAGCTTCTTTGTCTCAGTACGTTATTAGATCGTATTCTTCAAGAATGCCAAGAGACATTTAGATACAGTAGCCGTATTTCATCATTTTAGATAAGGCAAGAGAGCTAATCTAGTTTTAAGGAAGCCAGTCATTATGAGAGAAAATAAATGTAAAAATGTCACTGAAGAGCAATAGTGAAGGTAGCCATTAAGGTTTTCTGCAAAAACTTATTATATGGGTAAACTTCACGGGCTCCTGTTGCAATTGGAAAGCTTCAGAAATGAAGCTGTATATGCGATTTGTGCTGCCCCCCCTGAGTAGCAAAGGCGTGAGGACTACTCTGTTTAATCGCAGCATCAGGCTCATAACAATGTGTTGCCAAAACAGAACCCAATCTCAAGTATCGTGTTGCTTGGCTTGTGAAAATGTGAAGACAGCATTCATACTGTTTCTAATTTACTCTCTTGGCCTGTAACTATGATGGTTCCTGTAACATTGTGTCAGTAATGCTTCCCTTCGGAATACCAATGCGAAATATCACTGTGGCGGTTTTATTTTTCATTTCATTTCTTTACTTGCATCTGAATGTCAAGTGATGGTTCCTTGGACAAGCATGTCTGAAAACTTACCTATGTTTTTAACTTAAAATAATAGATGAATGCTCCTCCTTTAATAATTAGGAAACATAGGTGTGGAGTCTGAATATGACAAGTTTTAGAACTGAATGCAATGTTGGGTTTTTTTTTTGTAGCAATATAGCTCTTTGAGTAAGAAGAAACTACCTCCAGCTTTGAGCAGCTTCTGACAGGGGCCGCCACCCACGTAGCCCCTTCCCCTGCTACCAAAGCTCTGCCACACAGACCCAACACAATATTTCAATTATTCCTTAATTTATGGTGTCCTTGTCACTGTACAGACAAACTAACTCAGGTCAGTGTTAGCCCAGGATTGTTGAGTGCAGAAGTCTTTACTGCTCCCTTTCCCTGGTGTCCAAGACTAGGTATTACCCCAGGAACTGCCTAGCAACTGAGAGCTCTCCTGTACCATCTGAATGCTGCTGGCCAGACTCGACAGGAGTATGGTAGAAGCACCATCCTGTCCCACCAATTGTGTCTCCCACTGGCTAGTACTAGCTTCCTTCAACACAACAGCAGAGGCTTCAGCCATTCTCAGGCTTTTATTAGCGTCCTGACTCTGAACTGAAATAAGAGAAGAAATTGGTTAAAAATAATCAGTTAGGTGGAAAAGACTTATTGTAGTCAAATTAAGTCCTTGCTAATGTAAAATAATCTTTTAGCAAGACGGAGCACTGGTATAACTTTCTTACTGAATGTAAGCTTAGTACATATGCCAAGAAAAACTCGTTGAATAATGTGGCAATGATATAATGCACTTCTAAAAAGCATTTCCACAAATAAGATTAAAAGGATTTTAAAATAAAAATTAAAAATATTCCAGGCGATTTCTAGAAGTGTTGTTGTTTTTAGAGTAGGCTTTCATTCCTTCAAGTGATGATAAAATACAGGAATGATTTTTTTTCTTAAAGCTGCTCTCATATAGCATGTATCATAGACATCAGTGACTTTTCACCCCTTCCCACCACTCATAACAGGAAATTATGATACACTGGTAATACACTGAGACAAAATTAGCATGTTTAGATCAAAATCCAGCCCACTGATTTTATTCTTTATGATTGTGAAGTGGCTGAACTTTGTATTTAGCAGCCATCAGGAGTTCTAGGACTTTTAGTTTATCAACAGAACCTTCTATAGAAAAAGCAGACTTAATGGGCAACTGCCACAGGATGACATGAGTATGCAAATTTGGCTACTTAGGAACAAACTTTGTTCATACTGATAAATTAACAGGCTGGATAGACCCCTAATACAGAGAAGTTTACGGTGAAATAGACATAAATAAAATGAGCAGGTGTTGCTTTTTCTGTTAACAGGTGAAGCAGGAGGGTGTGCATGCAAGTTCTGCAGTTGGATTACTACAAAAGTTGGCTATTCTTACACTAAGAACAAGACTAAAAGGCTGACAGGTACCTTAACTGTAGAAAACCAGGATTTATGCTGTATCTGCAATAAAAGTTATTACTAAAGAAGTACAGGCTAATATCTTTGAAATCACCTGAGTGCATCAAGAAGGGGCCTTTAGGTCAAGTGCTTGAAGATTCCCAGTCACCAAAGATGGAGCAGCTGCCCTACAGGCTAGGCATTGTTACCTGTAGCTTAAGTTCTGTAGGGTTTGCATGTGTTCTGTTATGCATCCCTTTGGTGTGAAAGTTAGGATTTCATCTAGCTCTCGTAACTGGGAAAAACAGCTAGAAACTTAAATGGAGTTTCCATGTCATTAACAATTGTCTACCCACAGTTAGCCAAAATGCATCCATTCTTGGCTCACAATGTGTTCTCCTTCATTAGTGAATTATGGAGTTAGTTGCCAGTCTCAGTGTTAGGGGTGCATTGCTGTTGCTGCCAATCCGGGTGAGAAGTTTGACAGAACAAAATACATCATTGCACAGAGAAGAGGAAGAAATCAGAAATAGGATTATTCTCCAGTTCTTTGTTCTGTCACAGATCCATCCCCCTGAAGATAAAAACATTAAAAGACCATCACCTCCTCTCCCTGTCATGGATGCTGTGAGCATCACTAATGGGTGCATCACTCAGAACAGAGAGGAAACTTGGGTTGGTAGCTACCTTTTAATAGAACTGCAAGACATACCTAGGGTCTCATTAAACGCATCAGTTTGACTTCCTAGTCTCAGACAATGCTATTACTAGCAGTGATGCTTGCTTCAGTGAACTAGGAAAACACAAAGAAGAATGTGATTTGCTTTGTTTGTTTATTCTGTTTTTCCAGAGGGATTAAGCTATATTATTCTCATCTCAGTGACTTGCTGCAGACATAAAAGGACTGTAGTTCTTACTGTGATGAGACACAAGAACATTACCTCTGCTCCAGAATCTCTCTTTTTTTTCCCATTATGCATAGTGTGTTCCTCCAATGTTTGGTAGTTAAGTGAATCATAATGTTTTCATGCTCTGCTGTGGGTATATTCATACATAAAACTACTACTATGCTTGTCATGAAATTGTAATAGGACACAGCACTTACCACAGCTGTGGACTTTTTCACAACCATCTGAATCTCCAGGTGTGCCCTTGAACTGACAATAACAACGTGATGTGCTAGTGATATAGCTTTGCTGTTATTTTATAGTCTCACTGTCTCGGAAAATTGTTTAATGGGAAGGAGTTAGTATAGATATCTGTTCCTAACTTTTCCCCATCATTTACATGGTTTTACATGTTAGGAATTCCATGTGACAACATATAAAGCATGGAAATATAGATAATATATAAAGGTCCATTAACTTTATGGGTTAAGATGGTAAATTTCAAGCAAATAATAGATATTTTATAGTTCAGATTAATAAAAATATTCTATAAAATTCAAAGCAAAGCTTTT
>VZSC01011140.1:34844-52339 GCA_013398225.1 Steatornis caripensis
AAAATTCAAAGCAAAGCTTTTATGCTGTTGAACATAGTTTCTGTCTGCTTAGTTATTTCTGTGTCAGTATAAATAGTAATAGCCTGTAATTAGAGCACTTGAATTCTGATTTATTTGCAAGAAAGGAAAGAATGAAAAATACAACTTTTATGCCTTATGGAAAATTCACATACATGTGGGGTTTTTTCAGTCTCCAAAAAACCCCAACCAAACAACTTTGAATGCCATTATCTTTGTTAATATGTTTCAAAGCAAAATAGTCATCAAGGGTGAAATTCACCTTATATAGAAGATAATCAGCAGAAAGCCCTGAATTGCCACTACATTTTTAATACAGTTGGGGGAGGAAGGCACACAAAAGGAATCTTGGGTTGCATTTAGGAATGTACATATTCCCTCTTTGCTTCATCTGTGTATTTTTGGCTGTTGGCATCACAATTAAATGGACTTCTGCTGCCACTTTTTCAGGTTCACCACAGGACATTTGGGCTACTTCACTTCATGCCACTGCTCTTGACTTCCAAATTGCATTATCTTGCACTAATAGTTGCATAGGATTTTATCTTCACAGTTGCGGTTTTAGTGATGGCATATTTAATAAACTCTAGAACAGAAGAAACTAATGTGAAAGAAACAAGCAAATTTTAGGGTGTACTTTTTTATTTGACTTCTATTAGTCTGCTTACGCGTTGGATGTTTTGGGAGGGATTGTTTTTCTTTCCATTGATAACTAATACTGCAGATGATACAGTAAACCTGGTTTTTAACTACTCAAATTGTGTATTTATTGTCACCACATCTCATTTGTATAAGCCCTACATACTTCTTTAATTTCTTGAGGAAATTAATCTTAATAGATTTTTTTTCATTTAGAATACAGACATCTTGAGCAGGGGCAAACACTTTCTAGTGATATACCATTTTCCGATGGAAGGAAGAATCAGTGTTTTCTCTCCTTTTCTTTTTTTTTACAAGTGTACATATTCATCCTCAATCTGCCAAGAATAGAGTGTGGAAATATGTTGTTAACTAGTAAACTACCATCCTCCCTGTAGTTGCCTTTTCTGCACGCAAAGTTAAGAAGAGCTTGCATTTTTGAGACTAGGTTTAAGTATTGAGTTTGCAGAGTTTTTGTTCCTTCCTTGCTTACAACCACCAGCTTTTGGAAGGATTTAGGCTTAACCATAGAACTTTAGAGCACAACCTCTTCAAAATAAGATCTCCTCATACTTGACATGATACTATATGTAAAAAAAAGTGTATGGCACAGGTATCTTGGGCTTAGCTTTTATTTGCAGACCATGCCATTTTTACTTTACCTTAAATTACTACAATACTTATCTGCAAAGAAACTAGTGCCTAAATCATGTAGGAACTGAATCTCATAGACTACGTTGTGAATTACTAATACCAAATAAAGTGAATTTTCCTTGTGAATGTGGGATTTTAAGCTGAGGAATCTAGTGATGCATTTTTTCTTTTAAATGATGATATTTCAAGACTATAGAACTGCCAATATTACTTGTCAAAATGTAAAAACTTTTGAGATACCTTTTCTTGTATTTATAGTTTCATAATTTTGAGCAGAAAATTTTGTCTTTTAAAACTTACCAATAACAATCATGAGATATTTAGGTCTGCCATTGTTTACCTGCTCTGGTTGGTGAGTACAGAAATTTCTTCATACTTTGCTGTTATGATGTTAGAAAACCTACTTTTCCTGAGCTACTCTAACCAAGCAGTAGACCGATTCCTTTGAGAATCCATAGCTCTTTTACTGGAAAATTTGAGATTTAACTGCAGTATAATTTTGAAAAAATATATGTAGACTAGAAATGGTTAAAACTGTGTACTAATCATCATTTGACCGGAGGTAACAGCACAATATAATTATCAAGAAACACTGCAGTCAATACCTTCATGAGAACGCCAGAAAGTCACCAGCTAGTATCTAATGATATTGTTATAGCATCTCCAGAAATAGCTTCAGAAATAAACTTACTAAAACATGTTGCTCTGAAATTCTACTTGCCAAAAGCAACACATAAAAATTTCAAGGTGGAATGTCTATTGGGGAAAGCCTTACAAAACAAAAATGACACCTAGCAGCCCCAGGAACAGTCATAGCCAAAGAAGCTGTGCATGGAATGGCAGAAAAAAACACTATTAACATTGTCATTGTTTTTAATAGAAGGGCTAGAACAGTTCTCACTGCAGAGGTGAAAGAGAAAAAAATTAACCTAGTTATGACATAACTGACAACCACATACTTTGAACAGTGATTTAATTTTATTTTTTCAGTTTTATAATAATTTTTTGGGCGTTTTTGTGTCCCAATAATAACAAAGTATTTAATTATATCTATGTGTTATTGAGAAATGAAATTGTGAAATATGAAAAGCTGTTTTCAAATGTTATAAACAAATGAAAATACCTGGTATTATTTGCAAATGTACAGAGCCATTGCATAGGAGCCATCACATTGTTAGAAGAGTTTCTTATTTTTAGGATAGGGCAAAAATGTTAGGAAATCAATGAACGATGATTTTTTTATGATGAACACTGTCAACACTGTATTACTCTCAGCCTCATTCTGTTCCTGGACATACCAAGTGTTTATAGCAATCCTCGTGATTAATTTCAAGGATTGTACTTGCATTATTTAACTTAGCTACCTACTTCATTCCTCCTATCTGGTAGTACCATAGCAACAGTGACTTACTGTACCTATGATGACCTTAATTAGTTTTTATAAAAATCAAAAATTATGAACCCAGGTTGCTCTTGTGTACCACTACCCATGGCTACAGCTTTGTAGCATGCTGCACTGCAAACTTAATTTTCAGCGCTGGAGTCTAATCCAAGACGTTTAAGTGGACCGACTACATGCACGCTTAGGAACGTTTGGAAAGGTTCAAGTGCACTGCTGGGGAAAACCTCGGGGCTCTGATGACATCAAAGAAATTACGTGGCTTCCAAGAAATTAAAATGAAATGCAGTGCACTGAAAAAACTTGCTATGTTTGGCAGAGGTTTTCAGAATAAAGCAAGCAATTTCGGTTATTTCAAGCTACAGAGTGATAATAAAAATAACCTCAAATCCCAAGAAGTTTGCAAAACACAACACAAAGTTGCCACTGTACAGGTGGTGTTTAACTTCTGTTCGGAGAGCTTGTTCCTCCACTTGAGCAAGCACAGTATCCTGGCTTCAACCACCCCACTGAAACTGAAGCAGACTGCTTGTCATTCAAACTTCTGTTCAATAGTTCTGAGTATGGTATAGAATTACATTGTTATCCTTTTTTCAAAATTGTGTTTGCTGTTAAGGTAAAAATAAATTTTGGGATGAAAAGTGTTTGAATGTGTTAGATAATGGCCACCTTATGAACTCAACTTGAATACATTATATTATAATAACAAGACCAGCAAAAGCATAGCAATGTTCTATATCAAATGAGAACATATGGCTTCATTATATTACATTTCTTTTAATACTGTTCAATTTTTACACAGTCCATGTGCTCAATGGAAATACTGTTCTAATGAAAGCAGAGGCAACATTCCTTTTTTACTTTTTCATACTTTTAATATTTTTATCAAGTAAATAATTTAGAATTACTAAAAGTCAAGGAAATAAAAAATAACAATGATAAATTTGCTCAATTTAAAATAAAATGTAATAAAAATCTGTTATCTAGTGAAAAGAAATCAAATATGTGTATGTGCACTTACGAATGTGTGTGAGTAGGGAACTGCGAGAGACTAAGGAAATACCCATTTGTTTTTTCACTTAGAAAAATTATGTTCCTAGAGCCGTTAACCAAGTATACATATAGCATAATTTCAAAGATGAATTTAAGTATAGTAAATTCTTCATCAGTGCCCTGTTGTTCCTGAGAAATGCATTCAGCACAAGTTTTCTGCAAGCTGTTCCAAAACCAAAATACTTTAAAATATTTTGAGAGGTCAAGATGACTTATTCCAAGAGGCTAGATACCATTAGAAATAATCTTAAAATTCTTCTTTCCTTCTTTTATTTTTAGTACAACTTTAACAGGAACTTCTCATTTCTCATGAGGCATATATATGATATGAAATGGGATGAGGAAGACCAAAAATCATCTAAGGAAATAATGATATTCTGGATCTGGAGTTAGCAATAAACTGCTGGATAGTATCACAACCAGTCAGTCCAGAATGATCCTAGTTAATCGTGTCATCCTTACCCTTGTACTAAATGATATCTTATGGGGGAGGGAGATTAAGGCAGACAGGCTAGAGTCCAGAAGATGATATTCAGAAAGCCAGCTACAGATTCTTTATATGTGTTCCCATGATTCTTTGAAAATATTGAATATCTAAGCAATAACACTAAACACTTTTATATGCCATATTGGGCTCTGGATGTTTGAAACCACATGGAGTCCTGTCTGAAAATTCAGACAAAATTCAGATATTTAGGAGACCGTAAAATAATACTCAGTCTAGTGACAGAGTTCTTTGTCTTAATTCCTAAATAAATCTTGAACAGCCAATATTTAATTTTTAAGCAATATTTATAGTGGTAGTAATTTTATTATGGTTTTCTTGACTCATCTGTGTGAAGAAGCCAGCTGTAGGATGGAAGTAAATGTCAGAGCCAAAGGCTTATTTGATTAAACTATGGCAACAGCATTAATCTTCGAAAGGAAATCAAGATAATAGAGGCGGCTAGATAGACCAGGAGATTGATAATTGGTTAGAAAGCTTTTGACCTTTGAGCTGGTAGTTCAGATTCAAGCCAAGTCAGTAGTGACAGAAAATTATTGCTCTCTGATAGCAGTGCAATTACCATGTGAAATGGGTGATTGGTTTCATTCCAGTTCATAGTGAACTGGTACTCTCATTGCAAAAGTAGCTACTGCCATTGTCAGGGGTTTAAGGAAGGAAAGGATGAGGAAAATTCTTTACTTTCTCACCCTCAGAAGTATTTTAGGAGATGAGGGAAGGGAGAAGCTGCAGTCCACTGACACATTGAAAGCATCACAGCTACCATCAGGCGCTTGTTAAGGAATTAAAAACTCTAGATTCCTGTTTTGTCCGTGTGACACATCTCATTGATGTTAATAAAAGTGAAAGTTTTATATGTAACATGACTCAAACACCTTTATAATGATATTTCTTATTTATAATAAATTGTATTGTTTTCAATATTTTCACTAATAAAAAAATGTGTGACAACAGTGATTTTTTTTTTTTTGTCAATTTGCAATTCACAGAAAACTGTTAAGCAAGTAGTTATATGAATCTATTTGACCTTGGAATTGTGTTTGACCTGTTTTGAGTCAACAGATGATTCATACCTGAATTGAACTACGAAAGATTTACAGCTCCTTGTCTATGTCACATTGTGTTTTTCCATCCTTAATTGGATGGCCTGATGTTAATAATTAATGCCACCTGAAACCAATATAATTTAATCCTGTAAGAAATCATTTAGCTTGCTGGCAGTCTGAAAACCCACAGAAAGTCATTAAAATGATGGAGGATTACATTTGTCCTCTGCTTATTCTTCTGAATAAAACTTGGTTAGATTTACCACCTCCTTCACCATCCATTTCCTTTTGTTCTTTTTACCTGTGAAGAATGAAGCTATGTTGCTCACACAGGCATGCTTCCTGATGTTTTTTTTTAGTTTGCCAGTTTCTTCAGTCTGTTCTCCAAGTCCTCTGCAAACCAGGAGGATGTTCTGTTGCTTCAGTATGCTCATATTGCCATGTCTTTTATATGATTTATGCTTAGAATAATAATTTTTACCTATTCTTGCTTATTTCACTATCTTCCTTTCTTTTAAATCACTTCAAAATTAAGAGTTTGACTGTCTGCTATGTATTGTCACTGTAAGATATTAGGTTCCTTTTCTTTATCAAGCATACATGGTGCTGCACCTGAAACCCCCCTAAAATCCCCAGTATTTAAAGTATTGCCTCTGTTAAATTTTACTGTATAGGTAGTCCAGCTAGTAGAGTTTACTGGTAGAGGTTTTTGTGTACTTTTTAGTTCTATGGTAGACAAAAATAGGAAAGAATAAAAATAACATTGAACCACTTAAGTAATGCTTGTATTATTTGAAATTTTCTCAGACTAAAAAGACACTGATTCAGAGAGGTTGCTGTATTGTTTTCTCCGTGGAGAGAAAGCTGCTTTAGAAAACCATTGGATTTGTATAGGATCTGTTTGAATCCTTTTAGATGTGTCTGCAAAATACAAAATGCTAAAAGGGTGAACAAATACGACTGGTTTATGACATACACTATTGGTTGTTTAGTGTAGCTGGTGTATCTCCCTTAGGCTGCCAGCAATGATGGGAAACAGCCTCCATTTACTGCAGGCAGAAGAAACAGGAAAATGCAGGGGTTGATGCAAAGACCTACCCTGCAGTGCTGTATTCCGTGAAAGCTTTATCACTGAATTCTATCACAGGAATCTCAGGCTTCAGCAAAGAAGTTAGTGCTGGTTGTTTTAATATTGATTTCTGAATGAGTAAACATGAAAGCATTATTAGCTGTACATTGCTGCATAATTGTGTTTGAGAGCATATTTATCAAATAAGCCCAGATGGAAATGTTCTTCTTTACAAAATTGGCTATTATCGTTTTGAAGAGAGGTTAAAAATCACATGACATTCTTGTTTTTCCAATGTGTGTTTGACTGCCAAATTTCCGTAAACACACTAGTGGAGTAAAATGTAAAAGTGAGAGTATTGAAAAGTACAGAGGGAAGTGAGGGATAGAGAAGCCTTTCAGACTATGATCATGCTCTTTCTAAATGACTTTGAATGTGTGCGACATGCCAAAATTTGTATCTTGAATGAAAGCCTTTTGTTTGTGAATAATAAATGTTGATATAAAGGGAATGTGAAAAGAAAACAAGGCTTGGATACCAGCTTCACAAATGCCTCCAAGATGGTAACCATCACGTTCATGCCCAGTTGTGATCCACTTCCCTTTTAGCGGGGGCAAGGGAGCACAGACACAAAAGTGCTGTGAAATTCAGCCCGTGTACAAAACCAGAAGAGAGTAAGGAACTGTAATTTCATGCAGTACATGTTAGATGACTACCAGTTAAATGTTATACTGTGAAAAATATCTGTAAATCAAAGTGAATGGTATTTCACCAAATATGCACACACTGGTCACAGTCTTAGCAGCTTTAACTTTGTTTTGTTCAAAAACTTCTCGATGAATGCACGTATATTCCATTGTACTCAAATGGCACCATAGTTCCCTGTCAGCCTGCTCAGGTGAAATGATTAATCCAAACTGTATATTATAGTTCTCATGTAGTACTTTTCCTCCAGCTAAGTAAACTGGGTATTTGTAGAAAAGATTTTTCAATTTTAATCAATGCAACTGAGAAAAAAATCAATAAGGTTTACAGAACCACTCCAGTCCTTATTTGTAATAAGAGTAGTTGTGATCTCTTTCTCGTTGCCAATGTTTTTGGTAAGAGGTTCCAAGCAATACATAACTAGGGCTGTATGCTGCATGTTAACAATATTTTTAAGGAAACAGGACCACGCAGTGCTAACAGCAAAATGCTTGGATTCTTTATTTTTCTTGGATTTCCACTACATCAGCAGACTCCAGACTCCTCCAGTGTGTGTAGTTCTAGATGCATTCTTCAGCTACTGTTTTTAACTGATATCAGGTGTTATTGATCCATGAAGTTAATATTGTTGCTATCAAATCCAATTCAGTATCATGAAGAAGTAACACTGAGAAAGAATAGGTTGTTTTGTTTTGGATTTTAAAATTTGTATTAGAAAGCAGTTTCCAAGCCACAAAAATCTTGTACAGTGTTGGGATTCTTCTCTCTTTGGACTGTTTTTTTCTTTGTTAGTTTGTTTTACAGTAGGTATGCTCGTATTTAATGTAAAGGCCACAAATAAATTCTTAAAAAGAAAAGCAAATATGGTTTGCTTGGTAAGCCCGGAGTAAAGCACATAATTCAAATCCTGCTTACCTTACCAAGAAAGTCAAAAGGAATTTTCCTGCTAAATGGGTAGGTTTGGTTCTGGTGCTGCCTTGCTCCCAAATACGGCAAATTTAAAGGGTAGAAGAGTGTGAGAGACTGAAAGAGTGAATGCATGTTAATGTCTCAAACATTGTGGCAAAACGAGGTATGGTCTGCACAGCAACAATAAACTGCAAACGTGAAGTTGGTTAACAATGGGACAAGTGGGACGTACCAGAGGGTGCACCGTTCCTTGTTCTGAGAGGTCCAGCATGACAACACACCACATATGGCCACAGGTCATACAGAGTTTATCTGAGGAAGGGCTTCATAACCACCTGAGAGACCTCTCATAACCACCCCCACAACGGCACCTGTGCAGAAGCTCAAGAATTACTAAGCCCTTGAAGGGCGGGAGGGGCATGATTGAGAGGAGGGAACTAGGCTATAAAAGGCACAACCCCAATGAGCTAGGTGCATACCCATCACCAGAGGATTGCCACATCCATGATCATTGTCAGGGGACCCAAGGGTGGTGCCTCTACCCCCTCGTTCTCCCCAGATCTCTCTCCTTTTTTTCTTTTCCCTTTACTTCTCTCAATAGAACCCAAGCTGCCTACCATTACGCTTTCCATGTTCAAGTTGCTTTTACCATGAATGAAATGTTTTATTGATCATTTGGTGTCGTTTCACCTTAATTTAGCCCAAGGGAATCACAAAACCACTAAACCCCCCTGAGCCATCCAGTCTGGGTAGTAACAAAGAGATCACTATGTGCATCTGGTCCGAGTATTTGAATAGCACTAGCTATTGGAATCGGAGTCAATCGCTCCTCCAGTAAATTTATTCTCAGTGAGTAAAATGACTTGGGAGTGACAAATTTGTGGTTGAATGGTAGCAATAATTTCAAAATTAAATACAAATACTTACTGAATTCCACTGAAGTTAAAGTGCTGTAAATTTAAATTTTTTTTCTAGATAAGATATTGTAGCTTCCTAAGGTACTGAAAGTGGTTATGTATTAACACAGTGGAGGGGAGGGAGCGAAAGTACTTCAAAACAAGTTATACGTTTATAAATGTGCAATTTATATTGTGGTATACTATTACCTTTTGGTTTAATGTTTACTCGAAGTATGGAGATTTGGGTTATTAATGTCTGCATCAATGGCTTATTCCCCTTTGCGTGCATAATTCATCTGCAGCTTCTGTGTTTGTAAATTTCTAAAAACCTTAATTTAATATAATCCAATGGTTTGTCACAGAGTGGGTATTATGTATCTCTTTAGTAGGCCCTTATCTTGGATCAGAACTCTTCCTGGAGTGTGAAAGAGTGCAAATAGGCCCTCATCAGCTTAGCTGTTTGTCTTCCCTTGATTTTTCTCTGCTTTTTTGGTTTTATATCTGGATGTGATCTCTCTGTTAATATCTCTTCAGCCTTAGGTTTGGACTCCCTTGTTTCTTAATTTCCTTTTTCTCTTGTCTTCTATTCATTTCTCTTTCTGTCCCTCTGCATTCAGAAGTTTCAATATACAAACAACTGAATGATAAATAAAAGCAGCAAAGAACCCTCTAAGTTTCAGTTGTATTGAAGTAATAGGAAACATTTTCTAGTATTTTTTGTTTGTTTATTTTTGTTTTTCTAATGATCTGAACATTAGATCGAGGTTCAAATAAGAATGTGTCTCAGAGCTGTAACAGGAAACAGTTCAGGATGGGCTGGTTATGAAAGTTGCTTCTGTGAGTTACAGACTTTGCACTTAGGAGAAAAATTACCATCCCATCATATATGATACTGATTTATACTATTATGGTAGTGACAAAATTGGCTGCAAAACCATTGTGAAAAGAACAAAACATTATATGCGATGTCCCTAGATCGCACTATCACTCCTCCATCCTTTTCAAAGAAATCTTTGTATGTTTATTTTCATGCTGTGATGAATGATAGCTGACACAAAGGAAAGTCAGCCAAGGCAATGCATACAAATCAGAGCCATGATATGATGTTCTGCAGTAATGCCTACTGGCAGTAAAAATCCCACAAATTTTAGACAGCTATAAGGAAAGTGAGCAGTTTAATTCTGAATGTTTGGTCAGTGAGATACCTCAGCTTCAAGGAATATCTGTGTCCTGCTCGTTACCTTGCCATATTCACACAAAAGGTATAGAAAAAGCGCTGTGTGGTGATCTGTTAATTTTTTTAATGTTAGATTGAACTCCCTAATAGCACACTCCCTCTTTTTTGCTGCTAATTTTTGTTCTGATGAGAAACAGCTGTTGACAATGACAATTTAACTTTTGTATGTTTTTTACAGGTTATAGTGACCCAGCCAGTTGAGGATTGTGGTGAATGAGGCCAGCTAAGGTCTGAACTTCACTTACATAAGGTCTTGGAAGATGTGGCATCGTATTCACAGGTAGACTTTTTCAGAACTCTGTAGATGTCTCTGTCATCTCCAAGAAGCTTGTAATATTTGCGGTCAACTCATTGTGTTAAATCTAATGGATTCAGTTCTTGCCTTTCTGTTATTTTCTTAATTTGTTGTTTACATATTAAGCACAAATTAATTTTAGGCCCATGAAAGTGAGCTGGAGAAATCCAGGAATCTAATATCTTTGCTGCATATCTCAACAAAAATGCTTGCTGCAATCTAGAGATTGCACTACTACTGACCAGTTGAGTATTTATAAAAGCCTGTAGTGTATGTTATCTTTTTCAGGCTATTTCAATTTACATGTAGATTGGAGAAATGCACCTTTACAGTCTGTTCTGCACCTCTTAAAGGACAGAAACTAATTTTCTCTGTCTAAGCTTTATTTTGATGATGCTTTTTTCTTGCAATTACTGGATGTTATTTTTGTCAAATGGTATTTGTCTCATTTAAAAGGCATAGCTTAGTAGAACCTCATTCACAGGGGTAAAAACCAATGTCATAGGCTTCCTCATGTTTATTAATACACCATCGTCTGCTTCAGTTGTTTCTTATGGAATCTGCTATAAACTGTTTTTACCATATTCTTTGTAAGAATCTAATGTTGGGGATGAAAAAAAATTCAGTCGGAAGCAGGTATTAATTTTATAACTTTGAAGTTAATTATAATATATTCTGAGGTAAAAGCCTAATGAGTTTGAAGCACAGTCTCCAGAAGATGGCAGATTGGTGAGATTTTTGGGTTAGTTTTTTTTAGCAATTTGGTTTATAAAGCATTGTACACTGGAGAAAAAGTACGGGTGACATGGAATGATTAAATTCAGTAATACTCCATGTATCACAGCTTTGTATAATGCTTGCTATGAACACTCAGTTGCATGGAAATGTAGAGCAAGGATCTGGATATTGGTTGTCCCCTGAAGTTATACGGAAAAGGCAAAAGCTGTGGAGAGTCATTTAAGGCTGGTTGTGGTTTAATTTCAATGGAAAATAAAATCAAGGCCTGTATATATTGTTCTTATTAAAAACCCAATATTTTATTTATAGTAAGTCACTTTTCTGTCCAATTTCCATTTTAAGCAATCCTTGATTTCAATGGGTAACGCACTTTTATGCTGCCCAGTGCAGTTGAGTGGCTGATAAAAGAGACAGTTTCTTTTACACGGGTCTGCATTTTGGTAATGGTGTGATATATCTTAAGTAAATATTTTATGGCAAAATATATCTGAAATTTTAAAATTCTGATGAAAATTTCAAATATAAAGTTGGAAGGGTCTGGATCCCAGTTTTTCTGCTTAAGCCTATCTGTACGGGTTGTTCTTTGGGAAAAATAGCACAATAGAGTTTTCAGTTATGTGTCTTCTCTTACTAAACTCTGGGTTTCGGAAACAGTCTAAAGAAATTGGGAAATTGAGATTGTATCTGAGTGCCTCTGCCAAATATATAAAATTAGATTCTCTGATGTCAATGCTATCAGCACTTGTTATCTTGAGTAGTCTCGCTGCAATTGTGCCAAAGGAGTTTGGGATGCAACTATCACTTCCGCTTTGTAAAATGGTTTTTGAATGATATATTGCCATGCACTTTGCCTTTAAGATGTTATTTTTTTGACACTCGGATTGTAATTGAAATTGCATATTGTTTCAGGGCATTCAAGTAGACAATATGAAACTGTAATGAGAGGGGTAATAGAGAGCAAGTAAAGTGAATGTTTTTATGAAATTTTATCTGAAATGTCACGAGATCAGCATTTAGTAAAATACCTTCTGAGAACACCCATGTGCGGATGAAGATGAACCTTGGCATGCTTTGTTGTGACTTGAGAGCATACTTGGTGGGAACAGTTATTCAAAGTCCACAAATGTGGACAAACACAGAGGATGAATGGGATAGAGAGGAGAGGCTGAGAGGGAAATAGATAATGAAGTAAAAAGGTAGCTGCATCTGTGAAAGCCTGTACTGTGAAAAGCCTTGCCTGGCTGGTTTGTTTTTTTTCTGGAGATTTGAAATCTTGGACCAGTTAACTTCAACTGTGACTTGATATTAATAATGAGTTTATATTCTCACTGCATATATGTCATGGTTTAAAGCTGGGATGGCTATTAATCAGACAGTCCTCCTTGGACACCAGCCATAGAAGAAGAGTGACCCTCGTGATCTCTCAGCTTTATACCGAGTATGACACGTATGGGATGGAATACTCCATTTGGTCAGTTTTTTGGTCACCTGTTCAACTGCTCCTCCCCACCGGAGGGTCACAGGTGTGACCACTTCTCTGCTCTTTCAGTTCCGGCGCACAAGAAAGTCAGCAGAAGCAAGCATTGACCTTGGTCTCCATAGGGATAACTATAAGCAACAGACTTTCTTTATACCATTCCCACTGATGTTCCAGCACTAACTATAAACACCAAGCCTTATCACTGCTAGAAGCAGCTACTGTCTGGAAAAACATGCAGTTAATTTCAGAGAGTGCAGCTTCTCAGCAGAGACTTAAATAAAAAGTAAAGTTACTAGAAGAAAATTGGTGCTCTCCTAGCCCAAATCAGGACAATATATTATGAAATAAAATTTTAAATGGCAAGATTATAAAATTAGGCACGTAGTTAAAAATCTGGCTTAAAATTTTAAACTGGGTGATTTAATTCTAATTGTTATGATGTAAAATCCACAGATTAGACTATTTTAGATGCACAAATGTACATCTATACTGCATATGAGCTCAGCTTTTCTTATGGGTTAGATAAGCCTATAGGGATTTGATATGTTTATATTGGTGTATGTGCCTGTAAGTAGAGATATGGAAATCGGCGTATTAATGAACATGTAATAGAGAGGTATTAGAGTAACCAAAACTATATAGTCACCTCATTCAGAATGGGTTTAAGAGCTCAAATCTTTGTTTCAGGTACATAAATTTATCTTAAAATGAGGAAAATAAGCTCTAGATTTATGAACTTTGAAGAGCTTAAAGCACAAAACAAACATTATGTAGCTCTCTGCTCTGTCCCTTGCAGCCCATTCCCTCCCTTTTCACTGTGGACTTTTACAGCTGAACGTGTTGTTTGAAAGTGTGCATCACAGGCGGTAATCAAGGTCATCAAAATATCACCCAGTCTGGCAAAATAAGAGTGACAAAGAAGGGGAAAAAAACCATTTTGTTGTCAAAGAAATACTACAGGAGAGATGAAGAGGCAGCTTGGTTGTGGGACAACAATCCATAATTTACTTTGCAGATGTCTCTGTAATTTAAGCAGCAGGCAGAAGAACCGCACAGTTGTAGATGCTCTGGGGAAAGGATACCCAGAGCCTTGTAAATCATGGTAACAATTATAAGCAACGAAAATTCATCTTCTTAACCTCATAAAGCAATATTGCAAAGCCAAGGATTACAATTTACTCTAGACATAATCTTTGTTGAGGGCTAAAGAGTGTCAACTTTTTAAAAAGCTTCTCTCAATTAACAGTAGCATCTACCACTTGAGAAGGCACAAACTAATGTTTTAAAACTGATTTTAAAAGAATTCCTGCTACTAAAGGAATCCTTAACGTTTCCTGCAAAAGAAGGGGAAAAAAAAAAGGTTGATACTTGGCTGAGCCCATTGTTTGATTCTAAGCCCTGGTCTGTTTTCAATGGTAATATTTATGAATATGTTTGAAAACTTTGCTTAATAGACATAACACAAAAAAGCCATTTACTTTTCCCATTGTAGGATGGTGGAGTCCTGAACAACCCTTTGCTTTGTTTGACTTCAGCTACTTTTTCAAGTATGATAAATATTTGACACAGCTACTCATTGTTATTAAAGAATAACCTCATAATGGAAAACCGTACCACATATTCAATCTGCTGAATAACCACTGTAAAGCCTAAATTTATCTGCTCTGCTTTGGAAATGTTGCCAGTATACCTGTAAATAAGTTCTAATTTATCCACCAATGTATTAAAAATATTTTACTTCTATACTCAGAATATAGTAGGGGGACTGAAAATATTTGAAAGGGAAAAGAATGTGGGAAATGTCATAAGGTCGTCCTTTCATAGTCTAACAAACTAAGAAAATCAGGGAAACAAGGCTTCTTGTCTTCTTTTTCTCTTTTATTTTTCTTTCTTTCTTATTTTTTTTAATATGTTATGCAACTCCAAATTCTAGACATTTCTATGGGGAATACAGAAAAGTACTGTTCCGCAGAGTCCTGTAGTGCATCAGTCATGATGATGACCAGATTTTCATAGAATCATAGAATCATAGAATGGTAGGGGTTGGAAGGGACCTCTAGAGATCATCTAGTCCAACCCCCCTGCTAAAGCAGGTTAGCCTACAGCAGGTTGCACAGGAATGCATCCAGGTGGGTTTTGAATATCTCCAGAGAAGGAGACTCCACAACCTCTCTGGGCAGCCTGTTCCAGTGCTCTGTTACCCTCACAGTAAAGAAGTTCCTCCTCATGTTCAGGTGGAACTTCCTGTGTTCCAGTTTGTGCCAATTGCCCTTTGTCCTGTCACTGGGCACCACTGAGAAGAGCCTGACCTCGTCCTCTTGACATCGACCCTTTAGATATTTGTAAGCAAATAGGTAGTACAATGAAAATAAAAGGGTGTAAGGTTCTTGTATGTTTGATTCAAACTAATGGAAAAGAACTGAAGGAGAATATGGAAATAGAGAATGAGGCTGTTTATGAAGCAGTAGAGTTCAGCAGAAGGAAAACAGCAAAAGTAAAATTATATACTTCCTGGAAGCAGATTTCAGTAAACTCAGATAACTGAAAATGTCCTAAGGAATGTAAATCTGAGGAGTTAGAAAAATTGGTAGTTCTTTGAATAAATGTTTTTAATAGTAAGAAGAAAGTGGTGAGGAGAAGAAAACCTGTCAACAGTGTTTATGATCAGTGTTTTTATTATTTCGTTCAGTCTTTTTCTTTTTCTGTGCTTAGTTCAGTGTTGTTTAATGCCAGTGACAATGGTACGAGATCTCAGATTATATAGATCATTTGGCTATTTTCATGTTGTTAGAATGTGATGAAATTTATCCCAGGTTACTTGCGGAGCCAACTGAATCTTTCTCAGACATATTACCTCAAACGTATCTCAGAAATTTTTCACAGAACATGAGCAAGATGGATGAAGTACTAGAAATTTGAGTAATAAATATAGTAAGTACAGGACACAAAAAGTGGAGACTGTGAATTATAAATTAATAATCCTAACAGCAATTCCTGGAGAAAAAAAAAACTATTTGTAATCTAGGCAGCATAAAAGAGTAACATTAAATATGAATTTGCCAGGAACAAATTGTATACTTTTGCAACAAGATAGTTGGACTTGTGGCTGTAGTAGATATCATGAACCATACGGTTAGTAAGATTTCTCATAAGGCCTTACATAATATGGTGTAGGCAAAACTATACAGTATATGCAAAGGCAGTAGGAAAACAACACATGGAGAGCAGTTACCAATTCTGAGCAGTCTGGAAGGATTTTTTTTTTGAGTGCCAATTTTCAGTAATTTGATTGTTAGTAAAATAAGAAGTATGATTACTAAATTTGTATATGAGATTTGGCTACTGAGACAAAGTATAACATCATCTGCAGATACCTTTTCAGATTGTTTATTTCCTTTAGACCAAATCATGTTAACATTATCCTTAGCATGACTGAATTTATATAGGCTTCAGCTTTTATTTTGCATGTCCTTATGAGTTGCCCTCTTAGCTACAAATAATGGATACATTTTGTGACCATTGCNTCAGATTGTTTATTTCCTTTAGACTAAATCATGTTAACATTATCCTTAGCATGACTGAATTTATATAGGCTTCAGCTTTTATTTTGCATGTCCTTATGAGTTGCCCTCTTAGCTACAAATAATGGATACATTTTGTGACCATTGCTCCTTCATGTTCTCTTTTGAATGTTTTTAAGATAGCCTTTAATAAACCTGTAGTCTTTGGAGTTGCCTCTTTCTGTCCTTTGATTCCAGATATTTATTCTGTCAGTCCAGTCCAGTCCTGTCCAGGTTCTGACACGTATGTATAGAATATTAAGTTAGTTTAGAAAACTAATTATTTATTCACAAGTCCATTCCATTATTATTATTCCAGAATACAGCTGCTTAAAGACCTTTGTATTAATTCTGGTCCTCCTGAAGTCTGCACTGGAGTTGCAAGATTTGAATAATCTATTTTCTTAATGATGGAATTGGAAAGGGGTGTACAAGCATTATTCCTGTGAGACTTACGAGTAATAACTTACAAAGAAATCAAGGCTATTTTGAAAGCAAGTATACTAAGTGTATGAAAACAGTTATAAAAATCTTTTTCCAGTTTTCTTGATTAAGAAAAGAAAAAAAACTTTAAACTGTCTGAAAATTAAATCCTTTGCATAGATCAGCACTACAAAACAAATTAATCTGTGGTCTAGCTTCATAGTTTTCAGTGGTATTTTGATGTGGNAAAAATCTTTTTCCAGTTTTCTTGATTAAGAAAAGAAAAAAAACTTTAAACTGTCTGAAAATTAAATCCTTTGCATAGATCAGCACTACAAAACAAATTAATCTGTGGTCTAGCTTCATAGTTTTCAGTGGTATTTTGATGTGGTACAGTGCTTTGAATATCTGGCTTCAATAACTTGGAGTAGTCAAGCTTTTGAAAATTATGAGATTTTGTATCTATTGGTTTTAAAAAAGCAAAAGTAGAAATATACGACGAAATAGGTAGACACATCTGAGAGTTGCAGTATAAATCCTAATATTTTCTTCAGTAGTTAGCATGATTAATTTACTGAGAGTTATCTTCCCCTTTTTTTAATTGTTGATTTGTTTACTGATTTTATTTTTAGATTATTATTTTTATTCTATTTTCAGATTATTATTTTTATTTTATTTTCAGATTATTATTATCATTATTATTATTTTCAGATCTTAATATGTTCTGTTGCATTAATGCTGTACTTAGTTAATTAGTTACTTCATTGCTTGTACTTTTGTAATTTGACAAAACATTTCTGATGACATTGGATAAGGGTAAGTATTGGATAGGGTAAGTACGTGCACTCGGTGCGTGCAGGTTGATG
>VZSC01011141.1:327-74138 GCA_013398225.1 Steatornis caripensis
GGGGGGTTGGACTAGATGAACTTTAAGGTCCCTTCCAACCCTAACCATTCTGTGATTCTAGAATTCTAAATTCCTCTTCATTCACAATGCAAGGACATACCTCTGCAGTGTATGGATTGCAGGAGAGAACAAATACTGCACGTACCCTTAGTCACTGTCTTTTGCAAAGAATGAGGTCAAAGACATTTTTAATTGCATTGGCTGCAAGTGCCTGTCCTGTCACACGGGCAAAGAACCACTGCATTAACAAACTGAAATAAAATCCCAAGACATTAGACAGGCTGTAATAGACACGCAACAAGTCCCAGGTCTGTTATCACAGATATTTCCCTTTTTCATTTGCCATGATCTGAATGTCATCACATTATTGTTCCACCTCAGGCCAATTTAGAAAGGAAGTTTTTAATTTGCACCACAGAAAGGAAGAAAGCTCAACACATCACATGTACCTGGCGAGGACTCATTCTCCGAGACTGGCAAAGTCAGCTCCTTCTGTGACTCCTCTTCCTCTTCCTCTTCTTCCTTTTATATTGCATTTCCCAAGAGAAAGCAGAAAAAAAGAAAGAAAATGCAAATCATTGANCAGTTTTTAATTTGCACCACAAAGAGGAAGAAAGCTCAACACATCACATATACCTGGCGAGGACTCATTCTCCGAGACTGGCAAAGTCAGCTCCTTCTGTGACTCCTCTTCCTCTTCCTCTTCTTCCTTTTATATTGCATTTCCCAAGAGAAAGCAGAAAAAAAGAAAGAAAATGCAAATCATTGAGCTGTTTCACAGAAAGAGATGGAAAATTTTGAATGGTACTAATACCACATAGAAACATGGATTACACAAAAAAATGTCCTTCATCAAACAGTCTTGTAATTCACGCCTAGCATGAAAGCAAGCTTCCTGACAGCATTGCGTCAGACACAACTTCCCTATAATGCTGCTAATACAGATGGAGAACGTGAAGCTCAGAAATCATGTGAAACCTCACAAAACCCGCCCAGCATTTGAATGGTAGAGCTGGCTGGAGATGAAAATCAGAGATTTAATCTTGACACTAAAACCCAGTGTTGCCTGTCTCGTGCTCCAGCTGAAGTCATCAAGCTTCTCTGTCCGTTTCAGAAGAGAAATAAAGTTTTACTAGAATTATTCAACTTTTCCTTATTAAAATACTAACTCCATTCATTTGAAAATCCCATTGCAGAAAATCCCAAATACAGAACAAAGCAAAACTCACACCGTTTTTTACTTCTGAGACTTTGACCCTTGCGAAGTGAATGTTTTCAGCATTCAGAGGAAAAATCTGGTCACAACTAAACTTCTGACTCACCATCTCTCAAAGTTTAGGTAAGGTAAGCCACCCAGTACTTTCTGCAAATTGATGTGTATTAGTAAAGGTGAGACCAAATGGCCTCTGATGCTGTCTGAGCAGTACACATACAGCTGCATTTGACAGGGTGGAAATAGCTTTGTTATTGCATTTTGCAGAATGTGAAGAACGTGGGACTTGAATGGTGGATCAGCATAGGATTGTGGAGGTGGGAATGCAAGTCAGCAGCTCCACAGCAGCCTTCTTCCACATCTTGGGCAAGCTGGCTCAAAAGGGATCCCTTTCTCCTCAGTTTTATCTGCCTCAAGTCTACGCTAGGTTTGCACTGTAGGCTCTAGAGACGAGCACCTCCAGCTGGTGACCTGTCCCATCTGAGAGAGTTACCTAAGGTAGGTGAGATGTATCTGGAGACAGTTTAGGATAGACACCAGGTGGGTCAAACACACAGGTGTCAGGTGTATTGAGTGAGATCAGACGGATCTTGCCATCTACCACGAGATAAATCAGTGGCGGGCACTGAACAGATGCTACATGGATGGAGCTTTGCAACTCTTCAAGACTGCAGCCAGATACAGTGAAAACTAGTCTGCAATTGCCATAGTGAGGTGCAATGGAAGAGGAGCAGAAATCAAGCTTTTTCTCTCAGCACTATCAAGTCTCTTGGGGTAATGCCCTGTCAGAAATGTCCATGTGATTTAAAAGTAGAAAAGGAGGGCCCATCGGAGAGATCTGGATGGAGGTTTGAGTGCGTGATAGAAGCAGGTTTCATGATGTTAGGCTGGAAGACAAATGTTATTCCAGGGAACTCAGAGCAGCTTTGACAACAGAGCCTGTAAATCTTCCTTGGTATAAATAATTTTCTTGTATTTAAAATACCAAGTGTGATTTTTGCCGCGTTACAACCAACAGCACAGAGAGCTTAACCTCGTGCAGCAAATATAGTCAAGCAGATATTCGTCGAGAAATTCAAAAAGGTGTGATTTCATCTGACCTATTGAAATGGACAAAAACACCATTAGCAGAGCTTTCTCAACAGCAACAGTAAAGGATGTACCATGGATCATTCATCACGTCAGTGTGTTTACCGGGGCACAGCCCAGTGGTCAGCCTCCAGACGGGTTTCACCCCCTCCTTCTCACACGCTTCCATCTCTCTGTGCCTCAGTTTTCCACCTGCAAGCAAAAACCCAACTGCCCTCCTGCAAGCTCTACACCGTGCATATTTGGGATATTCAGCGGTGAGCTGACCATGGGCTGAGCGTCAGCAATGCAGCCTGGAGGACTTGGCACTGGCAGTGACAAGATGCCATCCAGCTGCTGGCAAGCGAGGGAGGAGCTGCTGGTGCATAAAGCAGGCAGGAGATCATATTCGTCTTTCAGAGTAGTATTTCCAGATTAAATATAAGAGGGAAGCTCAGAGAGGTCAGAGACTGAGATTGACTTTCAGAACGATGCCTTTGACATCCAAAGAGGGAGGACAGGCTTATTAAAAATGCAGTGTGGATTGCAAATCTGTCACACACCCAAGCCACCACGTGGAGCAGGAGGATGGACGAGGTGGTTACGGAGAACCTGTTGACAACAACAGCCTCTCGAGTGACAGGTCGGTGAATAGTTTGCTGCTATTCAGCATTGTTTTGACAGAAAATACACAAAGCAACCGGTTGGGGTGGGGGCTGGGGGAAGGAGCAAATGTTCAAATATGACTGTGAATGAGAATTAAGCCCTGCATTTGCTTAGGAAAGCCAGTTTAGTGAGGTAGAATAGGGAGGGGAGAGAAGCACGGGGTGAGTCATGAGGGTGGAATGGAGGAGGTGGCAACGGCAATGATGGAGAGGAAGGGCAGGCAATGCCACTGGGACACGCTGGGTGAAGGCTCCACCAGCTTCTGCCATCTCTGTGTCTTTCCACCGCTGTGTCTGGAAACCCAGCACACTGGGTTTCACCTGCTGTACCATTTCTTAGCTGCAGTGAGTTTAATAGGTGAAAGCTGACAGTGTGCAGCACAAGAGTAAATGACAAGCAGGGGGCCACGCTATCTGCAGGTGAAGGTCTTGCGAGCCTCCACTGTTCAACTCGCCCTCGTCTTTCATCCCCAAGGAGATGCCTGATAGCTGCCCTGCCACCTTGTTGACAACACCATTAACTCGCTGCAGTTTGAACCTTCTCCATAGAAAGATCCGCAGTGGAAAATTCTTCATGTTCGGTGAAAATGAAAAAAACAACAGTATTCATCAGACATTGAAGGCAGCAACTCTGGAAATGTTGCCAACATGCCTCATGGGCATTTAGTTTGGGTTTGAGCTTATACATTAGTGAGTTATGCTGTAAGTGCTCTGATGTCATGTTATAAGTGACACTCTGTCTCCCTTTTTCAGGAAGCAGAAATTTCAGGCAGCGAAGTACCCAGGGGGATAGAACTCAGAAATCCTGCAAGATACAGCTCAGGATGCAGTGGGGACTTGAGGTAAGGGAATTATATTCTGTAAGTCTTAACTGCAGTACACCAAGATTTTTAGTAAGGGAGGCATTTATTGTAGCTGCAAGATGTAACATCAAAGTTGCAAGCAGATGTAACATCAAGGCATCCAGACAAATGTGGCTTACTACTAAATAGGGGCGCCACCTTCTCCTGGCAAAGTTTAATCAGACTGAAGTATCTCAGACTGATGGAGTGTTTCCTTTTTATGAGGGAACTGAAGAATATTTCCATTTCATATACTTGGAATTGGAAAAGGTTCAGAGAAGGGCATTAGGATGGGTGGCCTCAGGCAGCACAGCTGCACAGTGACACAGGAGAGAAGCCGGATGGGGGTTCCTGAATACAGAGAAACCGCCTCCCCCTCAGACCGTCCCTGAGCTGACTGCAGCATGTGGGGACACACCATATGCACCCACCTCTTCTCATTGTGAGTAAGTAAAAATTTCAACTTACACTGCACCAAAGAAATAATATCTGCTTAGAGCCAGATGCTGTGTCCAGCAACAAGGCATTTGAAACAGCACCGTAACCAGGGAAGTCAATATTACTTACTATCTCCGTTATTTACCCATTAAAGTTAGTACTTTGCACCTGCCATGCACTAGCACTGATGCTGCACCAGACACCAGCCTCTGCAAATACCCGAGCTGAATGCATCAGGCCATCTCAGGGAAAGAAAATCCTCTCTCTAAGTTGTGTCTAGGATCATTAAGAGCACGCCACCATCATCAGCTCACAGCGAAAAAATAATTGCAAAAAATGTCTTTGAGCTTCCCACTCCTGCTGAGATAGATAGATAGATAGATAGATAGATATAAAGGTAGTTGGAGGTGCAGCTTTAACATCTAAAAGAATGGTTCATTCCTAGTAAAGCTGCTCATGTGCGAGTGCACATCTAGGCACTTGAAACAAAAAAGCTGTTGTTAAACCTTTTTAGGACTCAGCAGCCCAGTCTTGCGTGACTTTCTCCATGCACCTCCTGGGATCACAGGGCAGAGTGACCCAGTCCCAGTGCATCGCTCTGCTGGGAAGATCTTTTCCCTTCCTTATTTTCTGTGGCTGCTTCACATGTCATTTGTCTTCCACTGTCAGTGGGATCATGGTGCTGGTGGGAGTTAAGAGCAATGCAGGACTTATTAGTCAGGAGCTGCTGGGGGCGACTGTCATTTTTCTGATCTTTGCAGAATTAATGCATTTTTATATCTATCAGAAAAGCAGTTGCTTCAGGCAGTAAAGGGAAGCTAGAAGAGAAGCTACATACTCCCTGTCCATAAGTGCTGTGAATGTCTTCTCAATGCCAGCTTCTGGTCCCAGGACCCTTCTGAGAGAAAGGAGTATGCTCATGACCCTGGTGCTTACACCAAGTAAAGGTTTAGCCTGGCTTGGGTCCCAGATAAACTTTCCCGATGGAGCGAAGATTATAGAGGCTGCAAGCACTAAGCCCTGTGTCTCACCTCGCAGAGAGGGCCATGCGCCCAACCCAAAACTGGGGTCCCGCACCCGACACAAATAGATCGGAAAACGAAGGAGGACAGGCAGTACATGAGCGGTCCTCCCTGTTAGTAGTGGGCTGATAAGCAAGGGATGATGTGGTTAATGACACACCAAGGGGATGAGCTAGCGTCTTGAATGAAAGCAGTCATAGGCAAGAGCCATATTTATGGGTGTACAGGGCAAGGAACATTTCATACATATTTCAGCACTTCCAAGATAAAAAGAAAAGGTTTTCTTACTGGCCTTCTGGGATAGATAAGAGGATTTATAATAGCTACATTTCTGGCCCATAATCCTTAGAAATGTGTGTATTTGCTTCGCATGCCAACTACGACACAGAGACAAGCTATATGATCAGCTTCTTCCATTGTGTAATTTGGGCTGTAATAATTACAGCTGATCTTTCTGTGTTTCTCCTTGTCCCAGCCGAACATGCAGCTGTACCACCCTGCAGAGAAATCATCATATGGCTGAGAGCCGACGACGGTTCTGGTGGTGGAGTGCACATCTCTCACACCAGGAGTTGGCTGTTTAGCACTCCCTCTCTTCTTCTGACCCACCTCCTCTAGTAAGTAAGTCACCTCTGGCTTTCCACTGCCACAACTGGTTTAAATTCAGTGCCACCCTCCTCAAAGGAGAGTCATTTGGGGATCTATCCAACAGGCACTCATCAACTCCATGCCTATCCTGCAGCACAGCTCTAACTCATTATAAATTTGGGCAGAGGTTTGACATGAGGGCAGAGCCCTGGGAAGCAGAGCCCACTGTTCTCCACGAGCTGGCCCCGCAGAGAGACAGAGGCTGGAAGAGCTTTGCCCAGGTGAGAAGCATCTTCAGCTGCCTCTTATAATCATGCGTTAAATACAAACCTGAGGTTGCGGGAGACCTGCCAGCAACAGACCAGAGATCATGCCTGGCCAGAGGGCTTCTTTGCTTTGGCTATCAACAGTTTCTTTTAGCCCGAGACATGAGCTAGATGCTCCCTTCCCTGTGCATCAGCATGAGTGGTATTGGTATGCAGCATGGAGCTACGAGAGGCTATAGAGTAAATAATCCTTCCCCAAGCTTTGCTGCTTCAGACCTGCTGGAGCAATGGTATCTGTGCACACAGCAGGACAGCTGCAAGCTTGTGCACTGAAACATTTAGATGAACGTGCTCTGTTTTTTTCAGAAACAAAACAAAATCTTACCTTAGCATCTCTGGGAAAAGCAGCCTGGCAAAAAGCATCTGGCTTGGCAAGACTGGAGCTTCTGAAACAGCGGCTGGGGTTAGCTCAGCAATGCTGGCAAAGCTCTCCTTGAAGACTTCAGTCAAGCAATGCTGAGGAAAATGGGCATCTCATGCTGAGCTTCACACACCATGCAGGAGCTGGTGGTGTCTGTAGATTTACAGGACCAGGCAATAGACAAAGGAAAGTGTTGCTGCCCCTGTGCACCGTGTTTCTAAGGTGATTCCCAGGGACATCTTGTCTTAGGTCTTTCTGTGCCTACTTATCTAGAAGGGTGTGAAAAAGAGGGTTAAAAAAGTGTTCTGGAAATAAAACTTGGAGTATAAAACTTATGCTGTTCAGGTCAGCCTAACTAAAAGATGGAGAAGAAGCTGGTCAGAGAGACAAATGCCTGGGAAAAAATATGGGCTGTGTGGGGTTCACTGTGTGGGAACCACTGGATAGGTTTGTTTCTCTTCCCAGAGTCATTCCTTTGCTCCTTTGGGGTTGCTCCTTGGCCCTGTGGGATGTGCTAACAGCATCCACTCTTCCCCTCCATGGGATGAGGGCTGTGCCCCTCTCCCCAGACCAGATTTGGGTGTGTTTCAGGCTCATGGACAAAGACCTGATAAGATTCAGAGGCTGGAAGATGAGGCTGGATAAATTCAGTCTCGCAGTCACGCATCATGCCCTGGCAGTGCTCACTGGAGAGGTGCTGGACTCACCTGTCCCTCTCAGACCCAATAAGAAGTATTTTTTTAAAAAGACCAAGGCCTGTCTTAGAGGTTAAAACAGATGATCTCAACCTGGTGGCTCCTGGCATCTACCTGTGATACAGGAGTAAATTTTATATGTCACGACATGCATGTCCAGTGGGTTCCTGAGATGTGGGCCAACTCTGGAAAGGACACCTCACCTAGGTCGCACATGTTGCAAAGGGAGCCCAAGGATGTGGTAAGTGGCAGATGACTCACCATCCCCTAAGCTTGAACAAAGGATTGCTAAACCTTCCAAATTCACCTCTCCAAGCCCAGGTCAAGGGGAAGCAGACACGATATGAGGACTATGGCTCTGGCTGGGCTTCCAGCTTCAATCACCACCTCTTTCTGAGATGCTGTCGCTGCTCAGAGACAGGTCACAGCAGTTTCCTCTCGGCAGAAAATCTGCCTTTGTATCTCTCCAACTCAGACTGTGTCCCTTTGGTCCCTGACACAGAGCAAAACCCACCCAGTCTCCAGGGATGAACGTAAAGCTTGGAGAAAGCTGTGGGATCCTGAAAAAGCCATTGATAACAGGATGCACAGGAAGGCTGGAGGATGGGTGTTCACATACATGCTGTCTGCCATATGTTTTAACCGGCCACCAGACCAGCAGTGAGCACTTGATCTCACAGATGGTTTGCTTCATCCCGGACAAGCCATGGGGGACATCACACCCACCAATACTTCCCAGCTTCCGCTCCCAGGCTCTCCTAAATCCCAGCAAGAAACCCCACTGCCCTTTCACACAAACGCCTGGAGATTAGCAGCTGCCCTCAAAATGTCCACATCCTCCTCTGAGAACTGCCAGAATTACTCCTCCTGAGGAGAAAGGATTTTCTGGCTCATCCTGACCAAGTCCCTGAAGCCTGACACAGACACAAGGTCCAAGTGTCCCTTTCATAGACGCTGTCTTTGGAGTGGCAGGAAGGTGCCACTCTGAAGGTGACTGGATCCCACATTTACAGCATGGACCATCACCACACTGAACTCCAAATAATTTAGAATAGTCTATGAATTGCTTATGAAAACTTGAATTTGCCCACAAGGACCACATCAAAGCCAAGCCAGTTTCCTTAACCCAGGACCCAGTAGGTGAGGTGCAGCACCAGCCATTTGTGTTGGCTCCCCACCATCTGAATAGCTCTCCACAAAGAAGGGGAAGAAGGATGAAGAGATGGGGAGGAGACCTACCTACCCGTATCTGGCTGTTTTATGGATTTTCTGCATCATTCAGATAAATTCTGGAGAGCACTGGAGCAAAGTGCTCCGTAGTGTCTCTGGATCTGGGTTTCATGACAGCCAACTGAGCTGCTGGAACCCTACATCACCAAAATGCAGATGCCCCACTGGAGTTCACTGCTGGTTGCTGTCCCTGTAGCTGAGCTTCAGGCCCCATGGGACTAACAGAAGTTGTAGGAATAGTCTCATTTTGCGTGTCAGATGTAATATCTCCTACCTTCAAAATGATGGAGAGAGGAGTATGTCTAATCCAGACTGGCACCATTTGTATGGTTTACCTTGCTAAATGCATATGTAAGGACTTTGATCAGGATTACAACTGGCTTTATTGACATCCCTGAGAACGTCCCCAGGCAATTGCTGTCGGGACCTAATGATAGTCAGTCAGTTCCATGATCCATCATAGACAACTTTCCTTCAGACTGATGAAGACGTGAGAGGTGTCAGAACACGTGCAACAGTGGAGCTGGTGTTGCAGCTCGCAGGGGCCAGGCTGTGCCCATCAGAAGGATGCATTTGGCTATCCAGAGATTGGCCTTTGTAGGCTCAAGGATGCCTAGATCAGGCGTTCACCTTATGCTGAGGATGGGTCATTAACACATGAATTCTGCGTATCATCATGCCTGCATGACCTCCCCTCCCACCCAGTTCGTAGCAGACCTTTTTGGGCTGGAAGTTACAGATATCAATGAACAAACACACCGTTCTCAACACGATGAACAAAACAGCTGGATTTACTGGGCTAGGCATAACTGAGTTTATTTCTATGCATATAAAACTTGCTATAAACTCAAAAAAATCTCATCTCTTTCCCTCAACAAAAAAGTCTTGAAAATTTTTAGGAAATACTCTCCACTTTGACCTCATGTCAGGAAAAATAATGAGCCTTGAGAAATGAGTTTTACAAAACCCTAAAACATGCAGAAATTGGGGAGAGACAGGAAATGAGAAGAGGCACCATGACTGTTGCTTTGCTCATTAGCATGTAAGAAGTTAACAGCATCAGTACACTTACACGTTAGCCACTGTTGCAAGGCTTTGCACCTCTTCATAGTAACTGGTGACTAGGCTGAAGACTAACCAAAAATTATGGTCTTCACAATGCAGAGGCAGGCTCCTAAATGAACGTGTTTTAGGAGTGCTGAGCCACTGACTTTGTCTGCCAGACATGTCAGCTGGCTCCTTACTTTTTTTGTGAAAGGCTTAAGGACTACATATGGACTTGTCGCAATACCCACCAGAGACCACCAATATCACCACCTGTCTCAAACAAGAATGAGCACTGGTCTCCCTGGTCACCCACCTCCTCCGCCCAGAGGTCTGCAGTCCATTTTGGAGCAGTAGAAGTCCTGTGGTGTCACTTGACCTTGCCTTTTCTGCAGAAGAAGTTGGTGCCAGCAGTGACACCTCCTTACACCTCTGTGTTTAAGGGAAACTCTGTCCCATAATCTGTCTTCATTCTTACATTCAGCGTTTTTACGCTGCCAACCACGCAGTCTTGTGGTGGGACAAATTGCTCTGAAGACACTCCGTATGCGGTCTGCCGCTGACACTGACTCCCATGTATTGCCCTCTCCAAAGGCTCCAGCCTCACCTCAGGGTCAGAAAACAGCTACTGGGCCACACGGCCATCCATCCTCACCCAGGCCAGAGAGGTTCTTGAGAAGCAAAGATTCCCCTGGTGTTTAATTTAGGGTGAGGGTTTAAGGCACGTTTTTCTTTAAACAGTGCAAGTCACTCAGCCCAAAAGCATGTGGGAGCCAGAGGCTGTCCTTGGCTTGGGGATTTCAGCTCTAGAAAAGGCTTCCAGATGTTACAGGTTGTATGTACGCTGCCCGTTGCTGTGGAACCTGAGCTCTTTCTGCATAAAATCAATGGCGAGTCAGTGGGGAGTTTCCTGGACTCTTGTTCCCTTCTCTTTCTTTTTTAAAATATGGAAATCTGTGTATAGAAACAAATAATATTTCTCCAAATTATATTTGAAGAAAGTTTTTTGATTTTGAAAGAATTCACTTCTCACCTCATTTATTTTTTGGCTGGTAGAGTTACAAGGCTAGCAGCAACGCCAGCACCACAAAGGGTCATCTTTACGGTAGGAAGGCTTTTTACAAAGAGGGGAGGTATTTTATGGGGATTTAAAGCTGGTCAAACTGGTCTTGCTTGATCTCTTCCTGTAGTTTGCTCCCTCTTGCTGTTTACCTCCAGCAAGAATGCTTTGTCACTAGCTCTCTCCAGCCTTGCCCTGGGCTTTGTGATCAAATGCTGAAGCCCATATAAGCAGCTTTTGTACTTTCTGCCTGGAAAACCTCTTTGTCTCCTTACAGAAACATTTTCTCACAATTTCTTTGGGCAGAAACTGCTTTCCATTTGAAATAAAAGCCTCACTTTGTCTGTCTCTAAGCCTCTTGATGGAGTTAAAATGCACTGGATGCATCAACAATTCTTAATTCCACCTCAAGATAAAGAAGGCCTCTCAAACACTTAACACTAATGTCTCAGCTTGGGATCATATTCCAGTCTCCATCTTTTTTTGTCAAAAATAGAAAGTCATTCTTGGTCTTCCACCCTCTAGGTCTCAAAGGTGGCCCTGAGAGTAGGCTTGGTTTGCAATTTTTGTGTATTTCTAAACCGAGAAAGAAACCTTTTGCAGATACAAACTGAATGAAGGGGACGAAAAGAGATTTCTGGTCTTATAATAAATACAAGGGGGAAAAAAAAGCAAAACCTTGCTGGGGATTTGGCATTTTATAAGTTTCTTGCAGGATGTGGGAAAGTTTTGAAAGCTCTTGCTTTTGGATTGGTTTGGGGCAAAATCAAATTTTGCTTCTTTTTATTTCTGAGGAAAAAATACCCACCAGAAAGACCAGGATTTTCAGACTGCTCATCCACAGCCAACTTGCTGCTACAACACAGTGCATTCCCTGTCTCAATTTGTTGATTTCTATGTTTTTTACTATAACAGTTTCTGTGTTTCCTGCAATATTTGCTTCTGTGCTTGCAAAAGGACACATGAAAACTCCTGGCTATGGGCTGATCCCACTCCCCAAAGACACAATTTACTGACAATTGCCTGGAAAAGCCATGCTTTTAATAATGGTAGAGTGGCCAAGGCCATGAAGAGAGTAGAAGTAGTTGGAGAGATTAAAGCTATGCGTCATTACTTTGGGAAATTAAGGCGACAAGAGGCTGCAATGGAAGGTATTGCTTAATATTTGTGCAAAAGAGAAATCCTTTTATATCCATTTTCTAACACATTTACAGCATTGTGATGAGTTTTCCCCATATCAGAAAGGGACGATAAAGCTCACAAAAATCAATAGAGAGTCAGTTCAGTGACAAAGAGGAGTAACCCACTGTGTTATGCATGGCAAATAGCTCAAGCAAAACAGGCCCATGAGACATGGCCAGGTATTTGTCACTGACGAGCCTGGTGAAAGCTTTCTTTGCATAAAGGAGTGGGACAGAGGCAGAGCAGAGGAGATGCATCCAAAAACTGTCAGCAAAATGTCAACGCAGCAGTTACGCCAGAGTTTCTGGACAGAGGGAAGAGGAAATTTAAGATGGGAGCTGGACACAGGCAAAGGGATGAGCTAGGTCTTCCTACCTGCACATAGCAGACACACGTATACTTTTCTATAGAGGACACAAAAATAAATCGTGTTTATCACAGTAACAGTATTTGCACAATTTTTTCACAAAGAACAAGTCATGCAGGCTTCCCTCCACATCCCCAGACATTTATTCCCACTTCACATTAAATAAGCCTACGGATAGCCTTCATAAGTTGATTTATCTCCTTAGAAACATATTTTCTGTCCCCAAATGGTTATGCTTCTCTGCTTGGAGAGAAGATAAATTAATCTTTTTAGGAAACACTCTGGGGATCATTGGGAAGTGTTCAAACATACATTGACAATTCAAACACGTTATCTTTTTCTGTCCATGCTAAATGAGCATCTCAGCGTTGATCAACTCTTGTCCTTCTGCTGAATAGACCTTTACTGGCCTTGGTGATGCCCCACAGCCTACATCAGCCATTTGCCAAACTTGGGGCAGAAAAGGTGTCACAGACCAAGAGAGTGATCCTCAGCAAGACATTTTAGAAACAATAAACTTGAAGTGATAAGAGCTCAACCTGTTTTAACCACAGCTTGACCAAGAGATAGCAAAGCTGGCTCAGCTGCTTGCTACATGTGCATTCATGGTGCTCTGCCCCAGGAAGCAGAACGCTGCAGAAGGTTGTGCTCTCTGTTTCTCCAGGGCTAAACCACTGTACAAGCTGAGCTTCCCACCTACAGCTGAGCTAAGATCTTCAGTCTCTGAAGAATGATAAGACTGGTCACTAATGGACTGGCTACCTGCTAGCATTTCTTTGACTCTCAGAATGCAAAATTTAAAATATTACAGTTTTTTTCTTTAAGTATATCTGTCTCTTTTATGCAATATTTGCATTGCATTATTCTTTACTTTCACTGAAACACGCTTAAAGTCTTATCCTTGGGATGTTTGGTTTCTGGGGACAGTTTCCTTCAACTTCCATTGCACCCCACATCACTTCTGGTGATCCCACCAGCGCACAGCTATATTTGAGAGATTTGGATATGTAAAGAGCACAGCCCAGAACATAATTTGCTCAAATAAACATATTCCCCCATCTTCTCACCCTTACTGCATCTGAGTGGCATTGGTGCTCAGAGAAGATGCTGCTGGATGCCATTACCCAGTCCTGCTTGGCACAGCCACCTGACCAGCTGAGACCACCCGTCGCTGCCTCCCCGTGTTTATATCCTTCATATGTTTGCAATTGAGGTAATCTGTAGTTGAAGGGCCGAGGTGCAAGAAATTGTTCCCACGCTGGCATCCCACATGTGCCAAGATTTATATCACCTGTGGAACTGGATTTGCTGGATGTACTCAGACACTGACCACTTCAGGAGAGCTCACAGACTTCAAGGGTGAAGCAGCCTACAAAAAAACCTTTAATTGGGCACCAACATGAAATGAAATTCAGCCTCATTCATGGTAAACCTAAGGAGGACAGGTTGTCATTGTACCTGCTACAGTTAAAGGACACCACTATGTATGTCCCATACCTAGCAAAGGCAAGCAAGCAAGTTTCCATAAAGCACAGAATAGAGTTGAAAGCAAAGGGGAAGAGGAAGGGGAAAGCAAACCCTCATCAAATCCTCATTTATATATTTGCACTTCATGTAGCAATATTGCCAGATGACTGAGACATGAGACCAAGTTGTGCAATCCTGTAAAGGGCTTTGCAATAAAAATCGAGAAAGCAGAACCTGCTAGTTTCTGTGCTTACAGCCAGCTGCCAAACACCCAGGACTGGAAAAGGTCCCACATCAGGGTCATACCTGCCTAATCTCAGGCCTCTGACATCCCAGCATATATTGCAGGTTATTCTCTGAACTCTCAGGAGACCTACAGCGAGGAGCCTTTGGGCTCCCTCTTCCCTGGGAGTGGGTTGTGCTCTGGGACACCCCGGACCCACTCATTCCTCTCCCTTCTCTAAAAGTCCCCTTTGCCCACACTGCTGCCCCTGGGCTTTTGCAGGGGTCAGAGTCCCTGTATCAGCTGCAAACCAGAGATCTCAGCACATTAACTGCACCAGAGAAGCGGAGGAACATGAAACATGCAGAAACAGAGGGATACAAGCTCTGTGTCGCATGACGTTGCTCCCGTGCTCGATGCGGGGAGCACCGGGGATGTGCCGCACAGCTTCCAGGCAGGGTCACAACCATGATCCCCTAACTGACTGCCAACGGGCAGCAAACTGCCTTCACCCAGTTGCGCAAGCGGATTTAGTGGATTAGCAGAACTTGGGTATTTGGGTAGGAGGGGTCCCTTCCAGCAGAGCTGGTGGGGCAGGGGAAGGGAGGGGTGGCAAAGCTGCAGTCGTCTCTCTTGTTTCTTAATTGAAGTTTATTTTAAAAGCAAACAAATGTTTGCTCATATATTTTCCCTTCTCCTTCCAGCCCTTCATGTCACTATTAAAAGGGAGGAAATGGGTGGAGGGGAGCCGTGTTTCATTTCTCAGTTTGATGGAGAACTCAGAGGCTTTAGAGAATTACAGGTGACTGTGGGGGAAACACTTTCAAAAAAATGGGTTTTGTTGTTAGAAAAGTCAAACCAGACATTTTCCCTTTGCCAGGAATTAAGGTCTTAGAGGACCCCTGGACCTACAGGTCACCCATGGACCAGTGTCCATCCCAAGGCCAGGTGTGTGTGAGTGGCTGATGCAGCACAGGTACTGTTCTTGTGTTGCGTTCGCTGGATATATCAGATTATAGAAGCAAAGCTTGAAGTCTTCAGCACTGTCCTTCCCCCTAACTGCCTCATGATGGCTTTTAAAGTGCTGAGCAATGTTTATCATCTCCCAGTAAGTCCTTTTCCAGAAGGCAGGAGCTAAATGCTCTTGCAGCTGTTCTCATGCTCCCTCGCAGCAGGGGAACCGTGGAGACTTTTTTTTCCGGCTCATTTTTCCCTTTGTAACACTCAGATGATTTCCCTCAGGCTATGGCAGTGGAAGGGAATAATGCTGCTCTGGGATGGCAGAGGATGCTGTGTGCATGTGTCCTGCAAGTGAAGCTGCAAAGGAGCGGGGAGGCTCAGTGCCTTTGGATCCCTGCACACCATCATCCAGCCTGGTGTGCCTCTTTGGCCGGGAAGCCTCTGTGTGGGGATGGGCCAGCTGGGACGTGGGATGAGCGTCCCGCTGAGGGCATTGTCTCCTCGTGCCCTGTCACCCTCTGTACCATGGGGTGGGAAAGATGCTGACATCATTGCCCGGGACTTGCAGCTCCCAAGGGAAATCAGAGCAGCCCAAAGGCTCATCCAAATCAATCGTAACCACACACTTGGATGTGTGTGAGTACAGATTGCCTGCGAAGAGAGGGAGAAGCCCGTCCTGTGAATATATGAGCACTACAGGGCAACGTAACAGCAAACGTACATGCCAGAGCTAACTACAATTTATTGGAAAGTGCTTCCAGCCTGAATCTTCATTATTTTCTGGACCTTCCACCAAGACACTAGAGGTCTCAACTGACACAGTAATCCAGATGTCACTTGGGTCAAAAGGCATTGCAGCAATATCAGCAGAATGGCCAACATGGACAGTACATCACAGGACATGAACTCCTTGAGGTTCCTCGCTTTGCTGTACAGACCGTGTGTAGACACCACTGGTGTACCACCAAGCAGATCGCCCTGTTTAGACATGGGTTCTCCAGCACCCTTGGTGACTTCCGGGTTTTCCAAAGTAACAGACAGAGCAGGAGGCGGGGAGTGGACATCCCTGCGCAGCCCTGCCATGTGGATTACACTCCCAGTCCTATTTTGCATTTCCCCTGTGACAGTAAAATGTACCACATACACGTGAATGTACATGTTCCACCTGCACGGCTGTTGGCTCCGTTCCCTTTTCCCATGTTTCCCAATGGTTTTGCTTATGCAATCACACAATACCCTTCCTGCATTAACATCTGAGGTCTTGGCTGTAAAACTCAAAGCAAAAACGTCTTTGCCTCCTGCTCCTCACACCTTTACAGCTCCCCATCTCCCTCTTCTCCAATGCAAACCTCCCACAATGGGGTCCCCTAGCAGACATTTCCTCTTTGGCCCATGGGACATACTGGGTCTCTTTTACGTGTTCCTCGATGGGATTCTCGACCCCAGTGTACCCCTTCACCACTCCAGACTCCTGGAGATCCTCTGCCATCCATCTGTCCCAGCCCTATGCATCCAGTGATATTCTATTCTTAGAATAATTAAAAGAAAAAAAAAAAACAAACAAAACAGAACAAGACACATAGCCACCAGAAGCAACCTTAAAAAGTCTTTGGTTACTTTTTCTCAAGAGTCCGGTAATTCAGATTCTTCTACATCTCACAAAACTATGTGAGCTAAAAATACGTGACCTCTACAAGGGGAAATACATAAATCTGTCTCGCCTCCACAAGTCACCAAACTTTCAGGGTAAAGAGCATTCTGCAGTCTCCGGTTTATTTTTCAGCTTCATTTCTGCAATCATAAATGTCTATTAGTTCTGAAAAACTGGAATTGAACTGCACTTTGGAAAAATTGTGACATGCTATAAACTAGGTTCAGATTAATGTACAACTTGGTCTGCTCAAAAGTGCAAATCACTCATGGAATGTTGAAACATTCAGATAAATATCTTAGAAAAGTAAGTATCTTCCTTTCATGGCTGGTGCTTGGCTATTAATGAGTTACTTAGTGTAATATCTGTGGTTCTTGGCTATTAATTAGTCACTCAGATAGATATGGGTCACTGTACTCTCATCCCAAAAGAGTCTTGCTTTAAATCTGTTATGATCTTATGGATAAAGTCTTCTCCAGCCTGCTCTGTTCTTGTTGTGAAAGTTTGACCAAACTGAAGCCATTTAGCAAGTGCCCCCATTCCCTATGGAGCACACTCTCCACTGTGAGCTCTGGTTGATGACCAAGCACAAAAGATACCGAGGTCCATGGGTACCCAAGCCTGCAGAGCCTGACAAAGCCTAGCTAAGCCTTGGTCATGGAAAGTGCAGTGAAATGTCAGCCCTGAAGAAAACCCAATTATTTCCCACAAGTTGGAAGAACAGGCTGGTGATCTTGTACAGTCAGAGGTGGGCTGGAGAGAGACCTGCCAGACCAAATCTCTGCATGCAGCAGTGGCACATGGGTATGCCAGGCTGGAAAGACCCTGTGGGTCATGAAGCAAACACCTCCAACCCCTGCTGCAACCCTACACTAAGGGATGGGCCAGCCAGGAGCAAAATGGCAGTAGTCTCTATGCCCTTATTTCTGCTGGAGCTTGGTAGCACTTTTGGGGGGAAAAGGGATGAGATCTCTATCAGCAAAGTAGCTTCAACCATTCTAACAATAAACGTGTTGTCTAGCAGAAAAGTCCTATGGGAAGCATTCAGTAGAGCCTTTTGGACAGGATAGGGGAAAACCAATGAGGGCTCCAATGTGAATGAGTTTTGGGTTGGATTTAGAAGAATAGTAAAAAGTGCATGGAAGAGGCCTGAACCCTCTCGCTAGGAACTTGGACTGCCATAATTTTACCGCAGTAAAGTGAAGTCTTCTAAGCAGCATTCAAAACAAAAGCATTGAAATCAGCTGCCACGGTGTGCCTTACTGTTTTAGACTATTGCTCATCCTCTCCCCATGTGCAACCAGAGCTCTGTAGTAAATGTGGTCAGGCTGCTCAGCAGGAGAACTGGGGACAGCCAAGAGCAATGCCAGCGCCTGCGACACAGCACAGTGTGAGGCAAGGATGACATCTGGGTCCTGCATGGTCTCGTAACCCACAAAACAGTGACCACAATCTAGGGGAAGAGGGAAAGCTCCAGAGAGGGATGGCTTAAACTCATGATGGATACACCCTTTCTCCCTAAATAAGCAACAGCACTGAAAGCCACAAGGTGAGCTTCAAAGATACGAAACAGGTTGGGACGAAGCTTTTCTCCACTGCTGTCATAGTGTTAGCATTGCAACCATCCCTTGTACGTGACCCAGTCTTCACGACGGCACAAGGATGGCAGTGTCAGGGCAGGAAGAGGGAGAGGATGGACTGCCCTTTGTGGTGTCATGCTGGCGTGTAACAAATTTGATCTCGAATTTATGCTGCATGAGCCTTGAAGGATGGTTTCTCAGCCTCAACCACTCTGTCTGTTCCCTTGCCTTGTTGTAGCCCTGTCCCTAGAGCTTTGTCTAGCCCAGAATTAGGGCTATCGTATTTCTAGCTGAGATTTGCCAAGTGGAAAACTCCCCGTGATCATTTGGGAACCACCTGATGGCACAAGTACAGTGCAGGGAGGATGGGCAGCTGCAGCAGCGGTGTCTTGGACTCCCAGAACACAGCTCAGAGAGCTTGCGCTTCTCTGCTGGCATTAGTCAGGAAAATGAGCCAAAGAGCCTTGAAAAACTCTTTCGTCTTTAATTGTAAGCGGTGTTGGTAGAAATATGATCTAAAAATGTTCTGCTTTCACAAGATGCAAACAACACGCACAGCCCTACGACGTCTTAGTGGACAAGTTTGTCACGTTCCCCTTTATGGCCATGTTTCTTCTCAGCAATTTATCCCCAGCTTTGCTCCAGCCCCCTTCTGTGCAGGTGGCACATGTGGAGGCCGAGCTATACATCAGCTGCAGAGCTGGAGGCTGAGTACAGCATGTGACACAGTAGGAAGCATGCAAAAATGCGGACCACAGAAATGATATCTGGAGAAAGACATCCCCATGCTGAGGTTATATTAAAGCCTGTGAGCCAGGAACGGCCCATACAATGTGCATGTTGGGGGAGGACACAGCTGCAGTGGGAACAGGCTTGTTAACATTGCATGACTCACTAAATACACGTTACACTGGGTAGTTGTAATGGAGAGAGGGTTACCTCCTCCTTTATTGCCCCAGGAAACCCACCTTTGCTACCCATGTGCAGGAATACAGGGAGTTCGTGATAGAGAGGGTTTAGGGACTCCCTGTGCCCCCTTCTGCAAAAACATCACTACCTGTCCATGGCAAAGAGACACCACCAGCCCCTCTCGCATGGGCTATCTGTGAATTTACAACTTCATAGCAGTATAAGGGCAAAGTGGTGACGTGCTGCTGCACTTGGCCGCTGGCCGGGCTGCTGGGTTTGGGTCCCATCACACTCAGCCCACATTCTCCATGCTCTGGTTGCAGTCAACACCAGTCTTTCTCTTGACCTTGGTCCAGAGATTTTCTGGTCTCTGTTTACAAAACCCTCTGAGGGAAGCGGGACCTCACTGTCCTGGACCAGGACCAACACCGGCATGTCCCTTCAGCCCATGGTTCACAATCAGTTTAAGACAATCTAAGACCACATTGTCAACCAGAGGTGTGGTCCTGCCTACTCCCTGCCCTGGCCACATGCCCCTGCTTGCTCCCTTGCGTCAGCACAACTCATTGTGCAGCTACCAGCAAGTTGGATCAGCTTGGTGGGTCATTTTTCAGCCAGATTAACAGGTTGACCTGCCTCACCATGAGGTTTCACAGCTGCTAGCCTGGCACAGTGGTGGTGGCAGGAATGCACAGCCAGGGATGGGGTGGGGAGGGAAGGGATGGGGAAGCAGGATTGCCCCTTCTGGCACCCAGGCAGAGCTGGATTGGCTTGAACTACTTGTGAAAACCCACTTTTAATTTTCCCTTTGGTAAATATGAATAATTCCCTTTTAATGGGGAAGTTGTGAGGCTTCATTGTGTTTCGAAGGCACTGTAACCACAGCGTCTTTCTGCAGATCATAACTGAGTTAAGTGTGTTGAGCAAATAATATTTCAGCTGCTAACAGTCAAGTCAACAGCAGGGTGATCACGATCTAATCTTCTATTTCACAGGGGGAGACCACGCTGATATTTTACAAAGCCTTTTTCATCACAATAGGATTCCCTCAATGAAAGGCTCACAGGTGTGATTTTTGGCAGGCAACAAACAGTTGCATTCCTATCAAACTTATTCTGCTTTCCAAGCACAAATAGCATTCAACTCCCATTCAAGAGAATTGCTTTCCAGAAAAGGAAGGTGTTGCCTTCCCGTGAGTTCAAGGGCCCATCAGGAATGTGGTGGTTAGGATGCTGCTAACAAAGCATCCTTCATTACAAAGGAACAATTCCGAGTAGATAACCAAGCAAAAATGCCTACGGGAGGCTAAAAAGAGCAGAATTTGGGAAGGAAGGAGAGTAAATTCAGGCATAAGCAGTGAGAAGAAGGCTGCTTCTCCCTTATTCTTTTTGCAGTAGCTGCATCAAAAAACCACGCTTCTTAGCTCTAAGCAATGCCCCTTTCAAAACCAATGGAGTAAAACAGACATCTCTTTCAAAGACAAGCTGAAACATTGCTGAATTTTCTTGTTGATCTTTGAAGGTATATTACCATATAATAGTCAGTGGCTATGCTCCTTGGAAAATTAGATTAGACGTGCATAAAAATTCCTTCTGCCCCTTTAGACTATTCATTTTGTCATACGGATTTCTTTCAAAGTGCCTGCTTTTTAGTACATCAAAATTCTAAAGAGAGACAGTGATTTCTAATTCTCTAGAGGACTTTACATGGCTACACCAGCAGAAATAAGCAATTTTATCCCACAGGGATGCAGGATTGTTGTCAATGAGAGGCTTTCAATGTGCGAGATATAAAGGACGGCAGATCCTTTCCCAGGATCATGAAGTGAGCAAGCCTTTAACAGTCAACTACGGTCTGATTTAAAATATCTCATGATGAAATTAATTTCTTGGGTGTTTTAGTATTGAATTCCTTGCAGAATTTATGTAAGCAGTGGATTGAGGCCAACGGGATCATCTGAGCCTGCAGACTGCCTGCTGGGACATATCCCGGGTTAAGGCAGGAAGACGGAAATAACCAAAGGATGGAGCAGTCTTCCCGTGCAAATGGGATTTGCCTGGGATTCTCACCACTGATGCAATGTCACTCTGGAGGGAATTCATTCACCCCAACTCTTTTAGGACAGCTTCTTATCCTTAGGATATGCTGGGGATGACCTCAGGAGACACAACGTTAGAGAGCAGGGGACTGAATGGGGCATGGAGCCCGTACCTCATCAGCTACTGCTGGCCATGGTGAACCTCAGCATTTGCACAGGGTGGAGCAGAGCCTGTTGCAGCAACGGCGCTAGCTGTTGGGATTATTGCAGGGAGACTGCTCCCTGCCTCACCCAAACCTGCTCCAAACCTCCTCGGTCCTGCTCTGTGCCAGGAAAGCCAGGATATGGGGAGCAGAGTGGACAAACAGAGAGGGCAGGGGTTCAGATAGGGGCAAGGCTGAGCCATGCGTCAACCTGCGTGACAAAGCTGGGGGGAGAAACCAATCCTTCCCCTGCAGCAGAGGACTTTGGAGGGGAAGAAGGCTCTGCTGGGAAGACGGGGAGGTGAGGACCCACTATACAAATCTGAAGCATATCTTGTTTGCATATGCTGTTCGGTGAAATCTGTGTTAAAAAAGGACCCTGTCCAAAGCTGGAAGAATATCTCCTTGTCATAAATGTGCGACAACCTGGGCCAGCGATCCAGATCTAACATACCAGAAGGAACGGTCTCCGTGGTCTTAGGCAGCACCTTGCAAGCTTGGGGTACTAAAGTTCCAAGGTGAGAAGAGACTCTATAGATGAATTCTTTGTAAATACAAGGCAGGAGACTTTGTAAGAATCTCCCTGAAGTAAGAAGGACAGTCTGCTTAGCAGGTGCTCAATAAGTTGAAAACATACCACAGTGCTCTGTACTACATGTTTTTTGCTTAGAGAGCACACAAAACCAAAGAGAAGCCATTCGCAGAGCTGTAGCAATATGGAGGTGCAGCTAGCAGAGCTGTTATATAAAACGCCTTGATATAGTAGGAAGGGGCAAAAAGGAGGGGAAGGGGAAAGGGAAATGAGCTGCTGGGAAGGGGAAACTGCCACGATTTGCTTCTTTCAGCAAGGCAGAACTTAATGCCTTCTGCAGGCAACGAAACAGCCTTCCACCACTGCCCCTTCCCAGCCCACGCTCACAGCAGATAGCAGGGTAATAAATCTGTCAGTCCCTCAGCAGAGAGACGCCTCCCCTCCACATTCCTGTGCGAACCTGCAGAGGATTATTAGCTAAATATCTCCCTTCGAAATCAAAGCTAAACTTCCAGAGCTCCTAATCTGACCCTGGCAGCGTATCAGGTCATAGAGCCGCATAAATCTCCCAGTAATAAGAGATACTATATGATATCACATACCGTAAAGAAAAGTCTGCATCAGATCCCTCCATCTCAGTTACCTAGAGGATTCCTTCCCAAACGTTCCTACCTTTGTTTTCTAGCCAGCTGAATGACAAGGATAAAAAAGAGATTAAACAGGAAAGTGGATAGCTCTCCTCTAATTTATTCCTGAAAAAATGTTTACCTTGCCATATCAGATTACTCGTGTCCCCTGAAAGACCCAGAACGTTGATTGCACATGTTCATCACACTCCCCTAAGAAGAAAGCCGATGCAATCCCAAGCTCCTGTATCAGTTCAATAACTCTGCTAAGCTGCTCCTTATTATTCCAGACCTGACGTGCAATGTAACTGTTTTGGGTTTTTGACCCGCACAGAGCGGGCTGGCAGGACAAGTAAAGCACAGTGTTGGAAAATATATACGCATTATCTTATTACACTTTGCTATCGCCAGAAATCCATAATGGCTGAGGTCCAAAACACATTAAGAGCCTTTGTACTGATCACTTACAGAAAATCACTGGCATCGTTGTAGCTGGGTACTTTTAGAGGTTAGCAGGTGTCACGCTGCTGTGGTGCATTTTATGATACTATCAGGAAAGGCGTAAGAGGGGAGCTGAAATATCCACGCTGGCATCAAACACCAATGCTTTAAGAAGCTGTATTATGAAACTAGAGTTTTCTGATGTACAGCCATGGTGAATATTAATAAACTTATTAGAGCTGATCCAAGTTTTCCATCCTGGCTTTTTGCTTTGTATTGTTTGCCAAACAACAACAACAACAAAAATTCCTTTAGCAGAAACAGAAATAATTTCAGGCTTGAAATTTCAGGCTTGTTTGTGCTTTGAGGGGAATGAATAAAATCCAAAATTACAAAATATATATTCAGGTCTCTGTGCCGCTCCTGTTCAAACCACACTGAGGAGCGAGAGAGGAAGCAGGATTGAGACAGGCTTCAGTCACCTCCCAAAACTTGCCTCACTTCCATTTTTTCAGCATTAAGGGGGTTTTTCTTTCCCGCCCATCTCTGCCTTCCCACTGGCCGTGCTCTAGGGCTGCGATTTCCCGAGTGACAGGCTAGGTTAGGGACTTGCATCCCTCTGCATTTACCTCTCAGCCCTTCCCTTCCTACAAGAGTCCACAACCCCGGTTGTCGAGCTTGAGCCACTGGGTCTAAAGCTGCGAACAAAACCAGCTCATATTGCTTATCAGCCCAAAACCCTACATTATTTCGTTTATTTTTGAGCAGGCGGGAAGGAAGGAAGGGAGGGAGCAGCACCCTCCAGATCCCATGTCTAGCATTTCTTGTTATACGTTACACAGGTTTGCTAAGGCGTTTCAAAGGCCAAATTAGGGTTTACAACAGTAAATGTGCTTTAGGGAGAAATATTAAGAAATAAAAGATGAAAGGCATGCTCAGAGGAGAGGAAGGCAAGCCATGTGGGAAAGGACTGAGGGCCAGCCCTACGTACTGCTATAGCTATCAGAGCAGAGGCTAAAATTGCAGTGACACCATGTTTCAGAAAATAAACCCATCATGAGAAACCCATCCGATTAGATTAGACTTCTTTCCTCTAACACCTTAGTGCATCTTGGAGAACAGCACGGTTTCTTTAAATAACCTACATGATTTACATGGTCCTGCACGTTAGGGACAGTGTTCAGGATATGCAAAAGCTCAGCCTGGGCTCAAATATTCCCCATCTCGTGCTGGAGCATGGGTGTGCACGCACTAAGGGCAGGCACAACCAGTGGTCCACCTTGCTGCGCCCAAGTCCAGGACAGGGAGATGATGGGGGAGCCCGCCACAAGCCCCCCAGCATTTCCCCCCTGTAAAACAGAGGAAAGGCAGCCCATCTTCTCTGGTTACATGCCCACATGAGCTGAGGGAGACACCACCTCGTCATGTCAGCATAAAATACTAAAATGATTGTAGCTTTGTCTAGCACCCAAAGTCAGTCTCCAAGCCCAGCAAGCTGGTCTCCAAATTCTTTATATCTGAATGTATGCATTCCTCCCTCTTGGGATTTAAGACCTAACTAAGCTTTGCTTCAGAAGAGCTACCCTTTGTTACTGTCCTTGCAATGAATGATGAACCTCTGAAATGAAACAGCAGAGCTTCTGCGTGTTGGAAGGCAGTATAATAACCAACACGCTCAGCCCACACTTATATATCTGCCTGTTCTCCAGAGCTGAGCAAAGCATGAGCTCATACCCTGCCACGTCTGAGCAGCTAATCCTAGGATGTTCCACTTGCCACAGTGGGGTTTTTTACTGCTTCAGATGGCAATCAATCAGGGCCGCTGATGTACTGACAAGTGGGTGAGCAGAGAGGGAGAGCTGCTGGCTGGGGGGCAGAGGAGGGGTCACCCCACCTCCCTGCATCCCTGCTCTGCCTTCCTCCAGGCTCGTGCCACTGTGATGCCACTGATTTCCAAGCCTCCCGCTTCAGACAATACCTGGATTTTGGTTTTGTTTTGTTTTTTTCATTTTATTGACAAATAATGCCTCTAATCAGGCAGATCTTAGTGAGATAATAATATGCCTGTTCTCTGCGTGTGCAATTTTGCTGATTTTGTTGGAAAATCAAGCTGCTTCCTGTTGCTGGTAACATTTGTTCTTAGGCTGAGAAATTATGGCTGAAAGGAACCGAAACAATAGGATTCAACAAGTGTGTGCATCCAGGGGGGTTTCTCTCCAATGTAATTCCACAAGCGAAACTAATGATGATGAAAAATGACGTAAGTGTTAATATTATCTCTGAGAAGAAGTTAAATTACACTAGCCTGGGGAGCTAAAAGAATGATTTAATTAAAATCTGCTTGTGTCAGCCTTCTTGCCTATGCATACAAGTAAAGTTCGCCGGGAAAATCCTCCTACAAAAAAGACAAATCCCTCTGAAAACTGGAGAATCTCCCAAAAGTTAAAGCCAGCAAAATAAGAGTGAGCAGTTTCTTAAGGCCACCGCCTTCAGCCAGAGCCTCGATAACTGCACCCAGCCCCTGCTGTCCCTGGAGCTGTGCTGGCCTTCGCAGCCCTCTTTGGGGGCTCCCCGCTCCTCTTCTCGGGGGGCTCAGGATGGCAAGATGCAACCTCCTTCCCTTCCTGGGAAGCCTTTAAACACTGCTTTGTGTGTGCGCGTGCATGTGTGCGCATGTGTGTGTAACTCCAGGGATGCTCAACTCAAAAGCCGGGCATGCTCAGAATAATATTTGCTTTGATACTAAAGCACTGTTAATTTTATTTGCTTTCTGCGCCTCTGGAGTGTTCTTGCTTTTCTCAGCATCCATGAGGACTCATACTGTGCTCTGGTTTTTAACATTGGGTGAACGTCAGGCACGACTGCCAGATGCAAACCATCTCAGATGAGGTGGGGAGGGAAGAGGGCATGTGCCCAGAAAAACCCTTCAGAGATGGGTGTGAAGGAGGGCAGAGTGCGCCTACCACGTCTTCCTCTGAGAGGTAACAGCTTTTATTGAATGAGCTGTGGTGTGTGGGGGAAGAGCAGACAAGCCCTGACGTGCACAAGCCCTCTCCTGTGCCTATCCGTCATGGTTGCAGCTCTGGCTTCAGATGCTGAGGACAGGCTGGAGAAAAGCACCAGCAACCAGCATGGCCAGGAACCAAAGAAGGACTCCTGAAACCTGGAATTTCCATCTATGACTTTTCTCCGTAGGCCAAGAAATGCTAAAATCATATAAGGCAAACAACAATCCCAAGGCAAAGGTGAGGAGCAGAATGGTTATGGGAGCAATAAGTTGCTTTCAGTTGGTCTCCAAGAAGCCACCAGCAAGAGGGACCAAGCCCACCTCAGACTCTGCCCGAGGCCGGGAGGAGCACAGACCTGAAGGATATGAAAAACACAAGCAACAAATAAAAACCCAAAAGTTTGTGTCATCCACATGAGGTGATCACTTGCTCCTTCATAGGTTTCTGAGCAGGAATAGTTTCATTTGACCGGGGAGACTAGAAAGGCCATAGTTGTATGTGAAAAAAGTCTGAGAAACGTTCCAACATGTCACAACGGTGAGGGACTTCTGCTGTTGGGTTCGGGCCAGCTAAACCTTGGCAAGGTTGAGAACCAAGGGAAGGCGAGGACTTTCAAGGTGACACCGCTTTGTTTTGTATCCCTTTGCTAAGCTAGAGTAAAATGTCTGGAAATGCCCATCTCCAGCAAACAGGAGTCACGTCGAGAGGTATAGTGGCTGAAGTAGAAGTGCAAGAGAAGGGAATTTCTGTGACTTTCAGAGAGGATCCTGTAGACACAGCAATACTCTTCCCCTGCTCTTCTACCTCATGTATACATTTACCATTATGTATCATCTCATGGCCATTTTTGGACCTTAAATACTTCTCTTTCTCACTATTCCAAGTTACACATGAAAAGACTCCATCCTGCTAGCGAGACTCTTCTGCCAATGGATGATGACAGTATAAAGAATTTTCATTTACTGCTTCAGTTTATCCTTTGAACATCCTGAAAGACGGGACTGCCACGCTTTCCTTTCAGAAGCTGTTTATGATTTCAGACCAGAGGATCTTAAGATCTGACTTGATTTCACACACTTTTCTGTTAAATGAAGTTATAATACCAGATGATATACTGCTGAATTCTTGTGCAATGAAAACAAACTTATCTTGAAATTATGAGGTTGCAACATTTGAAATGATTTACACGATTACATTTGGCTGAAACAAGAAAAATCTATTCTGCTGGGTTTTTTAAATTATTCACTTGCAAATGTCACAATTAAGAAAAGCTGCAAAGGGTGGATGTTGTGCATAATGGGAATTGTATGGTAACAGCATAATGAATATTAGATGCTTCTGTCAAAGGTTCGTATCTGATTGAAAAATAGTAGAGAAATTGGATGAAAAAATTTTATGTGTGTCCTCCAGAGAGTGAAGGAAAATGCAACGTGAAGGACTGAACTTCACTCAGGTTTTGAAGTTGAGTAAAGAGAAGCAGAACTGGAAGTGGGTTTTGCAGCGTAAGACTTATGTTTGCTTTTAACGTCTAGAAGGCCATGTATCGTCTCAGCAGGGAGAGAGCTAGTATCTAGAAGTTTTGGCATAGAAAAGGAGGGGCTGTCGAGGTCTGGCAGGTCTGCAGAGGAAGCTGGCAGCAGACAGAAGAGGTTTTAGACAGGTTTGTGGAAGCAGAGGAAGAGTTGGGCTCAGTGTTAGAAAAGGACCTGCCCACGGAGACATCCAGAGGAGCTGAACACGTGTTACTGTGGTCCTCATAGGGAAGAGTGGGATTTTTGCTCGCACAAATAAATTTAAGTCTGAAAAATACCCTGCTCTGGTGGGAGACTGGCCTCATGCTGTGCAGGTATCAATGTTTGTCTGGATCACTTGAATGCTTGCTCTTCCTAGTGAAGACTGCAGTCAGTCAGCAAGAAATTGTATCAGCCATTTGAAATCTCATTGAGCTGAAACCTGGACAGCAGAGTCACATTGCATTTAATTACCTTATGCTTGTTCCCCAGAAGGGTCTGGATTGCTCAGCTGGGATGAGGAAGAAATAGGGAGAAATATAACCTAAACTCGGGGGGTTTTATTAGGTGGTTTGGAAACAAGATTTAGATCTACAGCTGAAACAAAATCCTCTGCTATTAGTACTTTTTGATGCCCAGGTTTGGTTACCTGGGGTTGGCTCCTACAGATGCTGAGAGAAGTGCTCATGTTCCTCAGCAGCAAGAAACATCTGTTCAAATTTCACTTTAGGTACCCAAAAATGAATCGAACCTTTTGGCACTCAGCTACATTTTTCCAAAATATGCCAAAGGACAGACACATATTCTGTTACCAAACAGATCAGTTAAAAGAAAGAGATGCTTTTCACCCATTCCCACCATTACAATCTGAAATTGCAGAGCAGGGAACACATGTTTTATGGCATGTTGGTCTAAACATTATTCAACAACTTTTACCCACTGAGTTACCTGTTGGCTCTGTTACACACTTTTGCTTAGCTTCTTTTCTAGGAGCCAGTAAAACAGCAGGACTGGAGGCAGCTATGTATGTGTGTAGGTGAAAAAACTATCCTGTCCCCAGAGAAGGCAACATCTTGTTAGCCATGGCATATGTCTGCTTTGTGTCGGGGAAGGAAAAGCTAAGGGTCCCTTCTGCGATTGCTGTGGCATTCTCCTGCTTAATTAAAGAGTTACAAAAGAGCACTGATTTAAACAGAACAGCTGGAGAGCTGTGACCGCTGGTGTGTGGAAGAAGGTGGCATGATAGGGCTACATTCAAAATGTGTAGCTGGCCCCGAACTACAGGAACTTGCCATTATTCTTGGAGGGGTTTTAGCCTCTGTGTAAAGTCGTCTCCCTAAATAAAGCTCCGTGTGCATGTTATGAAGGCTGCAAAGCTCAAATAACAGCATCTTGCATCTGATGCTCAGGCACTGAAATCAATGATGGTGTCTCTTGGGATGGACTCACCATGTCAAACACTAAGGTCTGGCTGTGCCCAGTGGTTTCATTAGGGGAACTAATGGCCCAGGTGATCTGTTTTTTGCCACTGTTGGCACAATTACTTGTGGTCTAAATGCTTCCATTAAAAATAATCAAGAAGTAAGACCTTTCTTCTTATACTTTAGATATGACTTTTCTAAAGGTCACTATGTAGACATGTTGGTTGGGGAGAGGCTGAACGCTCCTATCATTGTATAGCTGGCCTACTGCCAAGCCATCGTCTTCCAGATATATATTTTGTGTTACCACCTAGCCCAAGTGCACTGGGCATTACAATATCTCTAGGTACAATAGTCCTCAGCCTATGGGGTCTGTGTGGTGGGGCTTTCGTCACAGGGGAGAGGCTACAGGGGTAGGGCCACCCCCCCGTGAGAAGCTGCTCGAAGATCCCACAGCTCTACACCACCCCTGCCTTGGGATGAGGCTGGGACATTTAGGGACAATGGACGCACCTTTGCAATAATAAAGGAGCAGTGGTTGAGCCCTGCAGCAGAGGGAGGAGGGGGAGGTGAGAGAAACACCTGTGCAGATACCGGGAGTCAGTGAGGAAGGAGGGGGGGGAGGCAGCCGGATCGGAGATTCCCCTGCAGCCCACAGGGAGAGGGCAGGCTGTGCCCCTGCAGCCCACGGAGGATCGCGGTGGGGCAGCCCATGAGGGACCACGGCAAGGCAGAGATGGACCCCACGCCAAGGGAGGTGCCTGCTCCCGAAGCAGACCGTGACTCTGTGGGCAGCCCGTGCTGGGTCGGTGAGTTCCTGAGGGGCTGCACTGTGTGGGGAGGACTCAAGTCAGAGGGGTTCGTGAGGGACTGTCTGCCGTGGGAGAGACCCCGCGCTGGAGCAGGGGAAGCGTGTGAGGAGCCCTCCCTGCCTGAGGAGGAAGGAGCGGCAGGGACAACCTTTGGTGAAATGACTGCACCCCCCATTCCCCGTCCCCCTGCGCCGCTGATGGGGAGGAGGGAGAGACATCGGGAGCGAGGGGACTGGAGCCCAGGAAGGAGAGGGGTGTGTGTGGGGGGGTGTTTTGTTTTAAGATCTGACTTTCACATCTCATTATCCTACTCTGTTTTGATTAGTGACAAATTAAATTCTTTTTTTTCCCGAGTTGAATCTGTTTTGCCCATGACCACAATCAGTGAGTAAACCCTCCCTGTCCTTGTCTCGACCCACCAGATTTTCATTATATTTTCTCCTCCCTATCCCACCAAGGGAGACGAGTGAGCAAGCAGCCGTGTGGTGCTTTGTTCCAGCTGGGCCTAAACCGCTACACCAATACACAGTCATGTTCATGTAAGAGTCTCGATTCACAGGCAGAGTCCTCAAGGTCCTACAGGCTGGCAATTGACTTCTTGGGGAGCTGATAAGCAGTTTGGTGCTGGATCAGTCTCCTTAGGTACAGAACTCTTCTTTAGCTGTTAAAACAAACCCGATACAGTTCAGTAGATCCTTAGTGAGGACATAGGTCTCAAGAGGCAATCAAAACTGAGCCAGGATTTTGATAATCTTATGCTCAGTTGATGTAAGAACCTGGAGTGGAGGGCTGCTACAGCTGATGATGGGGGAAAAACAGCCTTGCAGTTGGAACTAGACTCCCCAGGATGCCATGTGAGCCAAGCATGTCACTAGTCTCTCTGGCTGGGTTTATCCTGCCTGAGGTCTCTGGCTGGGACAGCAGTCAAGACTTGCATGGTCCCAAGATCGTGCATGATCCCTGGGAAGCCGTGTGTCATTTTAGGTATCCTAAGCTCAGCTCCTCCTCTTTGTTAAGGAGAGATGCACTAAAAAGGAGACATGTATAGAATCACAGACTGCTTTGGGTTGGAAGGGACGTCTAAAGACCATCTAGTTCCATCCTCCCTGCCATGGGCAGGGACACCTTCCCCTAGACCAGGTTGCTCAAAGCCCCATCCAACCTGGCCTTCCAGGGAGACGGCATCCACAACTTCTCTGGGCAACCTGTGACAGTGTCTTGCCACCCTCACAGTAAATAATTTCTTCCTAATATCTAATCTAAACCTACCCTCTTTCAGTTTAAAACCGTTGCCCCTTGTTCTATCACTACATTGCCTGATAAAGAGTCCCTCCTCATCTTTCCTGTGGGGACCCTTTAAGTATTGAAAGGCCACAATAAGGTCTCCCTGGAGCCTTCTCTTCTCCAGGCTGAAAAAACCCAACTCTCTCAGTCTGTCTTCATAGGAGAAGTGCTCCAGACCCCTGTTCATTTTTGTGGCCTCCTCTGGACTTGCTCCAACAGGTCCATGTCCTTCTTGTGTTGGGGACCCCAGAGCTGGACGCAATAATGTGGGTGGGGCATCAATAGAGCAGAGTAGAGGGGCAGAATCCCCTCCCTCAACTGGCTGGCCACGCTTCTTGTGATGCAGCCCAGAATGTGGTTGGCCTTCTGGACTGTGAGCGCACATTGCCAGTTCATGTCCAGCTTTTCATCCACCAGTACCCCCAAGTTCTTCTTAGCAAGGCTGCTCTCAATCCTTCCAACTCCCAGTCTGTATTGATACCAGGGATTGCCCTGACGCAAGCACAGGACCTTGCATGTGGCCTTGCTGAACTTCATGAGGTTCACATGGGCCCACTCCTCAAGCCTGTCAAGGTCCCTCTGCATGGCATCTGATCCCTCTAGCAAATCAGTTGCACCACTCAGCTTGGTGTCACCTTCAGACTTGCTGAGGGTGCACTCAAACCCACTGTCTGTGTCACTAATGAAGAGATTAAACAGTATTGGTCCCAATACAGACCCTTAAAGACACCACTCATTACTGGTTTCCACTTGGACATGAGATGTTGACTGTAACTGTTTGGATGTGGCCACGCAGGCAATTCCTTATCCATGTAATAACCTATCCATCAAATCCATATCTCTCCAATTTAGAAGCAAGAACATTGTGGGCAACCATATCAAAGGTCTTTCAGAGGTCCGGGTAGGTGACATCAGTAGCTCTTCTCTTGTCCACTGATGCAGTCACTCCATCATAGAAGGTCATTTCTATGGCCACTTAGTCAGGCACGATTTGTCCTTGGTGAAGCCGTATCAACCTTTCTCTTCTGCTTTTGCTGCTGGGGAGGAGGTGTTCATGGCTGCATCAGATGGGAAGACTGCTCAGCAGCCAGGTCTGGTTCAGTAAGAATGCACAATATTGACAGAGTTTGCTTTATCAACGACATGAATGCTGCCGAGCCACAAAACAGCGGATCCGCAATGTGTCAAGTCATAAATAACTCATCATGAGGAAACTGTGCACTGTCTGGGCATGGAGCCATAGCATTCATCCTTAGATACGCATTCAAATCAGCTCCATTAGTATCATATTCTTCTGTAATTACTTCATTGATTCAAACTGCATCTTATCTCCCCCCAAGAGCCATGATCACCCTTTAATTTACTGAAAGGAAGAAGGAAGGAGAATGCTAACATAACATCCGTGCTCTGTTCAAAGTAAGGCTATGAAGAAGATGCAAATAGGGCACGAGAGCCTACAAAGGCTGAACAGTACCAATTCTGCAGGTGCTAAACTCAGCAAAAGCAAAAAAAATAAAAGCTAATGGGATGTCAGTGTTTACATAAGTGGCAACATCCCAGGACCCTTGTGCCCACCCTAAGAGTAGAAGAGGTATGAACTCTTCAGTGACTCTGTTCTGTGTTGGTGATGAAACTCAAAACCTGTTAAGTTTCATGTGGTCTCCAATTTCCTAGCGGAGGTTTCAAAGTGCTCTTGTTACAATATCTTGTTTTCAGAAGTACCTTTCATGAAACTTTACAAATTCTCCTCCTTAATCCTCTTTAAATGAGGGTCTTGTGACTTCCAAGAACCCCCTGAAAGCTTTACTATTTCTATTAGTATTATTGGCACACAGGAGGTTCATTACTACCAAGAGCTATTGGAATAGGTTTCAGGGTGAGAGAGGGCACGAAGGAAGCTCTTAGGCTGTCCCTCATCACTCTGCTATGCAGGAGCTGTTGCAGAACAGCAGCTGAAAGCTGCATGACCCCTCTGCAAAACATTATCCAGCTGATGCAAGCTGAGAAATTAAGGGATAGGAGCTAGACTGAACAAAAGAGAAAAGAGCTTCTTGTCAAAGAGAGGAAACTGCACCATTTTGGTCAAGGTCACATCTGGACTAGTTATGTATTAACTAAAGCAATGCCATGTGAAAGATGAAAGGGAAGGTTGCTGTATGGGGAATCCTGCAGGCAGGAGAGGGGTGGTGATGCTCGTCGGTCTGTACAGAGTTGTGCCAGCCTAGTGCTAGCAGTGCTGCTGTGAACCAGCCCAGGAAGGGACATGGGGTCTCTTTGATAAGAGCTTGCTACTTCTACTTCTAGGATGGGGATTATTTTGCATATGTGTGGGCCATGGCAGTAAATGAGTTGTGCATTGGCCAGGATGAAAGGCTCTGCACCGCACAGTGCTGTTACCTCTGTGTTTATGTGGGAGTGGAAAGCAAAGAAAAAATGTAATGAGAAAGTCTGGTTTCACTTAGGTGCCGTTTATAGTGAGAGTCAAGAACTCCCAGCCCACACACACTCTCCCCAGACAGCTGCCAGCTAGAGAGTCAAGATTAAGAGGAAGCGATGGAGGGAAAACATTACAGTAGCATACGCTACTAAGAGAAGTTTTGGTGGTAAAGCACAAGGAATCAGAGTCCAAAAAAAAAGAAATCCTGTCCAAGGACTCTCTCAAGCTTCTTGGAGGGCTCTGGCCAAGTCGCCAAGGCCATAATCTCCCAGCTGAATTTGCCGAAGTGTTAAAAGGTAAATGTAATTTAAATAAATGACAACATTTTATTTGAGGTGCTAAGCTCCTGCAAATGCTGGAGGAGCCAAGGGTGTTAATGTTTCTCTGGCAACCACACCGCATAGCTGAGTGCCCAGCTTGAGCACTTTGAAGGGATGGGTTTTACCCTCTGGATTTAATTTGCTTAAATTAACGTAAATTTGCACCAGAGTAAATTCAGAGAAAATAAAGGTAGCTCTTGCTTGTTGTGCTGGAGAAAACATTGTCCCCATGCAATTTCCACAGTTGCACTGATAAAATGATCACGATCACCTTCTGCTGAAGGGTGGAGTGAAATCTTTGCAAAGGTAAGCAAACAGTTCAGTATCAACTAGCTGCATTTCACCAAGTAATGCTGTTCACTTGCTGTTAATTTTTAGCTGCTAGTCATCAAATTACTTAACAATAGTTAACTAATAGTCATCAAAATACTCAACAACTCTCAAAGTGTACTTGAAATGCTTCCTTCAGCAGTCAGACAGTCAAGCCCATGGGGTCATTCAGCACCCAGAGAGAGTTGAACACAATCGCTCTTGGCCGTTTTCCCAGGAGAGCAGTGCCAGGAATCCTCCCGAGGATTGTATCCCTAGGAACTGGTCCTACAAAACCATGAGTAGGTGTGCGTTGGACTGTGAGAAGTCCCATTATTTTCAATGGACTGTTCAGATTTTCCAAGTATTTATGGAGTTTAGCTATGGGGTATAACTTCGGTGTAGGGCTTCACCTAGGCAGCTACTGGTATGTTTCCTCCATCTCAACTGTCTTGCAGTCCTGTATCTCCATTTAATGAGCACTTTCCCCTCTGTAAATGTGTGAAAAGTCATGATCAGGCTCTGTTTTACAGTTGACCTGCATGGGTATACACAATTGTGCAAAGTGTCAAGTGGGGAGGAATCAAGTGTGCAAGTCCCTGATGCAATGCATTACTTGAACCTCTTCGATATAAACCATACCTGCAAACTGGGCAGAGAAAGAGCCGAAGAACAAAATGAGGATGATAATAGAAATGTATCTTCTGGGGCTGGGGGGGAGGGTATTCATGATGTTTCTTTTCAATTTCCTGGACAGCTGCAATTACACCATTGAATTTGAGAGTCTGTTGTCTTTATCTTGCCATTCAGATCAGTTCTGTTCCAAAGCCTGGTAAAGTCGTTGTGAGTCAGTATGGTACCAACAGCCTGTCTGTTGACATCCAGAGACTTGGAAATGAGCTTCGCTGGGTCAAATCCACTTTCTAGCTTCTCTAGTCAAAAAACTAACATAGATATGAAAAAGATCCAGGTGAAAAAGAGATAAAGTTACACATTCAAAGTTTGAAAGTACCTATGAGGTCCTCAAAGAGGTCTACGTACCCTAAAGGTATGACTGACACTTTATGTAGGAAATCACAGATGCAACTGGCTTCAGTGAGGCTCCCCAGGTGCAATGGGAAGCACAGCTTACTTCATCAGACACATCATTCCCAGGATCTCTCATTTGAGGTCTCAGCTCCTCTCTTTCTGGTGTCTCAAACAGCTTGAAAGGGAAGAAATTATTCCATGATCCACTGAGTGACGTTTGGGTTTCTTTTGTTTTGGAAAAAAAAAGAACTCTGAAGGTCAACAGAGTTCAAGCCAGGTGAATGATATTGGTAGTAGAAAGGGTCACTAATATGCTTCTGTCAACATGAAACATTTATTGGAGTCATGGCACAGTTGTTGCTTCAGAACAATAAGGCTTTCTCCTAAGTTTCCACCCCAGAGTTTATCAGTGGCTAAAACTGGACTTGGAAATAAAAGATGGGAAATTTTTTTATGTTGTCACTGAGGTTGAAAGACTAAGCAAGCAAGTTTCAGTGTGTAGGTCTGGCAGCTTTGATTTATGGCCTTGTAAACTCTGATAAAAACCCTCCAGGCAGCATACAAAATGCAAAAGAATTAATTCCTTACATGTCAGAATCAGGACAAAGATGCTAGATGTGGAGAACTTCATTGACATTTAATCATGGTTTATGACCGAAGCAATCTCTAAATATTAAAATGACAGCCAGTTATTTACAAACACATTGCTGCCACAGTAATTTGTGACCAAATAAGTCTAACTCAATCTCTTTGGTAATTATATTCAAATGTAATTTTTGTTGGGATCATGTTTATATCGGATTGAAGGTTGGCTCCATCTGGAGCAGATGCAGTCTTCTCGTATAAGGAATAATTAATCAAATTCTGGATTCGGTTACATGCAACTCCACTGTAATCCAAAATATGTGACTACATGTCCCAGTGGGGAGGGTCAGCTGGAAGATTTTGTTAATTAGTAGATTATGTTCCCAAATTGGAATTTTATGCTGCTGTTAGCGAAAAATGGACTGATTCTCTGCTTGAAAAGAGTTATGCTGACAGGTAGACAGCAGGTCTCTTGGTGCTGGAAGTTCTCAGCATATTTGTTGTTAGCCCCTTGCTGATGTCATTTTGAAAATGAAAGAGACAGAAGAGTATCAGCATTTTTCCTGACATTACTTCAGCCTTCATTGAAGAATTTGATGCAAGAACATGAATTAAAAGTCTCCTGAATAGGACTGTGAGATTCCTGTGTTGATATAGCACGTTCGCCTTTTGCCACTTAGCAGGTATATGTGGTTTGAATTTATAGATTTCAGCATGATTGCATAGGAAAGAGGACAAATTTTACATGTTTTATAGCTGGAGAAACTGAGATACAAAGAGAAGTTCAGATATGCCAAGGAGGATGGAAATTTGTGTCTTCTCCATTGGGCCTCACTGACTCCTTCAGCGATGTCTGGATATTATTATTTTAGGAGTGGCGCGAGCTCTGCTTTGGGGACTGAAGTGCCTCCAGCCCCTGTTCTCAGGCAGCCCTGTGCTTTCTCCTCTCTTTCCCTCTCAGCCCTCCCACCAAGGCCACCCATGCCCTGCTCACAGAGACCCTGTGCTCATCTTTCTCTCCTTGTGGCCCATATTTTCCCTCAGCCCTGTGTTTCATTCCCTTCCCTTGGATGTACACCAGATGTCCTGTATGCCTCCCTCCACCTTTTGTCTCCATCTTCTTCCTCCCTCTCACGCCAGGAGCTGTGTGTGTGGTCTCCAGCCCATCACATGCCACAACCATAACCTCCCTCTCTCTTCATTACAGGGCTCGTCCCCACTCTCTGCTGCAGTCCCATCGCTGGGATCCTCTTTTTCCTCTCCATATTTATCACATTTCTTCCCCTACCGTGGCAGAGAGTCCAAATCCCCCAGTATCTCCATGTGTGACGCTTTCATTCTCTTCCTATTAGAGCTGGTATGTATTCTACATGCCTTCTTCCACCCACTGCACTTCTGCTTCCAACTAGTGCACCACGGAGCCTTTGTGAATAGCCCTGTCTTCTTATTTTGCTTCAATTATTTTCTTTTTGTCTGGGAAGCCAATCATCAAAGGTACTAACATTTTAAAACCAGTTGTGCTGATGGGCAAAGCTAAGAGGGAGGACATTCACGTAGTAAGGCACTAAGAGCTGCCACTAAGCAGGTTTCTGATGCACAGACCCTCATAGAAAAACTGGACTTGGATACTCGGACACTGGAACCTCTGTGGGTCTCCTGTTTCTCTCCATTATGCCACCAAAATCAGCTCAGCTCAGCCCATTGGTAGCAGAGTGTCCTGACAGCCTGGGATGCATCAAACACAACATCTGGGCTGTGTGTGTCACATGGAGAGAAGTGCTCCTCCTGTGTGTTTGATTTCACGAGTGTCACCAACAAGACCCCACAGACCTTGCCAGGAAGGTCTCAATGCTGAGGGGCAGCAGAAAACCCAATCCCTAGCTGTGACAAGGAGTTTCCTCACAGGTCTCTCCACCGACAGGAAAACATCAAGGCACTTAGAAGACGTTCAGCAGGAACTTCAGGGCAGGACCACAGATCATCCTGATGGATGTTTTTGTAGCTTATTCTTAAAAAAAACCAAAACAGCAGTGGATGATTTGATGTGGTGACTTGGGTGACTGAAGAATTTCAAGCATCCAGATTGTCCAGAGTCCATTTCTGACTACTCTCCTGATTGGAGATTGCTATAAATTTGTGCTCCTAAATTTGACCATGTTTACTCCTACAGAAACCCCTGGCTGAGGTCGGTCAGCAGAATCCCTGCTCCACCACTGCAATGGCATGGGAGCATCCCTGGACCAGTACAGCGTCATCCCTTCAGCATTGCCTGCTCCAGCATCGCTGCCTTGTGGAGGTTAGAGCTGTCTGTGCCCAACATAGGAAACCTCACCTGCTACAGTGGACACTTGTGGCATGAGATAGGTATTGGCAGTGGCCTTGATAGCACAGAGAAGAGCAGCAGATGAGCAAAGGCAGGGTGAAGTGTTTGGAAGGGACCAGGTAGGAGAAGAAGTTGGGGAGAAATTGCCACAAATGTGTTGCAAGGCCAAGACCACCACCGTCTGCATTGCTGTCTCAGTGACAGCAAAGAGATGCCCCTGTCTGATCCCGTTTCCTCGTGTTCATAAGCAGCATACAGTTATCCACATAATGGTCAGTTAGATCTTCTTCAAAATCTCAGAAGAAAGAGAAATCCCAGCACCTCCATAGCCAGCCCTTCCTTTTACACTGAAGCAAATTGTTTTTCTCAGGTAGCTCCAGTTGTTCCTTATAATCTACACAGGGGCTGTGGTTGACGGCAACAAGACTGAAATGGTGATCTACAGAGCTCCCCAGCTCTGGTAATAGCAGCATAACCCACCTGGAAACCCTGATTCTGATAATTTTATTAATGCTAGCAGATATATCTCATATTAAACCTTTTTCTAACATTTCTACAAGAAGGACAGACATCTTTGCCAAACACGGTATTACCTGACTGTGAATGGGAAGCGAGGAGAGGCACTCTGAATGTACATGATTTGACAGGGAAATTGGTAAAGGAATGGGCTACTAAATAAAAGCTGTGGTATAAAAAAGTTGAGCCACACATGTGGCTTCTATTCCTCACTGTTTATCATGGGGAAAAAAGCATGTGATCTCCAGTTACTTAACCAAGAGAAAACGAGAACAGCGGTATTTGCCCATTACTATTCATTATTTTAGTAGTACCAATGGCAAAATACCCAACTTGGTGATCTTCTTATTCAGGTAAGAACAAATTGAATTCACCAAAACTGCACTCAAAACCTTACTGTTACCTCCAAGCACAAACAAGCTAAAAATAAGATGGAAAAGGGATTCTGCAGTCACTCGTGCCGCAGCCTCAAGGCACCTGGCTGAGGTGACAAAAATACAGCACTCACTCAAGTCAGTGGAAATAAAAAAAAAAAGCCTGTTCATTTAAAGAGGTTTTGGATCAGGTCCAAAATAAGTGAGGATCATCAAGAGATAGGAAGACAACTGATCGAAACATACTGTAAAAGTGCCCAGTATTATTACAAACATCCCCTAAGGCTTCTGATAACACTGCAGGAAAACTGTAGCTGTCATATTGTATTATTTTAGTAAGAACAGCTATTAGTCCTTTCTTGACTGCATGCCAGTCAATACAAGATAAATGCTCCTATGGATTTCTTTTTCCCTCCCTTTTTATATTTTGTTAAAGTGAGGCAATTCTCTTGCCTTGTTGCATAGCAACTTCTACAGCACTCACCTTTGGCACGTGGATGATGGATGGTCTGGGGATGTGAGTACAGAGTGCAATAACATCACGGCTTAGCTCGTTAGCAGCAAACACCGATGACTCCGTGATAGCAGACACTGACCAAGCAGCAATATGATTGCTGGAATTGCTGCTTGCGCGGCTGTGTTTTTCAGAGCATCTGCTGGCTTTGAACATCTCCTCGCTGTCCTTCTCTCCTCTGTGCTTGATGCTGCTGGCTGCTACTGCAGATGGCTGCAGGCACACCGCTGAGGTCGCCTCCGTCTTCTCCTCCTCCATGGCTAGAGGGCTTGTGTTAGGCTGGTCAAATGGAGTGTTTTCATGTGCGTTTCCAAAGCAGGTGAGCAGGGCTGAGCAAGGGAAAGGATGCATCTTGGATGACAGGTTATCGGATCCGCTTAGCCTGCTTTCCACATCCGCATAATCAACAGGCTGCATTCACATCCAGAAGAGCACCCAAAATGCAGGCATGATGTCATTCCAGCCTTGCCAAGAGAGAGCACCCCTTTTTCTGCTGCCAGGAGCATTCAGAAGTGAGGTACTACACCTCTTGCTCTGTCCTCCACTGAAGTCAGCCCACTATCTCCTCGCCACCACCCACTCCTATTGTCTGCAAGGCAAAGAAGCGCAGACACAATAAAAACGTTTGCAACCCTTGTATGCTCTTCCTCGGAGCTGTCAGCAGCTGAACAAAGCCCTCACAATAGCCCCATAACCCCAGCAGGCTATGGTTACAGCAGCGGACGTTACAGCACCAGGTAGTCCTCAATCAATAGTGCCGCGGCCTCAAGTTACCTGGCGAAAGAGGCAAAAAGATAATGTAGCCCGAGATCTCCAGCCATAACAGCATCAACACGTGTATCAGTGTCATCACAACAATAGTATAACTGGCTCCAATTACGCCGCTCAGATATTTATTAAAGATAAAACCCCAAATCGTTCATCTATCACTGACTTAGATAAAAAATGTACTTTCAGGCTCTGGCTGGGCTGTTCATTGTTCCAAAGCGAAAAAGAGTGGCTGCTTTGGTTAGGGAGGGGAAAATGGAGTACTGTGTGGGCAACCCATGTCCTGTCCAGCACGCACTCCTGTGGCACAGGCAGGATCCGGCCATGCCGCTCCTCCTCTGGTGACGCAGCTCGCTCCCGGCCACGCAGCATCGCCTCTGCCAGCTCCCCTCAAAGGCACCCGCTGCTCCTCCTGGGCCTCTCCTTTCCTCAGGGAAAACCAGCGAAGCATCCTATTAAAACTCATCTGCCGTCGGGTGGGTGTAGGGAGAGACGTTTCCTTTTTCAGGATGCAGTGGCTTGATGCTGGCTGTTAAAACAAAAATATGTGGGAAGTGAGGGAAGGAGGGAGAGTTTGTGGTTAGAGCATCTGCCTCCAAATAAATCCCGGGTCTGTCTTTCTTGTGCTGCCCCAGGCTTCCTGCATGATAGCGGAGACGTTATTTGATCTCTATCTCCATCTGTAAAAAGGAGGAGAGCAATCACTTCTTTTTTCCCACCCACTATAAATATCCTGTCTCTTTATAAAAGATTATAAACTCTTGAGAGCAGTCGCTTGCTCTTATTTGCTTTTAAGTTGCTGGTAGAAAAGATCTCCAAATACAAAGATGGCATCTACCTGCTAATAGCACCTAAAGAAAAAATTGGGGTTTCAATATTTCCCAACAAACTCATACTCTTACATTTACTTTTCTAGCCTGGTTTGTTGTTAGATGTTGTTAGATGCTTGTCATACCCTCCCTGTAACTGTGCTTTTCATCTTACTGTGAGGCTTGACATTGAGCAAAAATGTGATATATAAAGAGAAACTCATGTTTCCAGCAGATCATCAGGAGTCAAGGCGCAGAAGGTTGAGGGTTAAATTCCCATTGTGCCAATTTTCACTGTTGGAAGCAAAACGATCTCAGGTCCCTCATCCCCCATTAACCTCTTGGCATCCCTTTCTAACCAACGTCTTGTACATCAGTTTGTCTCAATGGCTGGTGTTGGGTTTTAGAAAGGTCCAAAGTGGCCTCCAGCTTGAGTAGGAATGTATTTTGAGCTGCAGGGGCTCTTGCTGTTCTGTGTCGCTCCCTGGTTTGTAGATACTACCAGGTTGGGGTGAAGCCCATACAGCTCCTGGGAGTGAGAAAGATGTACCTGGTGACCCAGAAAAGCTTGAAAAATGTTAGGAGAGGATCTGATAGTGGGAGAAACAAACTCGGGGAAAATGTGCTGAAAAAATGGAAATTCTTTAAGTGAAGTGTATTATCTGTACTATGTCACGGAAGAGGATGATTTTGGTTCAGGGTCCATCTCGCTTCACCTATGAGGTGAAAGCATCAGCACCGAACTCAGTATTCCTCTTCAGCAAGTGGAAGGAGACAAAAGACTGGCTGTGCTGATAGGCAGCAACTTCCTCTTGCTTTGCATCCATTGGGGTGGACATGGATCCCTCTGGAAGTGGGTCCGTTGCAGACAGATCTGTTTTGCACCCACCTGGATGCCCTGCTTTTCTGCACAGCACTGTGGGTGCCTGTCTCAAAGTTTTGGGCTCTGCCTTGGGCAGCAGGTAGATAAAAGTTCAGGTGGTTGTTTTCGTCTTAACTTTTAAATCACTTCAGTTCTTTATTGGATCTGACCTTGGATGCTTCTTTCCCTCGGTTTCTAATTTATCAAAGGTAGATAATATTACTTCTCTGTCTCAGGGATGTTAAACATTGTGAGTTGTTCCAGTACCCCAGCACTGGAAGCCTGACAGGATCAATGTCTCAGATCAGGGAACTTCAGAAGCAGAGGAAGTACCCATGAGACTGGTTATCTGTTCGAGTTTTACAGACCCATTGAGGATGTGAGGCTGGACTTGTGCCACAGAACAAGCTTTCCCACAGGATTTCTGGTGCCTCCATTCAGTCCTGGGACCTGGCAGGACAGCAGGCACCAGCAAAATAATTTTAAGAAACTACTGAAATATTTAGATCCTTGGAAGAAGACCAGTTTGAGTCTCTACATAAAAGTTTATGGACTATCTTATTTCTTGTAGAGCAAGGCCCCTCTAAGTACATTTCCCTTTACTAATCCTCAGGTTTCATAAAAATGCCTGAGAGAAACTAGAAAAATCCTCTAAGAGATTTGCTGTGTTATCGTCTAAATTTAGCTCTACATTTGTGAGTGTTTATGTATTATCCCATGATTGGGCTAGATATGGTCCCACTTGGGTACTTGATGTCTTAGCACATGAGAATATTGATAAAGTAATTTCACCATGACTGTATTAAACAAGGGAGCTCAGGTGCTCTCAGTATGTCCAGAAAACCCTGGATATTGGTTGCAAAACATCCCTGTAGACCACAGTGGCTGAGACTTCGGTTGTGGATAGACACCAGGCTAGGCACATGGCCATGCATCAGGGCCGGCTGAGACGTACAGAGGACACTGGGCACACACGAGACAGGTTGTGGGAGGTCAGACCGAGAGGCAGGACTAGTCAACCAAAGAAATAATTGCTTTTGTGTGGGAACCGTATTTGGTGTTTAGATGGGAACAGTAGTTTAGAAGCGATGCACAACTAAGACTCCAGGTGTTCTGACACATCTTTAATTACACAGTAAGGTGTCCTCAGAATTAAAATAATTATTTCAGCAAGTCAGTCAGCCAGCAACCTAAATTCAATTTTTTCCAGGCCTTCAGTTGGCCATGCCAGTCTTTCTTCAGCTCTTTCTGAGATCCTTGTGAGTTTATAGGGATGCTAGTCTATGTGAAGACTAGCTGCACAAGCAAGTCATGATAACTTAAAGTCACCATGCAGCACAGATGCATGCCTGTGTGAAGAGGGGTTGTTCTAAAAATCAGATATCTGCTTGTATTATCTCTGAGGAGAGAGGACATTCAGGGCCTGCTTGCTGTGAGAGCCACAGAGATGCTTCTTCAGTCAATAAAAAGGGCTAAATGCTCCATTATAACTGTAAGAGAACCGATCAGGACAATGGTAATGTCCTGAGTTTGAAGACAACATGAGAAATCTTCACAAGCTGAGAACGTCCAAAATGAACCAGTGGTAACATCGAAGAGGTGATAGCCATGAGCCCCAGCAGTCAGACCTGGGCCCAGTCTCCTCACGACTTGGGGCTGTTTAGTTTTGGCTTAAGCCCATCACTCTAGATACCACTGAAGATATGATTCAAGGTCTATTTCATTCAAGCAGACTCCTTGCACAAATCATCCAAGCGTGCTAACCACATTTTTATGAGAAATGAGCTATTATTGGGACAAGTGACAAGACTCGCTTTATTCTATCTGAATTTGCTTATGAATTAATGATGAGCTGAAATGTACTGGCTTAACACCTCAGCAAGCTGGACATGTCGAGTAAATGGAGAAGGTGAATTTCAGCCAACTCTTGACCTGTCTTCAGTATTATTCCTTCAAGAGAAGTTTTTTCTTCATGTGGCTGATATTATACTCTCTCTTAGCAGGAGACATGGGGCCAGATTTAGCTTAGATGCCCCACAATTATGGCAGGGACTAAGCCTACCTGGTTATCTTACTTTGCAGGAGCCAGTTTTCCAGCATGTCATCCTGTGTTTGTGCTTCTATGTTGTCCCTTCTTTCCTCATCATTGTATCCCTACAGTAGTACTGATTCTCTAAATATCTCCCGAAACCATGTCTGTCTGGTGGGGGTGGGACATAGCTCGGTGTTCCACAGCATTTCCTCTTCCTCATCCTGCCATAAGCCCCAGCCTGTGTCTGCTGCCTCTGTGCTGGCTGTGGAAGGAATGTGTTCATCACACCAAAGTAACTTTTAGGTTAAATCCGAGCTGGTGATGATCAGTAGACGTCCACTGCCTTCAAGTTGTGGGGGGCTGAAAGGGTGATCAGAGGAATTAAATCCAAAGAGCGATGAGGATGGCAGAGGGTCCAGCACACAAGGGAAGGCTTAAAGAGCTCGGGTGGACATGCAACAAGGAACCAATAAGATAATCAGTAAGATAAAATTCTCTGTGTTTATCTAAGAAGCATAGGGATTGAGGTTGAAAAAGCAGCTGATTACGGTAGTCAAAACAGTCCCTAATAACTTGAGAGTTTCTTTCATCTTCTGTCGTACCTGTTATTAGACATCACTGAGGGTAGGCGACTGGTTTAGAGGAACCATTAGTCTCATCCAGTTACGGCAGAGCCTGTGTTTCTAGAAAGACAAAATTTAGACTGGTTAGCAAAATAATTTACTTAATAGCAAATCAGTTTTTAAAAACACACAGGAAAATTTTTGAGAGCTTTTAAAACTCATTTTCTGAAATTTCTAAAAGTTTTGACACTTTTAAGACTTAATCACAATATCTGATGCTTGAAGAATTCCTGCTAAATTTACAGCTCAAGCATTCAACAAAAACCGCCCCTTTTTGTCCAAAGTAAATATACCATTCCATTGGGAATCTGAATTCTGAAGGTGTTGAGCAGGCCTGTTCAGTGAGCTCCAAATTCTTCCTCCCAGAAGGCTGTGAAAACCTCCTGCCTTGGAACACCTAAAACCCGACAGGACTAAATGATCAGCTGGATGTAGACACTGACGACGCCCCTCTCTGTCTTTCCAGGAAGGGTTATCATTTGAGGGGGCTGTGAAAATGCCTGTGCCCTTAAGGGATTCATGCTGGCCATTGAGTAGCTGGGAAAAAAACACAGGTAACAAGTCAGCCCAGCTGGTGAGATTACAGAAGGCAGGAAATGAAGGGGTAAACTAAAGTCCATTTCAACAAATTGTGCTGTCCTACTGCAGAACTGAAAACAGGATGATTCCCAAAGTTGGGTGGATGCACGCATGCACTCTGTGTTAAAGAAGGTCATTGTTGAAGTTTCCTATTTTTGGCTGTGCAAATGATATTCATACTAAACCAAAGTCCTGGGCCTGGGAGTCAGAAGTTTTTGTAAACCAAGTCTTGATTCTGCTGCTGAAGTGGGTACAACAGAGATAATGTTTACCTAGCTATCTTCCATCTGGGCAGGTTGCTTCCATCAGCAAAAGCTGCGAAAACCTGAAGGCTGCTTAATAAATGACCTCTTTTAAAACAAGTGCTACTAGTTTCTGAGGTGTATTTAGAGCCTTGTTCTCATAGCTGGCTAGAACTTCTGTCTGGGCACAAGTTGTCCTTGAAACAGGAGTAGAACCTCTTCTGTTTGTAGTTTAAAGTTTCAAGATTAAAAATCATATTACTATTCTGAAACCTCCTTTCATGCACTAATGACACTTGAAGCTTCTGAGCCAGAAGAACATTTTAATATAATTGACACTTTGTAACTGATCAGCTTCATTTACTTTCTGCTCTGTTCTCAATTACACAAGCAGCCTTCATAATTTTATGCATTTACAGCAATTTTCCATTTTTTACTCTCACCCACTGATATTAACATGGCGTGGCTGCGAACATTATGTGAAGCAAAAGAGCAATGACAAAATACTTCCTTAGCTTGAATGATTTTACTTCATAGAAAGATTTCTTTTGAATTTACAAATAAGCACTCCAGCCTCTGTGCAGCCCTTTTAAAACAACATAGGCCTGCCCGATAGCCAACTTTTAGCAACCGCCCCAAAAGGCAGGTCACCTTGAAGAAACAGAAGAAAGGGGATTATCTTGTTTGTAACTGAGAATCATAGAATGGTTTCAGTTGGAAGGGACCTTTAAAGATCATCTAATCCAGTCCCCCTGCAATAAGCAGGGACATCTTGTACTAGATCAGGTTGCTCAGAGCCATGTCCAACCTGACCTTGAATGTTTCCAGAGATGGGGCGTCTACTACCTCTCTGGGCAACCACTTCCAGTGTTTCACCATCCTCACAGTAAAAAAAGTTCTTCCTTACATCTACTCTGAATCTACTCTCTTTTAGTTTAAAACCATTACTCCTAGTCCTATTGCAACAGGCCCTGCTAAAAAGTCTGTCCCCATCTGGAACAGGATTGCCCAGGGAAGTGGTTGAGTCACCATCCCTGGAGGTATCTAAAAGATGTGTAGATGTAGTGCTCAGGGACATGGTTTAGTGGTGGACTTGACAGTGTTAACAGTTGGACTTGATGATCTTAAAGGTATTTTCCAACCTAAACGATTCTATGATTTTATAAGCCCACTTTAAGTATTGAAAGGTTGCAATAAGGTCTCCCTGGAGCCTTCTCTTCTCCAGGCTGAACAACTCCCACTCTCTCAGCCTGTCTTCATAGGAGAGGTGCTCCATCCCTCTGGTCATTTTTGTGGCCTCCTCTGGGGGAAGGGTCCAACAGGTCCATGTGTGCCTTGTACTGGGGTTCCCCTGAGCTGGATGCAGGGGTGCAGGTGGGCTCTCACGTGAGCGGAGTAGAGGGGCAGGATCACCTTCCTTTACCTGCTGACCACACTTCTTCAGACTGTAAACATAACTTAGATGCAGCAGGTGCATCTCTGGACCCTCATGGCCTGATCCATTGCCCTGGAGCCATCCTCTCTCCTCCCAGCCGGTTGCTCTGCTTGCACAAGCTGGCATATGGATGCAGCAGATTGCCAGATGCCCTTTTGGAAATGGATGAACTGAAGGCCACTTTTCCAGCAGGGATTCTCTCAAACAACTCTGATTTGTCCAGCTTCTGCATAACTGGCATGGGAAAGGGGCGTGGGTCTCAGCCTTCGCTTCGCTGGTCTGCAGCTGTGTTACTACTCCCTGCAGCAATGGGCAGGCTCTGCTCCGGTGACAACAGGAATGCCAACCAAGTCAGGATTGGGAGAGTCATTCTCTGGCTGCCCCATTCCTGCTCCAGTGGCTGAGCCAAGCGCCCTTCCAGTTGCACACCACAGATGGCTAATTAGGATCATGGAGAGAGGAAATCTGCTCTGTGGCCTTCTGTGCTGGGAATGGGCTCTTCGTTATGCAGATGAGATCCATCGCTGCTCCCTAATTCTGGCTTTACAGCAAACGGAGGCAAACGGGAGGGAGCCTGAACATTGCAGCCTGAGGATGTCACAGGCACAGGCACAGCACCTGAGGCTATGGCACAGTCCTGCCCTCAGGGACTGGGAATCTGATTTTGGGCACAGATAAAGCAGAGAAATGGGGAGTGCAAAAGAAGGGATCGATGTCTGGGAGCAGGAAAGGTGGGCTTTCAGCTTATTTTCATTCCCACTGACCTGTTCTTTGAACACTCCCCATATCCACCTAAAAAATATTGTAGTGCTATTTAACTTCAAGGCACTGTCATTACCTCTCACCCTTAAAATTACCTCTTGCTACTTGATTCTGCTAATTACAATGTGACAATTACCTCTCAATGTAAACTCACCCAATTCCTTTGACTCTGCGAGCCCTTAACAGACCAAGTCTCCATGCGAAACAGAAGGATCTGCAGATCTCAGAGCCACCTGGAACCATGCCACGTACCCTGTGTCACATATGGGCCACAAAATCTTACTCTGAAATTTCTGATGCAGGGAGAAGTGCTTCTATTTCCTTCTTCCCTCATAGAGGCTTGAAAACACATCATCTCAAAGGCTTTCAGCCATACATTGTTTTCTGCATTCTGCATGCTTGCTGAACAAAACCTGGTCTTCATTTCAGCGCAGCAGTGATTTGTAAGTAATAAAACCAGAATCAATTTAAAGGGGCAGCATAGGGAGGTATTTTTTAAAAATTATAATTGCATTTTGGTTTGTATTTCCCTGTAAAACTTCAGGTGTTTTGTAGAAACACTTCAAAAATGTTAACATTTCATTTACACAAAGAAAATGTGCTCTTTTTTCTCCATATAAAGAAGTCATGTTTCTTGCTAAGAACATTTTTATGGAAAAAAAGAACCTACCAAAGCAATTATCATCTCACAAATTGATTACTTTGGTAAATGATCTTTCCTTTTAGGGAGCCTATTTTTAAAACTCTAAAAATCTGCACTTGCGATGGCCTTGACCAGAACTAGGTGATTAATCAAAATAGGGTCCTCAACCATTTTGCTAATTTCAATTTAATTTTGGCTATGTCCGTACACCACTTGACTTTGTTTACTTTGCAGCATTCTTGCTGGATGCTTGGGAAAATGGATCGTCGTGCCTGTGGCCAAGATCCTGTATTTAATCAAGAAACAAGATCACAGAATCACAGAAAGGTTAAGGTTGGAAGGAAGCTCTGGAGGCCATCTGGTCCAACCTCTTGCTCAAGCAGGGCCACATAGAACCAGTTGCCCAGGACTGTGTCCAGATGGCTCTTGAGTATCTCCAAGCCTGGAGACTCCATAACCTCCCTGGGTAATCTGTGCCAGTGCTCAGTCACCCTCACAGTTAAAAAGTCTTTCCTGATGTTCAGAAGGAACCTCCAGTGTTTCAGTTTGTGCCCATTGCCTCTCATCCTGTCGCTGGGCACCGCTGAAAAGAGCCTGGCTCCATCCTCTTTGCATCCTCCTTTTGGGTATTTAAACACATTGGTAAGAAGTCCCCTGAGCCTTCTCTTCTGCAGGCTGAACAGTCCCAGCTCTCTCAGCCTTTCCTCATAGCAGAGATGCTCCAGACACTTAATCGTCTTCATGGTCTTTCACTGGACTCTCCAGTATGTCCCTGTCTCTCTTGCACTGGGTGGGTGCAGTGCTCCAGGTGGGGTCTCATGAGAGTGGAGTAGAGGGGAAGGATCACCTCCCTCAACCTGCTGGTAATACTTGGTCTAATGCAGCCCAGGATACCATTCGCCTTCTTTGCTGCAAGGGCACAGTGCCGGCTTGTGTTTAACTTAATGTCCACCAAGGTCCTTTTCTGCCAAGCTGCTTTCCATCTGGGTGGCCCCCAGCATGTACTGGTGCCTGGGGCTGTTCCTCCCCAGATGCAGGACTTTGCACTTCTCCTTGTTGAACATCATGAGGTTCCTGTTGGCCCATTTTTCCACCTGTCAAGGTCTGGATGACAGTGTGATCCTTCGGCACATCAGCCACTCCTCCCAGTTTGGTGTCACCCAGTTTATGACTGCACAAAATCCATCTCAAGTAGAAGCGGGTGACTTAACAAACTTCACTCATTGAGTTCACAAATGACAGCAATCAACTGTCAAATCAACAGGCTCAGCTCTGACAGCAGAAGTTGGGTGCCCACTGCCTGACCCAAATCAGTGTGGGCAGCTGGTCGAGGGGGCTGGCCTTCAACACCAGGCTGCCTGCCTGCCCGCAATGCAATACAGGCAGTTTCTGACTGACAGGCTGAAATACATGCGTGTATTGATGCAGTGCACTTGTTTAATGTTTGCTTACGGTGCCTGAGCTAAACACAGATGGTAGGGTTTGCTCCTGCCTCTACACCAGGGCTCAGCAGGCATTTCACTGCCTCAGCACCTTGCTGAACCCTCACAGGTGATGATCTAAAGGCATCACTCTAATATAGTTAAAGCTAATTATCCAGAACTTCAGGCAGTGGGAACGGTAACCCGGCTACAGAAGTTTTAATAAAGGGTTGTCATTTTTACAGACATTCAGAAATTTTCCTAAGCACAGATGTCTCCTCACCACGGTGCGTTGAGTCCTCTCTCAGCAGATCCTGCAAGATGGTCCATGATGGAGCTATTGCCACTTAACCTCCATGCAGCTTCCACACTTCAGGTTTCATTAATTTGATCGAGTCTTTAAACTGCTTTTTTTCCTTCTTCCCAACACCACAACAGGCATATATACAGCTCGCAGGTGCAGATTTCCACCTCTTGACTTGCTGGGGTCGGTTTTGCCGGCTGCAGCTGGCTGCCTGATTAAACAGGCAGGAATTCCCATCTCAATGCCCACAATGCATCTAACAGCTGTCTTGCTCTCGCAGACTGCTCTGATTTCAATGAAAATGGTTTTCAATAGCTGCTTCCCCCTCACACCCACCCTTCAACTTCACGGCGATATAATCAGGTCATGACAAACCACAGCAAGGGTGTGTTTGACTCTACCTTCAAGAACAAATATTTGGCAAGAACAAAAGTCACAGGTGCATTCAAGGCTTGGAAAACCTCACCGTTTAATTCGCGTGCCTCAAATATGAAATGAACAGACAAATTTAAGGAGTGACTTTGAAAATCCTTTGCAGGAAACTATCTTCTGTAGATGGGAGGCAATGACAATCTAGAGTGACTTTTTGGTGTGAAAGAGCTGAGTCAAGTTGCTGTAGGGTTGCTTAAGGCTGGATGAAGGAGTCTGTTACTGCTGTGGTTAAAACCCCTGGTTCCCAGAGGCATGTGAAAGTGCCAGAATCACAGATTCCACTTTAAAAATATATCTCTGAGCCCTTGGGTGTATAAAAGAGAGTCTGGAGGCTTACCCTGCATGTAATCAGTAATACACTGACACGTGCCTATGTCCCTGGGCAGCTTCAGCAGGGAGGAGAAAAGGAGTGCCCTTTAGCAGGGAGGGGACAGATCCTTCATCACCGCACAGCACCATGCTATCAGGCCAGTGTCCCATGCCGCACCCCTCTTCTGCTCTGTACCCCTCATAGCAGATGCAGAGGATCACCCCGCTGGTGTCCCGCTGCATTTAGCTGCATTGAACACGGGCAGCTGTGGGGGAGAGGAGAAGCGGACACTGCTGAGCTCCAGAGGGGACCAATGCATCATGTCTCCTATGCCCAAATGCACCTTATCCTGCTGCTCTGACACGGATGTTGCACAAGCAGAGAGGGCAGGCACAGGCATGGAATATTAAGAAGGTAGATTTAAGCAAATAAAAAAAAGATGCCAAATTTGGCTGGCCTGAAAGCTGCCCAGTGCCACCCGCCTGCTCTTGCCTCTTTCCCCCAGGATGTTATTTAATTTGGGATAGCTACCATATTCATAGCTCCATTTTGAGATCCATGGCAATTGCTCAAGTGGCAGAAATCCCTCAGTGGAAAGACTGAGGGGAAGCATTGTCCGTGTTTCTGACACGGACCCGGATCTCCGCCCCGGCACTAACAACACTGTTAACTTCCAAGGAGTTCTTGGCTCGGCTCAGCACACAGCTCGTCTCCAGTGCTCCCTACAAGTGATGCCTTCACCTATATACAGTATCTGTGAGCACAGAAAGGGAGGTCAGATCCCAGCCTGTGTCCTTTTGGCAGAACTCTCCTTTATGGCTCACTTGCCAGCAACAGTAACCAGTGTTTCACAACTTCCTTCTCTGCCACTAGCTCTATTGTAGGCGGACAAAAGGCTTTCTCTTGGCATGTGATGTTTGGAGACAGAAGGCGCGTCTTTTGCCAGAGTCTATGAAATGGTGGTCTCAGCAAGCAGGGGGAAAATTGCTTTTCGGGCTGCTGGGTTTGCTGGTTTCAGCAAATGTCAACTTACAGAACGAGATGGAGCCAGAACGCTGTGGGCTGATGGCAGCTATTTCTGCATCAGTTAATCAGGTGCCAAAGTCCCACCTGGTACACAAAGCATTTCCACTCACATGTTTTGTCCGGAGTGAATATTTTCCTTCCTAATTTTAAAACTGCTACTTAAGCATGTATGTGACTTGAATGTCTTTCCTTCTAATTAATTTTGCATAGGAACCCCCACCAAGGCATGGAACAATGGAAATTGTTTGGGCTCTGCTGAGCTCATTTGACTCATGGCAACTGTGAGTCTATCCTTACGTGCACATCTGGCTCAATGGTCACTCCACAGGCAAATAAGTCCTAGCTAAGCAGAAAAGAAGTCTTGAACCACGATTTAAATATCTACCTATCCATATCTATTTATATAACAGTAAAAAAATACATATTCTTGGCCACAAGGAAAACTGATATTTTGGAAACTTCAGGCAACACAATCTAATCTATTTATTGAAATGCTTTGGCAAAGAAATACAAATGTGTGTATTTTGTACATAGTTTTATATCTCACTGCAAAATGACATGGTAGTTTTGGATGGGAAATGCAGAATATCCTATCCAGATGTACCTGGGAGAAAAATCTAGGTAGACAGGAAGGTTTCCAGTAAGGTATGTTTGGCCACATCCCCAGAGTTAATACTCTGCTCTTTTATGAAGTGCTAGAAAATCTTAACGAGATGAAGGGATGAGGAACATGGTCTTAACATCTGTGACAGAGCACATCTGAAAGACAAGTGACATTAACACTAACGCAAGCCCTTGGTTCATTTCTGATGCAGAAGGAACAATTCCTCTCCCAAGTTATATTTACCGGCATGAAGACTGAATTACATGTTTTGGCTGATAATGAATTTCTACCCCACCCCCTTCAAAACATGGCTGTTAGAAGTACTGTCATGGGGTTGGGTTGCCATTTTCATGGAGGAGGTGAGCAGCAGAGTGCTCACGTAGTAGCTGCTTGAGCATCATCTCAGGTCCTTCTTTGCCACAATGCCTCCAGAGCTGGCCTGGCCACCAGCATATGGCCTACTGTGAAATGGGGATTTCAGCTCTGAGATCCAGTCACCTCATCTGAAGGTGGAGGAAGATCTTGTCAGGAAGATGGCTGAATTAATAGCTGATAATTAGTGAATAAAGAGAAGAAACTTCTTGGTAGTTCTGGCTCTCACTTTATTTTTCTTGAGACTAACTAGAAATGAAAGTTTTGGGTTACATGAAAGTTTTGGGTTACGTGAAAGGTTGCTTCCACAGTCCCCTTCTCAGAGAGGAGAAAACTGCATTTTTCAGTTCTTTTCAGTTCAATGCAGTTGTGACCTTTTCTAGGCCCAGGTCAGCTTGGGAGATCTGAAAAGACTAGAAGACAGCAGAAGACCCCTAACTGGAAGAACGACCTGAAGGAGATTTCTGTTGCTGGGCTACAAGTGAATTCAATGAAACCAACAGACAAATGCGTTGCTGCTGAAGCCAACAGTGTTACATCAACAGAGACTACAGTTTCAAGAGTCTGGATTTTTGATGGCCTATGATAATGTAACTTCTGATGTCCATGAACTTCCTCTCCCATCTGCGAGACAAGAGTGTTGTCCCTAAGAATGCAACACTTCTCTCCCTTGTACAAGAACCGCACCGGCTGGCAGATGGATTCAAGCCCTCCAGTTAGCTAAGGATAAACCCACTGGTTTGTAGTAAAAATGTAGTGCATTAGTGTAAAATCTATCAAGAGCCTTTACCTGCTCGTCAGATCATTTCAACCACATTTGACAGATTAATTTTCATGTAGTTCTCTACTTCCTTTTTAAAAGCAGATATATTCAAATAACTTACAAATACGCATACACATATAGTAATCCATCCATCTCTCTCTCTACCTATGTTTGTGACAGGAAATACTGAAAATTCACTTGAAAACCAAACAAGACAGGCTCAATTCAGTGACCTCAACACATGTATCTAGAGCCATTTCAAACTCTCACAGCTGAGACATCCAGTGTGGGCAGATATGACACGGGACCTCCAGGAGATGCACATCCTTCCAGTACAGCTGGAAGTCACACAGGACATCCTAGGGCATCCCAAATGGCACTAGACATGTGATTCAAGTCAGGTTTTACAGACAAGAAAAGGCTGCCAAAGTTCAGACGTGAACTTTTAGACATTCATTAATTTGTAACATATTAGAAGTTTGCTTTTTACCATTTTACCATTGCATTTAACCAACTGTAATCTGAGTCCTTTCTCTACTGGCATTTGATGTGGCACGGAGCTACAGAAATAAGAGCTCATTTCAAAGGCTTCCGATATACGAGCTAGCTTCTTTCCCAAGTACTGCATCTTGTTTTATTTTGCTCCACAAGCTAGTAGAAAGTAGGTCTAATTTTTCTCATGATGGGGCAAGTTACCAGAGGAAGGTTTCTTCCTGCCATTAAGGGATCTGCTGCCAGTCTCAGGCTTTGGGACCAGCTCGGATCCTGCCTGTCAAGGCTGAAGCTGTTCGCTCAGGACTCAGTACATCATAACCTGTCCTGGTCCCACCCACACCTTTAACGTTATGAGGGTGCCTGGGCAGTGCAATCCAGGATGGGAGCCAGCATGTTGCTTTCTGGTGGGGTTGGAAGGGATTCTGCTCACTCCCACAGGCAGACAGGGGCTTTTTGAGGTAGAAACACAATGAACAAACCCCCTGCTTTCCTTTTATGAGTTGTACTATGGTGGTCTGTTGATCTTCCTACACCTTTATTTTCTGTACTTAAGCTCACAGGTTCTACCTGTATGCATGTCAAATAAATCCTTTAAATGAGCAGAATGTCCTGGAGAAGTGGGATTTTCTGGTTGTGTTGCTATCCATTGTATAAATCCCTGATTGCAAGGGATTTGAAGAATGACAAAAGAAGAATAAGAGAGTTGAGAGCTCAAATTATATTGAAAGCCTCTGAAAACTTCAGTTTAGCAAAGTAAAATGAGGTGGTGAAGCCCTTCGATATCTATAGATTTTGGCAAAGTATAATACACCAAGGTGGGAAGAGGTGTATTTAGAGTAGGTCTAAAGAGATTAAGTTTTTATTTATAACAGCTTCAAGTCCACTAGATTGCATATTCATGGCAAACTGCAACAAAGACACAAGAAAAGGAAAATGCAGGCTTGTTCAAGACTTATTCCCAAGCAGCAAAGATCTATGGATTATGGAATAATCCCCACAAAGGAACATGTACGTACATATATGCCATACTGACTCTCCCATCCATTATAAGATTACAGGTGCAAGGTGGAACACTTTAATATTGTCCTTTGTGCCCTACATCCAGATTTTTGCAAAAGACTCTCTCAGACTGTTTTTTTCCAGGATTCTGCCTTATTCAGCAATGTGTAATGGACAGGGTTATCCTCAGAGACCCTGCCTCCTTCCTTCACTGCTAAAATGAAAGGCAAGAGCCTTCCAGGAAAGCCAAGATGGATTTGTGGCCAAGTAACTGCCTGTGGAAGTCACACACAGTGCCAAATACCTTCATATGAGAGTATAAGGTGATGTGATTTCTGGCTGCTGATGATCAGTGTTAGCAGCTAGTGCCTAGACTGCGACTTCTGCTGGTCAGTGCTCTCCCTGCTCAGCCTGGACCAAGATTACAGCATTCCCATACTGCAGGCAAAGCCCCTTCTTAGTCCCGATAGCATAATGGCATGCTTTAAAGGAACTCACCTGAAAACACACCAAAAAAGTCAAAACCCATGATTTTTGCTAAACTTCAATTTTCTGACAGAACTGCATTGGGAAGCAGTCACACTTTGTGTTCTGTCAGGAGACCTCACGTACCAGCAACCATCAGGAGACTGGGAATGAGTAGTTGGAAACCCCCCTCCAACTCCCAGCCTAAATCTCAGCAGAGCTCAGATGCAGCTTGTGCAACGTGGCCAGAGAGATTTAAAGCTGCCTTGCATCAATGTATCTTGTGCTTGTAAATTACAAACTCTACCAGTGTCAGGCACACTTAAAATCAATGAGGAACCTAATCTCCACTCCGGTTGGGTATTGATTTAACTACATTGACTTAAATTCAAATACGGTAAATCAATACAACTCCCTAGCATTGACATTAAAATGTAAGTTAAAGGTACTTCTACCAGTGAAGCTTGTCCTAAGAAAAATAATTTTAGTAGAATATTTTTTTCCCCTGGGTTTCCCTCTGGATATGGTTGGACAGTCACAAGCAGGCAGGTTAGTTCCTTAGGCCATATAAGAGGCAACAGCATCTGAAAGGAAGAAACCTCCAGGAGAGGCTGGAAAACCAGACGGCAGTACATGCCGCCATGTCCTGCAAAGCTCAGCTGTCCCTGTTCGCATATGCCCACGTGTATGAATGGGCGTGTGAATTCTGCCAGTTTTCTGCCAGGCTAAAACAAAGTAACTGAAGCCACTTGCACCAGCAGTCTGAGGTTAAATGAAACCATTGTGGGACCTGGAGAGGACTGGATTCTGTGCCAGCTTGTAGTGGAAATTTCTTACTGGGTCTGAGGTAAAGAATATTAACAAGAAAATCCGAAGAGTGGATGCATACAAATCATAGCAATGCATAGTAAGAGGCAGATTGTTTCCTAGCAACACAGGCTTTAGGCTGGTTAGTTTTGGTTAGCATTTTCTGACTAATAGCTGCAATTTTTATCTGTACTGCTGCTCACTTGCCTACCTGTGCTAAAAGATAGAGCAAAAGCAAGAGAATGTAGGATCCATCTGTGCTAGACTACATGTCTGAAAGTGAGATCCCTGCATGTGAGGGACTTGCCAGTGCCTCAAAAAACAATGGGCTGAAAGTGCCTCTAGGGATGCCCATTTCTGCCATGTGTGAACTAGCTCAGACCTGGACCTTGCACTTCAGGTAGCTAAACCAGGGCACACGAGTTTCACTTCCACTGTGTTTTGGCACTTCCCTCCTTCCCCATCTCCATCCCACAGCACCATGTGCTCCAGGAACACCCCATATGTAATTCTGCTCTCAGTATCGTCAGCAAGAGACCTTTGACTTCACTGGTAATAGGGCAGAGCCCCTACATTTTATTTATTTATGGATTTATTCTGTGGCTTTATTTATACCATGCCCTTTGAGAATAACGTAGGAAATGAGCTTCTCTGTGTGTGTGTGTGTCCCCATGCATGTGTATGTACAGGTCTTGGTGTATTGGGACCTCTGTTCACCTATTGCAAGGTAAATAATTACTGACTGTATACCTGCTAGAATCCTTTTCTGAAGGTGTTTGAAAATGCCTTACACTGCTAAGGTGCTACAAAAAGCAATTCTTAATAAACCTCCCAACCATCTCTTTAGACAGTATATGTGACCAATACAGGCTTGATCCTGGTGTCAGCCAAAGCTCTGATCTGGAGTTTCTGCACATACACTTCAGGACCAGCTCCTTAATCAGACACACAAGTTCTGCTTTCTCCATACAGACCCTGCTCACTTCTCCCCAGCCTGTCAGTACTTCCAGGGCTCAGCTTCTCTCATCCTCCTGGAGAGCTCCACAGATTTTAAGTCCAGTTTCCTTTCTGCAAGAGGAAAGAATGTGAGAGATGCTTTAAAAAGCACGTAAGTTTTCACATTGTCCTTAACTCCTCTGTGCTGCCAGAGAGGAAAAAAAATCAGGCGGATTATGAAAACGCTGGAGAGCAAATGCTGTAATGCAGGGGGTGGTGGAGTCGGGGAGAGCTGCACCCCAAATGACACGGGCTTGCAGTTCTGTGGCCTCCAGTGATCTGTCTGCAACTCCAAGTATTTAAAGTCAAGAACCAGGGCTTTGCCAGTCCATGACATCTCTAGAGGTGGTGGCACCATCTCCTCTGTCTCACTTCCTTCCCCATAGTTCAGGATCTCTACAGCCTTCCCCTCCCTAAGAGAAAGGCTGTAGAACAAATCTTACTAGACACCATAGAAATCACACAGGAGAACGAATCATGACAAGTGCCCAACCTTGAGAAAATCTTATGCCAACCCTCGCACTTTACTAGGACAAAGGCAGCAGATCCACAAGACATGAAGCCATTGGAAATGAGGCTTCATTCAGTCCAGGGGACTGGCTGTTTATGTCCTATGTTCAGTTTGTATCCGCCATGAAATACCGCCTGGGTAAGAAGAGAGCAAGCAGGTTTTTGATGTACAAAGAAAGCAAGGCCTGATTAGCTGAAGAGGGAGAAGAGATTTCATTTATTCAAGTTATTTAAAACTGCAGCCTTTGTTAACAGCTGCTCAACTTGAACAAGCAACCTCTCTCTGAAGGAGTCGGCACTGCTCCTCCTTCACTGCAGAGCTGGGAGAGTGCCCGTCCGCATGCGTGAGTCACCCGGACAGGCCTCCAACAAAGACTGCTCTGCCTAGGATGAAAGTGTAAGCCCCAAACTCTTTACATTTCCTGGCTTAAGCTGTGAGTAGATGAGAAGAGAGAGAGAGAGGCAGTACAGAACTATTTATTTCCCTTTTCTGCTTAGGTTTAGAAAGGCTAAAGAACAGAAAGAGTCTGCAGGCAGGGACCCAGAGGGATAAATGAATGTGATGAGACAATGAGACTCCAAAGACCAGCAATTTGCTTTAAAACCTCAACCTACCTTAACTGAGCCCACCAAGATGAATATCTGCCATCTTAAACTTTTCACAGGTCTTTGGCAGGGGCACGTGAGCACCCACCACACAACTGACTTCAGCAGTGATTTTTGTGGGTATGTTACTGGTGGCTCCACAGTAACAGCACTGAAAACACAGCACAGGGAGTTAGTGCCAAGACAAAAGAGAGGGGATGCTTTCACAACCCTAGTAGTCCATGGGAGTAGAAGGCATCCAAAAGTCAGGGGTGTTGACTGCCACAAGCCACTTGCTAAGATCATGGGACTCCCTTTTGCATGGCGTAAAAGGCATGGCAAAGCAGAGGGCAGAGCAATGCTAGACCTGTTCGTAAAGGATGTCAATAATGTGCAAATAATGGATTTTGACGGTGACATTGAATTATGTTATTACTATCTGGCAACATTTTGTCTAATTTTCTGCCTATAATAAATCCTGAAGGCAAGCCATGGATCGTGTCTGTCTGTCACATGAGTAAACATAATGAATGTGCAACTAAATGAGTTAATGAGTAAGGTGATACACCAATGAAACACTCCTCTTTCATGGTAGACTGCATCCCATTGAAAGCAGTGGGATTTTCCTGCTAGATTTTACAGTGTAGAGAAGACAAACAGTCCACCTATGGTTTTAAATCAAGGATAAGAGTCTTCCACCTCTACCCATCCAATCTGTCCCACCAGGACCCATGGTGGATAAGCACTCTTCAGCACAGAAGGAGGAGGCTGATCCGCTGAAACCTCTGCATATCTTCTGGTCAGAGTGATCCACTGTTTCTCCGCACTCTAGGGAATTCCTGTTGGTTTGGCTCATTTCTTCACTTTTTTTTGCCTTCACTTTTCACTTCTATTGTGACTGTAAGTTCTTTGAGCAGATCTTGTCTTTTTGCTCTGTGCTTGAATAGTACTCAGAGGAATAACCTCTGGGCATAAGAACAGGCCAGGAAAATCCCCAAATGACAGCATGGGAAAGTCCAGAGCTGAAAATCTAACCTATGTCTTTCTTCAAAGTGTCTGTCCATGGAAGAGACTGGAGCTGCAGAAGTGTCTGCTGTACTAAGGCTGTGCTGTAGCTGGCCTAAAACTGCTTCTCGGTGGTGTGGGACTTGTCCTGTGAGAACTATCAGAAAGCAGTGTGTGTTCTGCAGCAGCTCTTCTGCAAAGACCTTCGGGATTCCCCTTCCAAAGAAGTGAGGAGTCCCTGCAGCACAACTGATTAACATCAGAGCATGGAGAGATTGCACAGCACAGACCGCCTGATTGTGCAAAGCTCCTGTGGTAGGATCAGTCGATATAACGTGTCCCAACCGCCTGCACCCCAGGTCTGCTCTGAACAGGGAGTCTTTCCATCTCCATAAACACATGTAGCTCTCCACAAAAATTATAACTATTCTGTTAGTGGCAGCTGTCTGGATCCAGGTCATTGAAACCAGAACATCACAAGGTAAAAAGTATTGGGTGCCTTAAACACCTCTGAAGCCCTGAAGTGGTCACCAACTGAGAACAGTGTGGTTGTCCATCCATCAGCAGCGCAGCCTCCCTCCTCTGCACCCCTGGCCTTTCCCAGTTTCCGTCTGTAAATGTGGAAGGAGATTTCAGTGTATCTATTCAGCCATCAGCTGATGAGCTGCCAACAACTACGTTAATTTTCCTCTTCGGTAATAGGCCATTTAGGGCCCCAGCCAATGACCAGGGAAGCTGCTGGAAAAAGTCCCAACGATTTCAATGGCCGTCCAACAACACACAGTCATATACGTCCAAAATTAAACACAGATCCTCCAAATTTGCTTCACACAGGCCACAAGACTGTCCTCTGTTACTTGCAATTATCATTATTATTGTCATTACTGGATTTGAATTAACGCCCATGAGTGCAGATGGACAGAGATTTTTATCAAATAGAAATTCTGTCATTTAACTAGGACTTTCTCAGAACTTAAAACAAAGGAGAATGGTTCCAGATGCCGTTCTTTTCCTTTTGCATCCCCACAGCTGCTGACCAGCTATGGTATCGACAGCAAAATCTTAATTTCTTTTAAGTGAAATCTAAAATCTGTCCAAAATTTCTTTACATACTACAACAAGAAAATAAAACCCTTAAGCCAAACAGCAGAAACTGGTAAAGCTGCCAAAGCAATGTTAACAAGTTAGCTAAAGACAGGGATCATTAACACTTAAAAAAAAAAAAAAGACTACTGCTCTGTAGTTTAAAAAAAAGAACTTTGATTTCATCTTTTAGCTTTATAGATAACAGTGGGTTTGCAGGAAAGGAAATCATTCAGTCAGCTCTGCATGGATCTCATTAACACTTTTTTAGTAAAAGGAGCTCAGAATCTATCACCACTTTGATCTCATTTCAATAAAGCTAATCCTAGCGTTGGTTTTAACATGGACATTTAATTGTGTTTAATCACCTTCCGCAAAAATCAATTTAGTTGACATGACACTGACCAGGACTGGTCAGCAGAGATAAGGAAGAGCTATGTTCTAGCTACTCCATCCCATTACACTCACGTCTAAGCAGGCAACTAATTAATGTAGTTATCCTCATAACATTCTTGGGAGGAAGGCAAAATGCTACTCTTGGTTGGTTTTTTTTTCAGGTGAAGAACTCAAGAAACAGTAAAATTATGTTACTTCCTCAAGGGCACATAGTAAATCTCTGACCATGCACAGAATGAACGTCTTGTTTCAAGTCAGCACCCTCACCACTCAATCAGTTCTTTGCCTAAAATTAACACATCTGTCACTAACTGACCTGACGCTGACCACGACCTGTTTTGGTAATCAGCTGTTCTTAAACTGCCAGTTTAAATGTTGCTCAGTTTTGCACTGGACTTGCCCTACAGCATATAAACTCCATGCTAGTCCTCAACGAACATAAGGTTTTCCACCCAGAGCACAAAAGTGAATTTCAGGCATATTTTACCGTGGAGCTTGCTTGGAAAGCTCTGGGATTGCCTCACAGCACCCTTTGTAATTCATGTCATAACTTAGGTCTGCATTATTAACCATAACATTTTATATTTATAGAGCATTCTTCAGCCAAGGATATCAGTACACTTCCTACCTATTACTAAAACCTTTCAACATTCCTGCAAAGTGAATTTGACATCATTTAGGAGATGGAAAAACTGGGACATGGAGAGGAGAAAGGCCAAAAATTTAAAAAGAAGTTATTTGAAGATTTTTCTATTATTTTGCTTGGGAAAAGAAATCATTTGTATGTATGTTTAAAAGTTCTCAGGCTTGACAAGAGTAATAAAGCTGTTCAGCCAATCATGACCAGCATAGATGTACCTAGAGATGACAGTGCTCTACAGCAATTCTTAAAACAGTGATGAAAATACTACGTATTTCTTGTTTTATTAACACAGAGTATACGTGCAATTATCTGTGGCACATGCTCATTCTTACTCTAAAGAAAACCATACATACTTGATTCTCATCACTGCCAGCAAAGCCTTGTCAAAGGTGACTTGTGCTAGTTCTCAGTTCTAGCTATGTTGCATGTTCACTGTGTTGAATTAGCATTCAGCGCCTCCTTACTCCTGTCAGGAATAATCCGCAATTAGCTGAATGGTGGCAGAGAAGAACTGTACCCGAGTAACTTGGAAAAGGTTCGTATCTTCAGGACAATGTTGCTTTCAGACAAAGTGCATCAGCTGAAGTCACTGGTCAATTCCCTCAGGATGTTTCAGCGTGGGTCAGCAGCTCGTAAGATGAACACAGACTGAGTAACATCCCAGGTACAGGCTGGAGGTTTGGCTGTTTCGGGTTGTAAGAAAACTGGATTTTTCCCACTTTGTGACTCAAGTTTGTGATGTGGAGTGCAATTAAAGACGGTTTATTTTGCAGGCACTCAAAGCTTTTTCAAGAAAAGAAAGAAAACTAACATTCTTTACTTACAAGCAAAACCAAATAGATGTTTAATATGTTTTATGTCATCAAAATATAACAAAATCTTGGGATATTCTCTAATAAGCACTCTGATGTAAGGTAAAAAAAAAAATCTGGCTTCAACTTTCCTGCAAACGTGCCAAGCTGCCAAGCAGACTAAACGTTGCAGATGAGAGGTGGCATTGCAATTACACGCTGCATTTATGCCACCTACAGGCATTAACACCAGCCTTTCAACAGGTTTGTCTGCCAAGTTTTCTTTATGCTTCTTTTTTGGGCTGTTGTTGGAAGACTCCATAGCACCCAGCCCTCACCTTCGACCCATAAAAAAGTTCTGTTCAGCGTATTAAAAATTAACACCAGTATTTAATTAATCTGATCAATTAACTGAAGTTGCCTCTTCCCTGTCACTTGGGTACCGTGACTGTGAAGCAATGAGGATACTAAAATCAATTTTATCAAGTGCCTTTTGTAATGGGTGGCAAGGGTTACAGCAAACCCAGAAACAGCCTTCAGCCTCCATCGAAACCCAGAATCTTTGAGGGTGATATACACACACACCTCCCAACAGCAGGTATTCCTGTGACAAAAATAAGCAGTGCGATTATTTTGGAGGATTAAGGTAAGGATTGGAAGGAGCCCCTTTTTATGGGGGGAAAAAAAAATCTCATGGATGCTTTTATGAAGGCAAGCGATGGGGATGGAAGTTTTCCATCACCAGGACACCGGCATCTCCAGTACACTGTACAGTCCCACACTCCTGTCTTCAGGAAGAGGCTGTTTTCAAAACCAGGGAGGAAGTGCCACCTGGAGGACCTCTGTCCAGGTCCCTCCACAGCCAGGCTCTCCCACAGCTCTCCTGAGAATCATCTCCACTGGCCCGGTTCACATCCCCAGGCCAGAGACCATCGCAGGCCACGATCTTGCAGCTGCCATCTCTAGCCTCCTTGGAGATCAATTTCCTGAGAATTAAGCCAGAACACACACAAGATAATTAAAAGAAGTCCTTTCTTCCTTCTTTCCTCACCCCAAGGGACATTATAGAATATATACCAGCCACGAAACAGTCTGTTGCTCAATGGAGCCACTTGCTTCCACTTCAAATAACTCAGCAGATGTTACTGCCTTTTTGCCATAATCTCTGTGATTTACCTGCAGTCAGCCCACTACGGACAGTGCCAGGGGGATCCATTTTTGCATTCAAGCCTCTCGGGCTGCCTGTGAGCTGTTGGTACAGAAGGAGCTTGCACGAACTCGTGTTGTGGTGTGTTAACAGCTGTTCTGACGGTGGCAGGTCTGGTTTTCAGATGGCTGAGAGATGTGCCACAGTCTAGGAGAGAAGGGGCAGCTCTGATACTGTGAAGGTTTGTGCCACTGGTTTGTCAGCTGGGAAATGATACTGAGGTTTCAGCAAGGTACCTGGCTAAATCAGAGGTGAATTTGTTGCAGGGGGAGCATGGTGGGCTTGTTCTTGCCCACTTTTGCCCAGGTTTGTTTACACCTGGAAAGAGCATTATCCGCTTTAGCAGATACTTAAAGCAGATACTTTAAGCAGAACTTCTGTGTGTCCATGGCATAACAACAACTGGAAAATAACCATGGATGTGCTTAGTTGTGTAGATGTTAGCAGTAAGGCCACAAGAAGTTTTTGAGGCACAGATTACATGTACTGGTCTATTGTCATAAAAGGTGCAACTCATATTAGGATTTGAGATTCTTCAATGTTTTTTGTACCGGGGGCTTCTGTTCTCCTTTACCCTCCCATCTTCAGCATCTCTTCCCAGACTGCCTCCATCTTTACCTTTGACAAAAGCATTACTTCTATCATCGCTTTCTTCCACAATAACTTTCCGCAGTCCCCAGAGGTCTCTCCTGCTCACGTCTACCCATCTTCTCTATTCATTCCTCCTTTTAAAGAGGCGGCAGAAAGGAGCTACAATTCAGACTCTTCAAAGGTATTATTTTCAGTTGTACAAGTTTCTCCTTTATCAACACTGCCATCCTCTCCCGAGCATGGACTGCTGGCAGTCTGAACTCTAGCCTTTGCTCAGACTTCAGCAAGCTCGGTTACTGAAAGGAAGATTTTCCTGTGACTTCAGAAGCCCAGGATCAATTTTGGGACACAAAATCCCTTTGCGACTCCAGGTAACTCCTTTCACCTCTGTGTGATCTTGACTTATTCCTTTAACCCTTCAAGATATCAAGGATAAGGACAGTCTTTACTTCAGAATGATGCAGTGCAATGGTACTGCATGGCATTTAGACTTTCTATGGAAACAAAAGGCAAATGAGCACCCTACAGAAGTGCTGCCATCTTTACAGTGAGAGGCCGCATGTCTGAGGTGACCTGCTCCCCATTAAGGCGCACAGAGAACATTGCTGCGCCTATTGCAGAGCCGCACAAAATCTGGGGTACCTTCAGCGCAACGACACCTCTGGCCACGATGAAGTGAATTCTTTGTGAAGGATGTTAAATTCTCACAGGATTGTTTAAAATTGATACAGTTATATGTGAGTGTTTTGTAATTCTATGCTTTCACAATAGAGGATTGTTTAAGCCTGCTGAGATATGTTTGAGCAGTCTTTTAGAATGAACAGATCTTGTAGGAGTGAACAGATAATAGAAGACTTGGTTCAGCCTGTAGTTGAGACTTTGCTCAGCCTGTGCAAGTTATCAGGAAGACTGCTGACCTTGTGGTTTGGAGGATCACTACAAAGAGAGGAAGAGGAAGGAGAGTTCCTTCATCATCATCAGGGAGAGGAAGAGCGATGCAGTAATGACCCTCAGAAAATCAGGACTACCATTGGGAGGCATAACTGCACAGCCACAAGGGACATTATAATATTTAATGAGCTCCAGATTTCATGCATATGCAGGTGCCCTTGGAGCAGGGGGCACAGGAAAGTGTCCAGGCCGGTCTGAATCTCTCCAGAGAAGGAGACTCCACAGCCTCTCTGGGCAGCCTGTGCCAGGGCTCTGGCACCCTCACAGTAAAGAAGTTCTTCCTCATGTTCAGGTGGAACTGCCTGTGCTCCAGTTTGTGCCCATTGCCCCTTGTCCTGTCACTGGGCACCACTGAGAAGAGCCTGGCCCCGACCCCTTGACACCTGCCCGTTAGATATTGACCAGCATTGATGAGATCCCCTCTCAGCCTTCTCTTCTCCAGGCTGAACAGACCCAGCTCTCTCAGCCTTTCCTCACAGCAGAGATGTTCCACTCCCCTCATCATCTTCGTAGCCCTCCGCTGGACTCGCTCCAGTGGTTCCCTGTCTCTCTTGAACTGGGAGGCCCAGAACTGGACGCAGCATTCCAGATGTGGTCTCTCCAGGGCACAGTAGAGGGGGAGGATCACCTTTCTCCATTTTAATATCTTATTTTCTCAGTGCTTGGCTCTTCTGGGGTTCAACAGCCTGGAGCGCGCGCACGCCCCGCGCTCCGCCTGACGGACTCCCCTCAGCGGCCGTTTACCGCCAAACCGCCCGCGCGCGCACTCTGCCCCGTTGCCATGCCTGATGACGGCTCTCTCTGGATTTTTCTCATTGGCTGCTCTGCCGATGACGGCACTTCCGAGTGCGCCTCTCCCCGATTGGTTTGCGAGCCAGCGAGGCGCGGGCTTTGATTGGCGGCCGAGGAGAAGAGGGGATCGGGATTGGTTGGGAACGGAGGGCGCCCGGTGCATTGTGGGGCGGCGGGCGCGCGTGGAGCGGGAGGGGTTGATGGCGGCCATCGGCGTTCACCTGGGTGCTACCTGTGCTTGCGCCGCCGTGTATAAGGTGAGGGGCCTCTCTGCTTGGCGTGGTCCGGAGGTGCCGGGGCCGCTCGAGAGTCCTTGCCGGGAGGGGGAGAAGGGCCGCGGTCGTCTCTATTCCCTCGCGGCGCCGCGGGTCACGCAGCGAGGGAGGCCCTGACGGGGCTCACGGGTGGTGCCTCTGCCCGCAGGATGGCCGCGCCGACGTGGTCGCCAACGACGCCGGGGACAGGGTCACTCCTGCGGTCGTCGCCTTCTCGGAAAGCGAGGAGGTGAGGCTTCCGTCCCGCGGCGGGGCTGTGGCGAGGAGGGGGGCTCTGCCTATTGCTCACTTTTTTTTTTTCCTTTGCTTTTCGTTCAGGTTGTTGGCTTAGCTGCAAAGCAAAGTAGAATAAGAAATATTTCAAACACTGTAGTGAAAGTAAAGCAGATCCTTGGGCGAAGGTAAGAGAACAGGTGTGAAAGGGAAGGTGAGTTCAGTTTTCCTCATTAAAGCTGGTCAGTGAAACAAAGTCTGATACTGAACGCGTTTTAATTTAGTGTTACAGTAGTTAAGTTAACCTGGTTTTTGACAGGAGGGTATGTCAGATCTTAAAAAATTCTTTTATGTTATGAGCTTCTTAGCCTACATTTCATTTCAGGAGTAAAGAGGTCATATATATATTCTATATCTGAATTTGTCTGCGAAATCAAATTGTGAAGCTTATTAACGAGTTCTGTATATGCTTTTGGCTTATGCTTAAATTTCTTAACTAAAACATTTGGTCGTTACCTGGATGTTTTCCTGTGGCTAAAATCCACTGAGGTTTTAATTGCATGAAACTTTGTCTTGCCTTTTATTACAGTAGTGGAACACATTGACGAAATGCGTGTTGTGATTCTTCAGTTAGTGGAGCTGTGTCGATTTGTGCTGGCAGTTACAGTGATACTGGAACTAAACTTGTTGGTTTAGGTCGAACATCAGACATGCGACAAAGCTTTTCAGTGATGACCCAGCTGTGTGTTACAGCTCTTCCGATGAAAGGAGTTGAGAAGATGATGTCCATTCCGATGTGTTTCTCGGCACTGTTTAGATGCGTAACTTTATGTAGTTAGTGGAAGATTAAGGATAGTCAGCTTATTGCGGTCACATTATTTCAGTCAATGCAACAAAAGTGCCACTGAAATCTTTTATAATGATTATTGGGGATAGCAGGTTAAAACAATGTGTTGGCTTTTGTTTTCCCATTTCACTGACTGGTAGGTATTTTTTCAGTCATTAGTTTGGGGAAAGGAGACTGAAAGGTACCAGCAGTCAGAACTGTTGTTTTTTCTTCTCCTGTATAAATGTATCTAGAGAGGAAACAGGAATTTGGCTGAAGTATAGCTTCATATGCTGTAGTCGTTATAAGCAATATCAGCAAGATTAATTTGTGCAGTTACTCTTGAGCATATGAGTTATTTTGTTATTTTGAATTTGTCTGGACAGCTCTGGTGACCCACGGGCGGTGAAATATATTGCAGAAAGCAAATGTTCAGTGAGTATGATCCAGTTTTTTTGTTCTTGGAACAACTTGTATGATTTTATACTGTTGTTCTTGGCATTGTTTGTGCCACACTGTTTGTGTTCTGTAGTGACCAGCTCTCTTTGAGGTCCGTTTGCTGCTGTATAGAATGTTTCTCACTTTATGAAGTAGAGAACGTCACCATGTTCTGAGATCTTCCATTGCAATATAGTCCAACAAAAATTTACATATATTTCTTGGCCATTCCCAAAAGAGAGTTGTTTGGGTAATAGTGTTGTGATGTTCCTTAGCAGGTTATGGCATCTGTGATGAAAATGCTTTCATCTCAGTATTTAATTTGGATAATACTGTGCTTGTTACTAGAAACCTTCTTGCAAGAAAAAAAAGAGGAAAAAATTGTTCTGGAAAATACATTCCTGAAGAAGGGAGTGTTTTTCTGGTTTTTGACTGTATTGACATGCTTATGTAAATAGCTGTTATTTTTTCTTATGGAATGCAAACAGGCAAGTACTCTTGTTCTAAACGTTGCTTTTGTTCTAAGAAAAACTTTTTAATAGAGAAAGAAAGTCTGAAGTCTTTAAGTCCATGTGAATGTCACTGTCATGTCTGTTGGATAATACAAGGGGGCTTCGTGATCTTTGATAAGCATCTTGGAAGGGTTTATTCTCTTGTACAGTACTAACACAGAAAGATTTAAACAGTCCAGTGCTTTTTACTTTGAACAGAAACTAAATTAAACATTGCTTTTTGTTATGAATCAAATGACGTACCTAACAAAGATGTGTTGGCTTTTCTCACAGATAATTGAGAAGAATGGAAAACTTCAGTATGAAATAGATAATAAGCTTATTAGCCCAGAAGATGTGGCAAGACTTATTTTCAGTAAAATGAAAGGTATATAATAAGTAAAATAATAACATATTTTAGTTTATTAAGCTGTCCTCGTATTTTTAAGATTTACTATATTTTTTTTATTTTAATCAACATATTCTGCTTACGTTTTTAAACAGAAACTGCTCAGTCTGCATTGGGTTCAGATGTAAATGATGTTGTCATCACTGTACCATTTGATTTTGAAGAGAATCAGAAAAATGCCCTTGGGTAAGAGGATTAAGATTCTGCTGTTCTTTAACGTGCCTAAAGCAGAGTGAATGGCAGATCAGCAGTGGGAATTTTCCTGCTGAACTTCAGCCTGTGACTATCAGTCAAGACATTGGGATGTTACTTCAATTGGAAAAGTGTGAAAGTAGGAGGTAAAAATCCTGACTTTAGAAACTTTTCATGGAATTTGCTGTTGTAACAAAAAAGAACTTCTGAATCAACTGAAGAGATAGGGGAATTTTGGTATCATCAAGGATAGGATGTTGCTTTGGATCTGTTACTTCTGGTGGGTCTTCATTGTCTACTTTGAAATGCAAATCATTCCTCAGCCTCTTCCATAATTTCCCATCCCTTCATACAACAGTACTCACCAAACCAAATGGCCTTACTTGTCTTTCTTGAGGACTGTTGTATCATAGAGCGGATACAGAATACACACCAGTATTCTACTTGAAAGTTCGGCTTGGAAGTGTAGCTTTAAAAATCCTTCCATATGAAAACATAAGTAGACTTAAAGCTGTGCATAATTGACAGCATCTATTTCTGTTTTCTGCTATGTAGAAGCCCTTATGTTTAACTGTCATGAAATACTTGAGCGCACTTAAAGTTGGTCATAAAACATTAGTGGCTGGGCTTTTGCAGTACGTATAATGCAACATTCTGTTCCTTTGGCTTACTGGTTTCAAAGTAACTTCAAAGTGGAGGAAATGACTTGCAGGGCAGTCCCAGGGTTACTGAAGCTTCAAGAAGACATATGAAGCAAATGCTAGAAGTGAGGTGTGGTAACTTGATTTGGAAATAAAAGCAATTTTCCTAGTATGATACCTGGTGAAATAATGTGCCAAGAACTTTTAATGCCACACCTGAAGATAAGTTACCAAGCTTGATTGAGGTTGGGGTTTTTCATCTTGTAGTTGTGGGGGGGTTGCTATTTTTATGAGGTATGTAGATTGATACATCGGTGTTCTCTTTGACAGTAAGCACACAGCACATCCAGCTAACTGACAAACACAGTAGCAACTGAACTTCTTGATACCTTTCTTTTCCAATCACTTTGCTTTGTTAATAACATGCTGTAACCAAATTCTGAATCGGTAGCATATGTAGTTCAGATGAAATCTTAATCACGTGCGTGACTATAGAGAGATCCATTAAAGTAAACCAAAATGCTGTTATACCTTATCACAGGGAAGCAGCTGCAGCTGCTGGATTTAATGTTATGAGATTAATTCATGAACCATCTGCAGCTCTCCTGGCTTATGGAATTGGCCAAGGTTCACCCACTGGGAAAAGGTAAAATCCTAATATTTTGCTTCTTAAATTTAAGCTACTGTATTTAAATCCCGAGAAACGAGGGAATGCTGTGTTGCCTCAGCAGTCAATGCAAATTTAATCATTTGAGGCTTGTTTTTCTTTTTTCTCTCAATAAAGCCAATAACAATTTAGAATTTGTAAATCTGTAGTGTTTAAAATCCCTTTGTTCTGTTTTTGTTTTTATTTAGTGTTGTCTTTAAAGATTTGTCCCCAGATTCTGTCTTGGTCTTTAATGAGCTGATTGGCTTGAAGAAAAATGCATCCCCTCTAAACCAGATTTTGGCATAGCTGTTTTTTAATTGTGGGAGATGGGTTCATTTCACATATGCTAGAGGAACTAAACCCGTGTTCCTGGGCGTTGGGTTTCCCTTATGAATATTCAGGTAATTCACAAGATTTTCAAAATAAGACTGCTATCAGTGCAAACAGATGTGTCTTGTCTTTTTTCTTGGTTGGCATTTTTTACCCCTTCTCGTATAATTCTTGCCTATTGTCTTGAATGTAATGTTCAATTCTTAATTATCTTCTAGGAAAAACATTGACTACTAATTTTGTTCTTTAGGGAACACTGTCAAGTAGTCAGCGGTGCTAAGATGCATTAAATACAAACACTCCAAGTCAAATTCTCTTGACAAAACTGATGAAAACCTGCAATATATGGTGGTTGTCTCTTCTAAAAAGTGTGTCAAAGTAAACATAATTTTAGATGACTTGTACTAATACTACCTTTTTTTAATATGGCAGCAATGTGTTGGTTTATAAACTTGGCGGAACATCGCTTTCTATCACAGTCATAGAAGTAAACAGTGGAATATATCGTGTGCTTGCTACAAACACAGATGATAGCATTGGTGGAGTTTGCTTCACAGAAGCTCTAGCACAACACTTAGCTTCTGAATTTCAGAGGTAGGTTTTGAACTCCAACCATGTTACCTTTGGAACAGGAACTCTGTTATCTGATGCTTGCTTTCAAAAAATATTCCTGTTAGTTTGTCAGCTCTGGCAGACTGTGTGCATGTGAAATTGCCAAGTGAAGTAATTAAAGGAACAGTCAGCTGTTGGGGGTCAATGAGGAAGGCTGGGAAACGCTTGATTTTGGATAGATGCTACCTGAAGTCAGTGTTGAATTACAACTGCTCAGCTGTGAACTGTTCTGTGTTCTGAGTGACGTGAGTACAGGCTGCTTGCAGCCTTTCAGTCCCAAGCTTCTGGGGTGGCAGAGAGTTCACCTGTGTGGAGTTTGTTTTTCTTCTTGGTGTGAAGGACCATGGCAGGGCTTGGGTTGTGAGACTGAAGTCTGGCACATCATCCTGTGATGAACAAATGCATTACCGTTAGCTGAGGTGGTCAGTTGTGTACTGTCACAGGAGACTTTTTGGATAAAACATACTATTCTATTGACAAGTCTAATGTGTGGTGTTCTAGTTCTTCATCTGTGGTTAAAGTCGGTTAACTTGCAGTCCTTTTCTTGCTGTTCCTTGTAGTCACTTACAGGATTTGTTCAGCTGAGAAACTGTTCAGAAAGACTTAGAACTGTGATCAACACTAATGCCAGAGTTCAGGGTGCCTCTACACAGTGTTCTTTAGTTGAAATCTAAACAGATGCTTTTATTCTTTGTGAGCTTTCCATAGTGTCATTGCAGATAATACTAAAACGTCTACAGAAAATAAGTTCGATCTCTTTAACCTGTTTTTCCTTTCAGAAAGTTAGTTATCACTCTGCCTTTCTAAACTGATCTCTTTTTTTCAAATGTAGATGTTGTAAACATGATATTAGAGGAAATCCTAGAGCCATGATGAAGTTAATGAACAGTGCTGACATTGCAAAGCACTCGTTATCAACCCTGGGAAGTGCAAACTGCTTTGTAGATTCATTGTATGATGGATTGGATTTTGACTGTAATGTGTCCAGGTAAAGCAAATTTTTAAGCTACTGCTTTTCTATAAAACCGTGCTTGAAATATTTCTAGGTGGTATTTAGGATGTTCAATAAGCTTTGATTATTTTTTTTTGGTGGTGTCAATTTGTGAAACAGAAGTAAGATAGAAGACCAACTTGCTTTCTTTCAGCTTTGTGTCATGTTGATGGCTCTGTTATGAGGTGATCTGTAGTAGTTCTGGTAGTAGCACTAACAGTCTTGCCCTAATGGTTAGAAAATAAAGTGTGAAAAGGCACAGGGAGACCCTACCTTTGGAGTCTGGTGGAATAGATACTGCAATTACTCCAAGGTGGGAGGGGGTTGCCCCCTATTGTTGTTTCGTTGATGATTTTTCCTTAAAGAAAAAAGAAGGTATTTGGACTCTTTTGTCTAAATGAGCTCTGAATGATAGGAGTCACGGAAGTATTGATGTTGCCTCTCTTTGACAGCTGGAGTAGAAAGATGTTTTCTGTCTTTTTGTTCATACTGTGTGTCCTACTCTTAAGTCTTTTCTCTCTTGGGATGATCTTCTGTTGCAGTGTTTAGCTAATTTTGATTGCTCTTCTGGTCAGCGGCAGCTCTAGCAAAATGAAATAGACTTCTCAATTGCAGAACTGTGCATCCACTGCTGCAGCAGTTGGATCTGGTAAAATAAGGCACAGTGTGTTTGCAAGTGTGAGAAGCAATGCTGAATAACTTGTGTGGCTCAGTTTTGGATAAGGATGCTAGTCCTGTGGACTAATGTTGCCAAACTTGATTTGCTGTATCTGTACAGAGTAAAACTTCCTCTTCAGGCTTGAAACAGCCCGAAGCATACTCAAGTTTGTTTTTCAATTTGAGTACCTGCTCCCTGCGTGCAAGTCAGGACATAGCTTGATTTGCCTCTGAAAATTTTAAGAGGTTTTGTGTCTCCATTTTAAAGATGATGAAGTAGTTTCAGGATATTTGGTTTTGTTTTTCTTTTTTCACAAGAGTCAAGACAACAATACTGGTTTTTGTCAAGATGACAATACTGGTTTTTCCTCTGGACTACACTAAAGAAGCATGAATGTGCATTCCATTTAGGTGTTAATGATGGAATCAATAGCACAGATATTTTTACAACAACAAAATCACTTCTTTGAGATTAATAGTTAGGACATAAGATTAAAAAAAAAATCCCTTGGTTCTCTAGCTGTACCTGGTGCTAACGTATATTCTAAAATTGATTGTTCTTCCATTTCAGGTATTTGTCTCTGATGGATGATATTACACTTCTTGAAATTTTTGGTTTTTTTCTTCTAGGGCCAGGTTTGAACTTATATGTTCTTCACTTTTTAGTAGATGTGTAGAAGCCATTAAAAAGCTCTTGCAGCAAGTTGGATTTACAGCAGATGATATTAATAAGGTAATAATAGAAATCACTTGTCTGTCATATGCTTTATAACTCCAGAAGAATAATATTTATGGGGCCTGTTTTCCTTGCAGACTGAGATTATTTCAGGATGTGTTTAAGCAATTTTGGCTCTGACCCAACAAAGTATGTAGACTTGATGTTTAGAACTCCTGTCTTTGCTTTTATTTCAGTTACTTGAAGTTAAGTATAGGGTAGTCAGAGAGTCAAGGATGTATTTTTACTGCTTCATGTTGAGTCAATGGTAGAGGATTTGTCTCCGGTTGGTGTGTTTATGTAAATCTGGGTAGAGCGGAGGACTACCTTTTTTAAGCTTAGTACACAAACTTTCTTCTGCCCTCACTGAGCTTGGTTGGGGTTTGCTGACACTTCTGAAAACCTGAATTTTGACTTTTTTTGTCTTACAAATTGAACAAATCACTTAGTGTCTACTTCATACCTGTGTTCTTGTTAATTTAAGAAACTTAGGAACAGATTAGATGCCAAACTATAGTGTTTTAATGCCAAAGGTGGTGAAGTAGGAAACATTACTAGTTTCATTCAAATGTCTTTTTTGCTTTGGTATAAGAGAGTAACTTCATCTCAACCCCTTGTGCCTATGTGTGACATAGTGCTGCATTTATTGCTGGTGGACTTGGCACATAAGTTCTGCAGCAAAAGTTAGTTGGTGCTTTTAATGATACTTGATGCTATTTCAGACTCTTCATTGGTGTTTGCTGTGTCACATCTGTGTTTCACTGGGAGGATAATGAGGTATCCTGGCTCATTGTCCAGAGAACGTCTTTTCTTGTGACAGTATTTTGAAGTGGCCCAATGTGCCATCCTCTCAGGCCTTAATGCTCTTTTTTTTTGGGGGGGGGGGGGGGGGGGG